>OW119929.1:22933603-23251103 GCA_933210815.1 Meta bourneti
CGTAATAAGATTATAAATCAACTTTTCAAAAGTTGTTAGGAGATGCAGGTAGTTTCAGCCTAAATTTCAAGTATGAACTAAAATGATGATCTACTGAGAATGATAGACAAGACATAATATTTGGTGTGGTCTGCTTTATCATTCTTATTCATTTGCTAGACAGGATCTAATTAGTTCACTCCTTTGCTTAGCTTTGTCACTCTACTGTTATTTATTGCTAATTAAACTGCTTTGGAAGATGGTTTAAGAAAACATTAAAAAACAATATTCCGAATCATGAAAAGTTTGGCTGTGAATGTAATTAATAGACATTTGTAAATAATTATTACAATCCAGATTCTGAAATTTAAAAAAAATGTTATATCACAATCCGAAGAAAACATTTAACCGTAAAACGATTAAGACAAGTATCCAAGGAGATTATTTACATTAAGTTCAATGTATGATCCATTTTAATGGTTAATAAATTTAGTTTCATTCAAATTTAAATAAAGTATAGTTCCTTATTGCAATTATTACATTTAATTACCTTAGAATTACTTTTTCCTGAAAGTGCTTTGAAAATAATAAACGAATTGCTGAAATTTAAATCGTCGAAATGTATAAAAGACAAATATTTTCATGAATCGAGATTATTTTTAAGACTGACACTATCGTGGATTAAAAATATATTGAAATTCCCTTTCAGCAATTCCCTTTCCCTGTATCACATTTCTTTTCCAATTATTCATTGATTGCGTCTGGAAAGATCTAAATGAAGAAATCTTAACACAACGCAGGCAAAAATAACCTTTAAAATCACTTATTCCCGAAATAATTGTTTTTCTTCACTCAGTTAATAAATCAGGGTGAGTTCAGTCACTGTTTAATTCCACGTTATCTTTAGAAAGGAACCGAATGCAATCATTCCAATAAGAAACCGAGACAAAACAAAACTGCGTGGGAACCGGAACACTCCTCGCTTCAAATATCGGAACTGGAATTGAAACTTCAGTTGCCCATTACTCTTCTGCGGCAGTTGCTAAAATTGGACGGTTATTTTATTCCCTTCAATCCCACCAATATGCAATTTAAATAAAGAACTGTTTCGGAATACCGTTTCGGAAACACAGCCGACTCATATCTTTCTCTCCATACGTAATGCGGTCAGAATTTTCTTTCTTGTGTTCAAATGGCGCAGAAAACTGTTTTGTTCTCTTTCGAAGGCTCGATGCTTTGGCCTGTCGAATTCTTATCGCAGTGTGTTTTGTTGTTTACACCACATGTGTGTACCTCGTTCTTTGTTTCCATATCTCATGCACCAGAAGTTTTCTCAGAGACGGATTGGATGAATTCCTCTCTGAGCTGAAATATGTTGAGATAAGGGATTAGGGTTCTCTGTACGAATTGTGCTGCGTTTTCTTATAAATTGTTGGATCGTGGTAGCCCAGTTGGAAGAGCAGGGTTGCAGTATTAGCAGGGTTGCGAGTACGAAACTGGATCCGAGCAAAGACCGTCGTATACGTGGTGCTGGTGCGCGATTAATCTGTCGTGGTCTCAAATATCTTCATGTTGACGTGGTTTTGAAGTTTGTAGAGTGGGGTGCTGACTCAGGTGTGACCTCGTCATCTGATCGTGGTTCAAAATAACGAGGTGTTGTGCTAACAAATTTCACTTCGGGATTGATCCCGGACCGTTGCCAATAGCCCGTTGTGTTGCTCCAATGTTACTTTAATTAACTACCTACCTTATAAATTGTTTTGATTTGCCGAGTTCTACAGCTGCATCAAGTATATGGAACTATGGCAAGTATGAATAAGAATTAATATTCACCAAGACTTAATACGTAAGCGAAATATCTATAATGTGATGCTAAATTCCATTTGTACAGTCAGATGAACTATTAAGTCTCTTAAGAGTCCTCCATGAACAATCCTCACTCCTTCAAGTGGAAGAGTTTAAATGATTTCATAGACTTGGAAATCAAATACGGAGCAAATGAGGTGAAAGCAAACCTCCAAATCCAGAGCACCAAACAATTAGACGTCAGCGAAATTAAATACGCATCTTTAGAATATGATTTGTAATGAATTTGTGGTGTAATAAACTTTTTGTGGTGAAGACGTCTCTCTCAAACACAACATCCCTTTCCTTTTGAATGCGGGGACGAAAGTGCATTTGTAGCAGATTCCGAATATCACAAAATAATTCTTGGCTTAATCCTATTATACGTTACACGGTGGATTTGGCGATATTTGGGAGGGCGATAAAGTTTGCAATCTGTATTGTAGATTTGGCGAGATTCGGTGGGTTATTGCTTTTTAACCATTTTTCATTTGCATTTTGGAATTCATGGTGTGATTTTGCGGTTGAGGCTCAATATTTATATGCTTTTTTTCATGGTATGTTTATGTATTTGCCATTTTCAGGTTACGATTTCCTATGATTTTGTCTACGCCAATTCTTGGCGACAATCGTAAAAACGTCATTTCGGCGTTGGCGAAATTTTTCAAAATCACGCCAAGCGTGTAACGTATACTAGGATTTTACCTAATTCTTTTTAGCCCTCCTGGTGGTTGTCTCAAGAGGTATCTCTTTCATTAGTAAAACTGACCAGATCTTCATGGGGATGATATATCGTCTTTAGAACAATACTGACTAAATCTTGTTCTCGTCATTTGCATTAGCGAAATTGGTCAGATCTATATGGACGAGATATCTCGTCAAATCCTCATGGAGAGTTAAACGTAAAGTCACCACCAACGAATAACAAAAACGCATTCTTTCCTTTAGAATAGCAACGATTAAAAATTATTATTTGTTCCACCTCAAAAAGTTTTTATCACATTGGAATTGAATTATTGCTTAATTTAATTTTACAAATATCTTGTCTTTTGGAATTCTTTACATGTCTCTTGAAGTTAAAATCTAGAAAATCATTTGTTGATTAGTTAGAAAATAATTTAATCAAACTCCTTTCATGAATTATTATTTATTTAGAATGCTTACTTTGCTGTGTTTAGGATGTGAGTAATAACGCAATTACCTGCGATGATTAACTTTTATTGTTCTTTCGAAAAGGTAATTATCAAAAACTTGTAAACATGTGATGATGATTTTTAATAATTTATCACAATGATATGTAATTATAGTATTTGTTGCTACTTCAGAAAATACTCCTACTCATTTCGTTGAATAGTTAATTATCATTACTAATTATTACCTCTCTCGGGTTATGTATCCCAATATAATTAAAATAAACTAATATATTTTCTGAAAGAGAGAGTTAGATACACTTAGGGATAGTTAATTTGTTGATATATAGTAAACATTAAACTTCGTTGACATTCAGTGAGATTGCACACACACCTCACGTTGGCGTGGAAGTTTGGAGAGTGGGGTGCGAGCTCAGGTGTTGTTCTCTTCATCTGAACGTGGTTCAAAATGTCGAGGCATTTTCCTTGTGTCTTTCCTTTCTGGATTGTTTCCGGTCCGTCGCCAATAGCCCGGTGTGTTGATCCAGTGCGACGTTAATTAAATACCGATCTACCTGCACACACGCCATCAGTATTACGTAATAAAAATAAAAGCTAGGGTTCCGGGTTTATTGATGAAAATAAGCGGATTATGTAACAATGAAACAAAATATTTTTTCTTATAGGTTTATTACTATTTTGTTAAGCGTATTTGCATATCTATATTGGCGTGCTTTGCGTTTGCAATCTTAGTTCAAATTAAACTTTCAATCAAAGAATACTATTTTGGTACTAGACACTTCTTGGTATAAGGATTTTTCTCTGAGGAGTAAAAATAAAAGCTCTGCCCCTCATATATATATATATATATATATATGAGGGGCAGTCAAATGAAAACGAGACAGATGGAAAAAAAGTAAGTAAACTGTTTATTATTTCAAAAGTAATCGCCATAACTGTTAATACATTTATCCCACTGTGAGACAAGACGATCAATGCCTTCATGGAAAAATGTTTGCGGTTGCCTATGGAACCATGATTTACCCAGGCGTGCACTTCTTCGTTCGAAGCAAATCGACGGCCACGAATATCTTTCTTCAGGGCTCCAAAAATATGGAAATCGCATGGGGATAGATCTGGACTGTATGGAGGATGTGTAAGGGCTTCCCAGCGAAACTTCTGCAGCGTAGTCTTAACAACCTTGGCAACATGTGGGCGGGCATTATCCTGCAACAGAATGATGCCGTCCCTCAACATTCCTGGGCGTTTGGACTTGATGGCGCGCTTCAATTTTTGCAGTTTCCATGAATTTCACTTCCTGACTCTCCTTCCACAGTCAAAAATCGCACTACAGCACGCTGTTCCTCTTTCCCGGCCTCCATAGTGATGTCGGACGCACACACGACTCACTGACCTCACTTCGAGCACGTCTAACAGACAAATGACACGGCTGTGAACGTTCGCGCTGTTCCTTCCTGATTCCCAATGGAGGGGGCTTCTATACACAAACCTACCTGCGTTACCAACTTCCGCGCCATGCTCGTTATATAGTCTGCCTCGTTTTCATTTGACTGCCCCATATATATTTATATATACTGCTCCATATATATACAGGGTGAGTCTAAATTGTTTTTACAAAATAAGAGGGGTGATGGTACCCATCCAGACGAGCAATAATTACCATGGAAGATAGGGTCGCATTCCACTCTGAGAGGCAGAAAAGAGTAAAGTCGAAACGCGTCGAGCATGAACAAGTCATCGTCTCTGACGTCGCACATTTTTCCAGCACGGTCCGGCACTTCTTGAATGCCACATATCCCGCACGATGGATCGGACGTGGCGGACCAGTGGCTTGGCCTCCTCGCTCACCGGAGCTCAACCCACTGGAATATTTCTTCTAGGGGCACATGAAATCTCTAGTGTACCAGACGCCTGTGGACTCGGCTGAAGATCTCGTAGCGAGAATCGGTGTTGCCGCAGACAAAATTAACACAACACCAGGAATCTTCGAGACGGTGCGCCAGTCATTCCTTCGCCGGTGTGAGCTGTGCAATGACACGCGTGGCCGCTACTTTGAGCACTTGCTGTGAGTTTTTCTCTGATCAATAAATCAGATTGTGCAACTTTTGGTACCGTTCATTCTCTTTCCCAACACTGTTGTAAGTTCATGTTGAAATTGTAACTTTACTCTTTTCTGCCTCTCAGAGTGGAATGCGACCCTATGTTCCATGGTAATTATTGCTCGTCTGGATGGGTACTATCAACCCTCTTATTTTGTTAAAACAGTTTAGACTCACTCTGTATATATTATATATGTATATATATATATGTATAATTATATATATATGTATATATATTATATATGTATATATATTATATATGTATATATATTATATATGTATATATATTATATATGTATATATATGTATATACTTGTGTTATATATATATATGTATATTATAAACCATCTTACGAAAGCGACTGGCATAAAGTATAGTAGAACTTTGGTTATCGGAACTAGTTGGGAGAGATATATGTTTATAAAACCTATTTGTTCGCTTGTCTATGTGGATTTTCCCCAGAGTCTTTGCTGCTTCAGACGTACCACATCGTGTCTCAGCAGTATCGTTGGGTCGGCAAATAACTTTTTGATTTTTAACCGTTTCATGTGCTCGTGCTGTTTCCTTATCCGATTGCTAGGCTCGAGACAGCTTTTAACGGTTTTTATTGACCGGTCTCCTTTCTTGCGTAATGTTTTACATTAAATTTTTCATCTATGGTCTTAGGGGACAACGTAGCGAATTGCGAATTTTGCGTTGACCTGGAAATTCCAGACAGAATAAGCCGTACGAATTTCACGATGCCTGATCCCAGAGTTCGAGGGCTTTGCTGTTTCAGTCAGATTTTATGCTTTATATATCTTCCGTGTTAGGGCAAAGGAGGATAAGTCAAAATGGCTACTTCTCAGAATCTGGAAGTTGTATATTTCATTCTTTCTCACAAATATTCAGGAAGAAAAAGAAGCCTGCCACGATACAAATTGTAATCTAGAATCATAGATTGATTTAGTTTCGATTTTTAGCTTATTATTATCATTTTTTAATCATAATGATGCACTTGACTCCGTTGAGCCCAGACTTAATCCTTTTTGCCCTTCACACCTTTGGACCCATCAAAAGTCAGAACCCCTTTTGCCCTGACGCGGAAGATATGAGATTTTGAATTTGCTGAAATAAAGTATCCCATTAACATTTCCAAAACCACACCCTTTGGTTGTACTTTTGTTCATTTTAAATGAACATTTTGGTTAACTTCTGTATCTTTAATAATTTTATTTTTAATGGTGAGCATTTATTTATCCAAGTTAAGGGTATACCCCAAATTGCCTTTTCACACCTTTGAACCCATCAAAAGTCAGAACCCTTTTGCCCTGACGCGGAAGATATACGATTTTACATTTGCTGAAATAAAGTATCCATTAACATTCCCAAAACCACACATTTTAAATGGACTTTTGCAAAATGAAAACTACCTTTTAACAGAAATACTCGTGAAATAAAAACCAACTGTTGCATTTTACAAAAAAGAGAATGTCAGAACCCTACTAGAGAACGTCACTACATGGACTATGTTAAACTCTGGGCAAATTTCATTTTAACCATCGAGTGCTCACCATGTTATCAGTAGCCATTTGTCTCGTAACATGCTCTTGAGAGATTGTTGAAAAACCATTTGTCTCGCATGTCAAGCATAGGTTCCCGAAAATCAATCATTTTTCTCCCGCACTCTGAAAAAAGCACGTTCCGTGAATGAAGAATGATGAAAAAGAAGACCGATAACTGCATGCCCCCGACTTTTTTTCTACAAGTTTTAGAAGTGGATGGGACAAAGAAAGGAGTGGAGGCAACATGACAAAGACATTGAAAGTATTTTAACCATCTGGGAGGTTCACACGCATACAAACCATCTGCAACGAGCAGTCATCCTTGTATGATTTCTAAATGGCTTTGACCTTCTCGACCAATGGAATCTTTCTTGGGATTCTTCTAACCAATAGATGTGGTTATTTCGTCATTATGTGCGTCTTGAGGAAATGGTGGTTCTGCATTACTCAGAAATCTCGTGACGCTAAGTAGGTAGTCGAATTAATGTTGCACTGGAGCAACACAATGGGCTATTGGCGATGATCCGGGATCCATCCTGAAGGGAAATATCCGAGAACATCTCATAATATTAAGCCACGGTAAGATGGCGAGTTTGATATCTGAACTGGCACCCCGCTCTTCAAGCTTATACACCACACCCACGTGAGGATTGAGGCTACGACAGATTTAACGTGGACCAGCACCCCGTACATTATGGTCTTTCGTTGTTTCGAACTCGTAGCCCTCCGGTTGTTAATCCTCTACTTTTCCAACTGGGCTACCGTGACCACGTGACTCAAAGAGGATTAATCTATTTATGAGTTAATGTTTAATTTATAGAAGATGTAAAAGTGTACGATAAATTAAAATAATCTCTATTTTACCTCCCTCCACCCCGATTCTCTATAAACCACATCTTAACCAGCTATTGAAAAAGAATAAGAAAAAAATAGTTAACATTAGGAATTTTAAATATGCAAATTAGATGGCTCCTAATTGTGGAGCTCTGTACTAAATAACTATAAAAATAGACTGATACACAAGACTAATCACGTAACACGAGGAAGGTTTAATTGACACAGAAGAGATTCCGTAGCCGTAGACAGAAGAGATTCGCAAGTTGATAGTACAATGGGCAAATCCACTGAGCCACGACGGTCTTTAGAAGTTGAAGGGTAAAAGGAAAGTGTAGATGCAATATGAGATACATTGCTACGATTTTAAGCTACTTTATTAATGTTCAATGCAAAAATGTTGTAATTATGCATTTTTATAATAAACTATAGTAATCTTTATTTAATAAAATATCTTCATTAACCAAATTAAAGAGGAATATGAAGAAAATATTCAACCGGTAATTTTGAATATGCAAATCGAATGGTTCCTAATTGTGGGCCTTGGTGCTGTATAAATATAATTATCATAACAAAATATTTCAATAGATAACCTTACGACTGAATTACTACCTTAACTATAAAAAGTAACTTATATATAGTATAGTAACTTATCTATAGCATAATTATAGTATAGTAACTTATCTATAGCATAACTATAGTATAGTAACTGATCTATAGCATAACTATAGTATAGCAACTTTTAAGTAGGTAGTAGTACTTAGTAATAGTAACTTTTTTAAGTAAGTAGTAGTACTTAGTAATAGTAACTTCTAAGTAAGTTGTAGTACTTTGTAATAGTAATTTTTAAGTAAATAGTAGTACTTAGTAATAGTAATTTTTAAGTAAGTAGTAGTACTCAGTAATAGTAATTTTTAAGTAAATAGTAGTACTAACTTTTAAGTAAGTAGTAGTACTTAGTAATAGTAACTTTTAAGTAAGTAATAGTACTTAAAAGTTGCTATTACTAAGTACTACTACTTACTTAAAAGTTAGTACTACTGAGTACGACTATTTACTTAAAAAATTACTATTACTGAGTACTACTACTTACTAAAAAGTTATTATTACTAAGTAAGTAGTAGTACTTAGTAATAATAACTTTTAAGTAAGTAGTATTGCTTGGTAATAATAACTTTTAAGAACTAGTAGTACTTAGTAATAGTAACTTTTAAGTAAGTAGTAGTACTTAGTAGTACTAGTAATAATAACTTTTAAGTAAGTAGTAGTACTTAGTAGTACTAGTAATAATAACTTTAAAGTAAGTAGTAGTACTTAGTAGTACTAGTAATAATAACTTTTAAGTAAGTAGTAGTACTTAGTAGTACTAGTAATAATAACTTTTAAGTAAGTAGTAGTACTTAGTAGTACTAGTAATAATAACTTTTAAGTAAACAGTAGAACTTAGTAATTGTACTTTTTCTGTAGTGACTTTTCTATAGTCTAGTAACTTAACTATAATGTATTAACTTTTCTATAATGTATTAACTTTTCTATAATGTATTAACTTTTCTATAATGTATTAATTTATATTAACTATAGTATAGTTAGTTACATAAAAGTATAGTACTTTTATATAGTAAAGTAACTGATATTAACTATAGTATAATTAGTTATACAAAAGTATAATACTTTTCTATAGTATAGCTATAGTATAGTAACTTAACGATATTTTAGCTATAGTATAGTAACAACTACAGAGAGAGAGAGAGAGAGTATAACAATAATTGATATAACTAACTGAGGTATAATTATAATTTAACTCATTACTTATTGGAAAGTTGACTTTCATAAAGTCGAGATTAGAAGTGAAAAACGACGATGAGATAGAATTTAGGTTTTAAAACATTGTACAGCATTTAGTACTATATAAAACGGTTTTCACATATGTATTATGTTAAACTTATAATAGATTATGTTTAAAATCATATGAAAAATCTTTACGTGGTTTAATGCAAAATATGTACCTTTCTGTTACTAATAAGCGAGTTTATCTTGGCACTCGCAATTCTGCTACGTTAGATACATCGCACTTTCTTTGTCTCCCAAGAAGAACGACATATCGATGAATTACTGAAATAATAGGCTATATCCCAGAGATAAAAAATAATTTATATGAAAATAGACAAATTGAATATATTACACGGGTACTTATTAAGAAATATCGGTTGAATCATGTGTGAATTTAACTGCCATAAAAGTCACGAAATAAATATGTTACATCCATTGTTCTATAAAAATCCATCTTCAGTGATGAGGTTCTCAAGTTCAAAACTTTCCTCTTACTTCTGTTAGATATACTGAATTACCGAGCAACATTATATCCTCGATAACAATTTACAACACTCATATAAAAACACTCTTACGACAAAAGAGGCCCGTATTTCATCTGCAATAATCCATCCCAGACATTTCGTGGATTTTCTCGCGAAATATGATCTTTCGGACGTTTTTATGCACCCAGTGTAATATTTTCCCTCTGCTGAAAACAATTTTCCTTCGAGTAAGGAGGAATAAAAGATGTAAAAACTATATATATCAGAATGTTTTGTGATGGTGCCTGTGCATTTCTAGAGATGATGGAAATGCTTTAAATCCCTCTGTTTTGCAAATCTTTCATCCCGTAAATAAATCCCTCTTTCTGCAGCTGACATTCATAAACAACTGTCTACCCCCTTTCCCTTTTCTGCTAGTTTAGAAGAGCTTTGTCAAGAGGAAGCACTGGCTGGAATCTCTTGGTATTTCCGAAAGTTGATGGTAACACGATGGGAGATTATGCAGGAGTTTCCAACAGCTTTTTCCATTAAATGTCGTGTTTTTTAGTTGTTGGATGAGTCCCCAAAAGGACATTTTCATTTTTATATTTCCTGTTCGTCTTCTGAGTTTTAGTCGCTGCATTATGTAGAAGTTGGAGTATCTATCAGATCAGATTTATTGTCAGGTATGAATTGAAATTAAAACGACGTATTAGAAATGCGAATTTATTAAAATGTTGATTATTAATCAACCTTCCAAGTGGTTTCGCCGAGTTATATCGTCAAAGATCTGGTGATAATGATGAGTTATCTGATCCATCAAGATCATGTTAATTTTGCTAATGACGAGTTATCTGGTCCATCAATATCATGTTAATTTGCTAATGACGAGTTAATTGGTTAGTTGGTTTGGGGTTATATGTCGCACGGGCCATATTTGGCGATCTAATGATGAGATACTTCGTCAAGACAAAACTGCTCTGATACTGCAAGAGGGAATAAAGATCCAAATAGAAAGACAAATTGTCCCTTGCCCTGAACACCTATGACTGTTAGGAATAGGTTTTTGCATCAGGGGTTGGCCACTACAGGGTGGGTATTCGACTTGAAGATAAACCACCAGGAGGGTTAAAGAACAATGCCGCCTTCCTGGTGTAACGGCGATAGAGTTTGTCGACCTCCCAGTAGGTCCCGGGATCGAATCCCGGTTTGTATAAGTGCATGCATGTCGGTGATTGTCTCAGTGAAGAGCAAGGTTGGATTATTCCCACTGGGTGCTTCATAGATGTGAAATATAAGTAGAATGAGCATTTGTGTAGAGAGGAGCTTCAAAATGTGTGACCAACATGCTGACTAGTAGTCACGTGACTACTCTGTGAAAATTGACTTGGTTGGCCGATTCGGCTTCTTATAGTCTCGTTTGACTATAAAACATCTTATGACAAGGTAGGTGTGTTGATGCGCATTTCTATAGAGTGGTGAAATCACCAGTCTACCACTGTGTCACGCGGACCAATCAGATGATGAATCAATGGATTGGCGTCTCCTCCCGACCTAAGAGCGAATCAGCGTGGAATTAATGGATTGGTATCCTCTCCCGTCCCATGAGCGAATCAGATGATGGATGTTCGCTTCCACCAGCCAGACGAAAGTAGTTAAAGGGACATGTTACTACTAGTTTTGGTCACATGATCCTGGACACATGAAAAATATTCTCATTGTTCACTCTACTTTTATATCTCCTCCATGGGTGCTCGCTCACCAATTGCTGCCATTTCGCCTCTTGTAGTGCCGAAGGTCATTGGTCAGACATTAAAAAGTTAGGAAACAGTGGAGGAACGTATGGGAAGGGACATACTACAGAAAAAGAAGCTATCAATATAGGAAATAGGTTTGGATGTCAAAAAAGGCCGAAAATTTCGGAACGAAAAACAGTATTGTATACAAATGAAGTGAATGTTCCAAAGCTAATTGTGGTACATTGAGGTGTACAGTGTTTGCCATGCACTTTATTCGACACAATAACACTATGGTGAAATTTCGCTTCATATCCTTGATTAATTTTATTCCATTTGGTCTAATGAAATGTTCATATCGATACTTAGATTCATTTTAAATTTATTTAAATGAGGTATCCAATGTGACTTATGACACAGCTATAGATATATAGACAGATATAGAGATTATCTATACAACTAGGTATAGATAAAAGCAATTCAAGGACAAATGCTATGCGAGGGTCTTGATAAATAGTTTTTATTCATAATCATTCAAGTCCACTTTTTAACCCTCCTGGTTGTTGTCTTGAAGAAGTATCTTGTTGTTACCCAAACTGGCCAGATCTTGATGAACGAGATATCTCGTCATTAGAAAAAAATGACCAGATTTTGATCTCGTAAGTTTTCTTTCAGATGAATTTTTCGTATCCTCAAAAAATCGGCAAAATCTCAATGACAGGATATTTCGTCATTAGCAAAAATGGTCAGACCTTGATGATCGAGATATCTCGTCAAAACGACTTGGATGGTTGGATAATTGTAACTGTCGGTCCTTCTTATGAAGAAAGTAACATTATGTGTGCTAAAAAAGTGTGAAGTGAGAATTTAGTCAAATCTGTACATCAAAAACACTACGTTAGTTTCAATCAAAAGGAGATACAAATCTTAGAAATTGTATTTTTTCGTCATTTCAGAAAATGTGGAATTTTATTCTTTTGAATTACAGCTCTTCATATTAAATAGTACTTTCCATTCTACGAAATACGAATAATAAAGTATTTTAATGAAGTATTTTTAATTAAAGCATTTAAAACACAACAAAGAGAATGGCTTCTTACAAATTCTTTGTAACATCATGAGGCTCATTGAATATTTGATTTTCTCATGGAATATGCAAAATTGTGGAATTATTTGTCTTAGAACCCCAATGCTATAATGAACATTTTATAATCAATTTAGATAAAGAAGTAATTATTTATTCATTATTCATAGCCAGTCTCATAGTTGTTTTATGAACTCATAATAGGTTTTGAGAGAAACAATTTTCAATTTAAGTTACATTTACATTAGATTTGTAATAGTTCTCTTTATAAACAGAGTTCTCAGCCAGGTATTTTTGATTTTCTTAATTTTATGTATGAGTCGTTTCATGTTATTCGAACTTTTGTATTTAGTGGAGCTACCTATTATTGCTGTTTATCAATCATAGGTGTTGAAAACACTTTGTGTTCAGAATTTAATATATTTTAACTGTGATACCTGTGGTAGCTTATACATTTTAATTAAAATGTTCCCTGATTTTCAAACGCATTGCATTTTCTTTTGAAAGTAGTCACAATGTAATCTACGCCTATCACAAATTATCTTATGTACAGCTTACCCCAGATTATCTAGGGTGACATACCAGTACGTTCCATTATTCTCCATATGCATTGGCGATCAGTATAATGTAGAATTTAACCCTCCAAGTGGTTGCTTCGATGAGGTATCTTGATTTTAGAAAAACTGACCAGAGCTTGATCTCATCATCATAAAAATATCGGCAATATATTGATGACGAGATATCTCGTCATTCGCAAAATTCGTCAGCCTTTTTTGGACGAGATATCTCGCCGAAACTACTAAGAGGGTTAATAATATATTAAAATCTCGGTGTTTGATGTTTTTTTGTAAATTATAACACTGTAGTAGTAAAATTACCAAGACAGTTATTTTAAAAGTCCCCTTCCGATAAATATATTTTATACTTTCGAACTTCGTCAGGCGTGGTCAAAATGTAATACGAGTATTATCTCAGGGTTAACAATAGCGCATAGTAGGATAGGGCATGTCAAGATAATATAGATAAGACAGCTCAACTTTAGTCTATCAAAAAATGCATCTTGGTCGAGATTAGTGGGACAGCTGTATATACTATTATATTGTAAGTTAATTTTCGCAGTGGTGGCTATGTTCCCCACATAACTCCCACTCTAGATTTTTACAGAAGCTGAATTTGATATCACCACCAGTTGACTGATTTTTAATTACGTGGGACCATGAGATCTATATTACCACTAGGGTTCGGTATGCGTGGTCGAGTAATACAAGATAATACCGTTTGACTGTCCTGTGTTGCTTATAACAGTCAAATATGAGAACAAACCTATAGTTTTGAAGCAAAATTCAGAGGTAACAACGAGTGAAGCTGTGGTGGTAGTAGAAAAAGCATGCCATCATAGTGCTCCAAAGAGTTGTTGGCGTTGATATCCATCCCATTTACAAGTCTACTCTTCATCGTATGGTCGTCTTCCGAATGTAGCGAATGACATCGGGGTTTTTGGAAAGCACGTGTATTTATATTCATATCCACTACTCACCTACGGAGAAAGAGTGCAACTTCAGTCTACCAAATAGTACTTCATAGCTGCGATCCATTGCACAACTATATATACTATTATACTGCAAGTTATTTTTTGTAGCTGTATTCCCCACAATCATGGAGATTGGTATCCCCACAATCATGGAGATTGGTATCCCCACAATCATGGATGGATGGGGCCAAGATAGCCCGTTTGGTAGAGACCCAGATTAGGAAATGGAGGGTTGCGAGTTCCAAACTCGGTCCAACCCAAGACAATCGTGTACACGAGGCCTGATTCTTGTTAAATCTGTTGTGGCCTCAAAAATCCTTACATTGGCATGGTGTGCAAGTTTGGAGAGTGGGATGACAGCTCAGGTGTTGATTTTGTCAACTGACCGTGGTTCAAAATTACAAGTCTTCGGATCTTTCTCTTCGGGATGGATCCCGGAGGTTCACCAATAGCCGGTTGTGTTGCTCCAGAGTACGACGTAGATCTAATTACCTACCAATTTAACACTTCAAGACAATGAAGAATTCAGAAAGGAAACCACAGAGTGAGCAAGATTTCTACACGTTAAATTATGGAAACATCCTTTACTCGTTAGTGTCTTTGTTGTTGTTGCTGATCTCCACTTCTAGCTCCAGCTAGACCAAATTCACGTGTCCATTTACCTGTATAAAGTTATATTCTAAAAGAGATTCAGAAAACAGGTCGTCTCGGGACAACTCCAGGCACTCGAGAATGTGTGCTGGGAAGGCCTGTCAGACCGGCATTTAGGGCAAACAGGATTAATCTTGCGACCACAGAGCAAAATGTGAAGACTCCTCAGATGACCACTGAAAAAGCGGGAGAGCGCTGTCTGAATATGTCTGTCGCAATTCAGAGATCTTTCGGGGAGATCCCCACGATACCAAGAGTGTATCGGGGTGCGATCCATGCCTTATCAAGATTTTTTTCTAATGGAATAAAGCTCAAGAAACGTCAATGAGTGGGTATCGGACAATGGTTTTAAATCCCGATAGTGACGTGAGAAGTCGTGGTTCAAACACAACAACAAATTAAAAAACGGATCAAAGAAAAACGTTTAATTCGAAAGAACTTTAAAAAACTACATTACTTTAGAAGTTATAAAGTATTAAGAGAATACGTGCGGTACCTTATTAGTATAGCCGTTCAAGATTTAAAAACTCGCGTTACAGCGAACTATCTATGCTTTCTACTGTGTATCTTTCTACAGCTTCTAAAGTTTAGAATGTAGCTGGAATTACAACCATACACAGCCATTTGTTGTCTAGCCGTATCTGCGAAAACGTGACTTCCAGGTACTCTAGTGATCTTTCCTTTTTCTGTTTTCCCCAACTACTTTCTTCTTTTTAGTATTATCATGCGGCTGGAGTATTTTGTGATGTTAAGACCTTGCGTCATGAAATACACAATATCCAATTCTGCTCAAACTTTGACTGAGTAGCTAAACAGATGAAACTCCAGTCAAACTGGTAATCAAAATTTAAATTGAAAAATAAAGATTAAAAACTTAGGTAGGTAGTTAATTAGCGTCGCACTGGAGCAACACAACTATCTACTGACCAAAATCCGGGATCAATTCCCATGGGAAAGATCCAAGGACACCACGTAGTTTTGAACCAGTCAAATGACGAGGTGAACACTCGAGCCCCATTCTCCAAATTTCTACACCACGCCAAAGTGAGGACATTGGATTCCACGACAGATTTAACGAGGAACCATTCCTTGTATAAGCCATGAGGGTCTTGGGCTGGACCAAGTTGCAAACTCGAAACCCTCCTGTTGCTAATCCTTTGCTCTCCCAACAGGGATAACGTGGCTCTAAAAACTTAGGAAAGGTGGGTAGGTATTTTAATTAACGTCGCATTGGAGCAACAAAATGGACTAATGGCGACGGTCCGGGATCAATCCCGAAGGGAAAGGACGAGGAAAATACACGTAATTTTGAAACGGTCAGATGACGAGGTCATATCTGAGCTCTAAAAACTTAGGTAGGTTGGTATTTTAATTAACGTCACACTGGAGCAACACAACGGAAAAGGTACACCACGTAATTTTGAACCACTATCAGATGACGACTTAAAACTTAGGAAAATATCACCAATCGGAGAATCGATTCAAAGCCCGGCAAGGCTGTTCATCTCATCTTCGAATCTGATACGATTATGTATATAGCTACGTTTGGGGCCACCTTGAATTAACAAATTTTTGATAGTCTCGTAATTTAAATTTTCTTCAAGAAACATGTCTGAAATTGACTTCACAAATAAAATAATTTTTCTGTGATTGCATTACCAATTTAAAAATAACAAATCTGCTAAAGTATTTAAGATAATTAAATTATTTTTTTCTGTAATATTGTGAAATTTGAAAAACATAGTCATGATATTTATTAGTAGGATTTGATCAATTTTAAACTCATTATTCTAAAAAATACATCTTTTAAAAATATGATTATTTTTTCCTAAGCTCCTATATTATATCCTATGAGAGTGTTTAAGCACTTTTTGCAGTTTCCGAATAGTAAAGTTTATATAATTTTTTTTGAGGAATGGCAACGATCTGAAAACCCTACGCGACCAGAAAATTAGGAGTCAACGTTAAATTCCCTTTCGAAATACAAAAAATTCTTGAAGGCATATCAAATTCCCTAAAACAGGATAAAAATATTCTCGAAATCCCCAAATTTTATAGGGAATCATTTTAACAATTAGTGAAAATATTGCCTGTGTTAGTTATATGTTATCAAAATATTTCATTCCTGTTTTGGTAAAAAGCTAATCTGTATGACATATCTATATACTCATATGAAATAAATAGATAATTCCAATTAATAAACATAAAACATATACGTTCATTGCTTTTCTACTATGAAAAAACATAAATTCACTAAACGAAGTCGAAGAATGTGATAGCGGATCTTCCTATAACAAATTCAAATAACGCAATTCAGACAAATCAAAACTGAATTCTTTTATTTTATATTAAAAAGAATATAGTAGAGGAATAATTTTCTACTTCAAAATGCATAAAAAAGAATTTTAAATTCATAATTCATATAAGTTTATAAAATAAAATTTCAAATACATTTATATTAATTTTCATAAACATTTCTATAGTTACATACAAATGTGAAAACAACTGCAAGCGAAAAGAATAATTTTTAGTAAAAGAACATAATAATTCAGAAATTATATCTTCGTATCAGGTTGAAAAATAATGACAAAACAATGATATAAAATTGGGATAAGCAAAGGAAAAAGAATAACAGTTTTTAATAATAGTGAAAACTCGTTTTAAAACCTACTTACTGTATACAGCCATACATATTAGTCGAAATTTGTTCATATGGTAGTCAATTAAGATAGCAAAATATTAAGATGAGAGAAATGTTTGAGTTATTTAGTCTATCATATTTTCTCACAATAACATTAATTTGTCAAGCGTTGAACAGATGTTTTGTCTAGAGAATTCAAATCAGCATTTTACAAAACAATTCATAAATTGCTCAATTGTACACATTCTACGATTCGCAGTTACACTCTTTCCCATATCGCAATTTGCGGACGTATAGTTTGTGAATTTCATCAGAGGATTTGGAATGCGAAAAAATCCTCTATTTGAATTTTTAGCGGGAATAGGTCTCGTAATAATTTTTAACTATTTTTGAGTGGCACAGGACATCTGTGATCATGTTGCTTATGTTTGGATGGGAAGCGAAATACATTTGATGAACCAGAAGTGAGCATTAAATTTACCTTTACTGTTTTAAGTTCATAACAAAGATCGATATTTTAGTTATGCACCATTATCCATAAATACAAGCAATTAATGTCAGGATATAACCGAGTGATTTTCTGAAGTGTGAATGTTGCCGTTTTGGATAACGACTTTTTGCTTTAAGAATTGCAATTGTCTGGGAAGATGCATTCTTGATTTATCTATAAATGTATTTTCTCCTCTAGTTTGACTTTGAAAACAAAACCACATTAATGCGATTTTTGGATTCTTGGCACTGAAAAGACTACACCCCACTTTTTAAATTTATTATTCCTGAAATATTACAGTTCTCTTATCAAGTAAAAGGATATTTATGCGAGGTGTATAGCGAGGTAGAATGCGTACTGTATAACGTCCCTAACAGCAGCTCTGTGTCAGGAGTAAACACCACTGATCGACCTTCGGCCGAAATTTCCGGAAACATTTATCGGGGTAGTCTTCTATGGTGACCTAATTACTATGCAGATGCTTTTTAGGGGTGCGCGATACCCCTAAAAATCCGTGGAAACTTTTCCCGGAGATATCTGGCGACACAGAGAACTGTTGGAGAGCTCGATCTGAGCCGAGGTATTGTTTTTGTGGTGTTCGTTGGGAGCTACGGGCGTTGAGTAGATCCCATTTTCCCCTGTTTTGCAGAGCCCACGACCTAGGGTTACAAATCTTTGATTGTAAGATATTTTACATATCGTATTGATGAAATAAACTTTTAGTTTATTGTAATTTAAGCTGTGTCGTTGTGTTAATTGGCACTCGGCCCAATACGTTACAGTACAAAGTCTCTTGTAGATTGGTTGCTTTCTAAATTCACGGATGACAGATTGTGCTTCGTTGCGTAGTGCTTCAAAATGCAACCAATTCCATCATGCGGTCCTTTACCATACTCCATCGCACTGAATATCCATTTCTAAAGAGAAGAATATTCTATTTCATATAATTAAAATTTACTTTTGAAATGGCTAACAGTAGCATCATTAACAATTTTAGCATCTTTAAATGTTGAAATCTTCGTTACTTCTCTGATTTTATTTAAAGCAATGTATGGCAGGAACGTGTACATTGTCATCGCTAATAATATCATAACTTTTTTATACTCTCCATGTTAAATTATAGCTGTGAATACAGTGATTTAAGAATTAGTACAATGGAATCCTTGTTCATCATCTTGTATCAAGGATCAGTTCTCAGTAAAATCCTAGTGAATTTAGAGTGTCTTTTTCCGTTTTAGTCTCTTTTTCATTATGTATAGAAATTCTTTGCATTTCTTTTAACCGTAGATGGGAAACTGCTTTCACAGTCCATTGTGCAGTAATTGGAAAAGCAATCAGTTCGCTGTCTTTTTCATCAACTCATTTTCTTTCCATATTGCGAGTGTTACAGACTCATCACACTCATCTTCAATCTTAAATGCTTCTGGTCCTATACTAATTTCACTGGTAGAATTCAGGCTTACCTGAAAATGCACTTTTCATTGTTCGGATTATACACTACCATAATGCTTTTTCCAACATTTAGAAATATGCTTTTTCCAATTTTCTAGGTTCATTCCTGAAGAAAGATAATTCCTAAAAGCAGTAATACATAGATCTAAATTAGTGCAGTATAAATGCATAAACAAGTATTTTTTTTCTGGGTAGGGAAACGCCCATTTTAGGCGTAAGAAGTAAAATCTAAATTGGCCAAGTTTTATAGAAGGATGATCCTTGAACAACTCGTACAGTTCTCTGATGCTTTGTACTTTCAGATATCTATATACTTTCGCAATTTTTTCTCAATTCTTTAAAACATAAAAAACGTCCTTTTTATTGGGGACTTTGCTCAGGGAAACCATACTCACGTTCAATGTAAAATTTCAATGCGCAATCTATAGCTTTTTCCGATATGATTTGAATAAACCATGAACTTCTAGTATCTTAAAGGAGCAGTCGTTTCTCAATGGGTATGGCCACTGCTCTATGAACCTTCGAGTTGCAAGCGGCGCAGGTTCGATTCCTGTCAGGTGCATTCCTCCCTGGGTGTATTTCTCTCTTCTGTGTCAGTAAAAATTTCATTATGTTTCTGTCCATTACTTGATATTGCATGTCTTGTGTCTGGTGCAGCATGGCCAAGTATGTCCCTTGTGCCGTAAAACCACAAAACCAACCAATCTAGTGTCTTAAGATTCTTTGAAGCATGCTTTGTACATGAAAGACGAGATTCAAAAATTTCCTTCCGAAAATCTTTAGGAATCAGAGTTAAAAGTCTAACTTTTTCGTTGTGTGAGACCTTACTTTCGAGGCCCATTAAAAAAATTTTAAACCGTGATCTATAATGCTAGCTATGCAATAAATTCATGGTCTTGGATATTAATTAAAGTCATAAATTCTTTCTATTTTCTGTTCCAGTTGACATTCAAAGACAATACATAGTTTATTTTTCTTAAAACGTAGGACGATCGAATTTTGTCTTTTAATCTGTTATTTTTTAAGGGGGAAATATCCAAAGACCGAAGTGTAGTGTCAAGCTCATTTCTTTAAGCGTTAGTATCTTCATAATTTTCTTCGGTTTTGTGAAATCGATGGATTCTGAGGTGGATTAAATTCTTCAATGTTTTCAATTGAAAAAATGATTTCCTTATAATATTTACTCTTCCCTTATATTTATAGCAGTGGTAGTTTAAAAACAATTAGTTTTCTAACTACCCCACTGCCCAGAAATAGTTGCACACTTTCTAAAATTGATATTTCTTTAAAAATTGTGTTCTTTTGCTCATGTAGAAATATTTCAAATGCCGCAATTAGCACATTTTATTAGTTTCTGACTCCATGTAGTCATCATAATTTTAGCAAAAATTATCTTCAATTATATTGTGTTTCAATTTTCACAATAAGTCAATCAAGTTAAGAAGAGTCAAGAGTTAATGAATGAATGAATCAATCAAACGGATAAGTCATTCAAATTTTTCAACTATCCACTGTGATCAAACAAAACAAATTAATATGTTGTAACATTAAAGTAATTATTTTCATCAGTCAGTTCAGCTCTTTCTCATTTCGTGTCCACAGTATCTTATTTTATTTTGACCTCCATCAATGTCGTGTATAGCATTAATTATTATCGATAGATATTTCTGCAATAAACAAAGTGATCCAATACAAAAATCAACGCAAATTCTTTTTAACATTTCTATTACTATAAAATAATCAGAAATATACATTGAAACCAGTTTCTTTAATTTCGACATAGTCTGAACACCAGTTCGGCTACATTTTTGAACCAATCCAATATCGAATCCGAAGAAATATCCCCTTTCAAAAATGAAACCGAACTGATGTTCCAACGAACATTCTCTTTTGCATTAAAAATGTCAAGAAACAAATGTCACAGGAAATGAAGATGTGTATAAAAATATCGCAACTAAAGCGCTCATCAGAGGTTGGAATTTCGATATCTTACTTTGGAGGCTGTTAAAAATCAATATTTGGGAAACTGCATTAGCTATCTAGGAAACTAAATTAACAATAATCTAATGAAATACAAAAAGTTTCAGAAATAAAGTTGGGTTGTTTTGAGAAAAAATCATGATCAAACTTTGAGAAATTCCAGTGCTAATAATTAAAATTAATTTGAACTTAAATATTTGTGGTTGTTACGACGAAGAAAAATCTTAGCTCTTCGAAGAAACAAACAAAATGACTTTATCTTCAATAGTTAGGGCGTAATAGAATTTTAAGTGCAGCACGACATTCTTAACAAGCAGAATTGAAAATTTTTGACAGCCTTTCAAAAGATCATTATTCTGTGGAAAAATTAAAAAAAAAATAATGTAGCATAGTTCAACATATACTATTTGCCATCTACATTGAATTTTTAAGAAAATAGAATATGGTGAGGGAATATTTTATTTTTTATTAACTGAATTTGAATGGGTTCACCCAATAGTTATTTTGGTGGAACAAAATGTCCGCCATCATCAGGACAGAAGTGTAGATTTTTACTTCTATCCGTAGCGAGCGTTTTGCTCCACTGGAATATCTACTGACGATCTTTTTACTTGGTTTCACATTTTGAAGTTTTAAGCTTTTACGTTGAAGAATTATCGGACAAACCTGATCACATTACCAAATTGTCCAGATTCCGATGACGCTGAAAATTTCTTTAAAATTGCCTTTATTTTGTGTAGATAGAACGTCAAATAGATTGGTTGATTGTTTTTAGGTTTTGCGGCACACATGTCCGAGCTGCGCCAAACACAATACAACGTCAAGTAAAATATGTCGTTTAAGGGGAACAGAGGTATTGAGGAATATAGTAGTGTAATGAAAGCAAAAAAAGATCGCTTGTGATCCCTGAAGCGCGAGTCCAGTGTTTACTAAAGACAATAAGCCCCATGGAAAAAAGTATCACTAGAGTACCTCAGGTTTGTGAAGCCCATGCACACCTAAAAGAGTTGTGCCCCGTAAGGCAATGTCAAACCAGGACGCGATAAAAAATCACTTGATATCGTTGAACACAATGAAATTCAATTGCACCCTGATTTGAGACTAATTTAAGAAATCATTGTTCGGCCAGTCACCATTGTAAAATTCAATTAGAAATCCACGAATTCGTCTCGTTAAGATGTTATAATGTGAAGAAAGCCGATAACAATAATTTACTTAGGAATTTAAGTTACCGGGATTGAAAAGAGTAATTGAGGCGAAATGTAATCCAATTTACCTGGAAGTAATTGTGTAAAGCTTTAATGTCTTCAAGTGAGTCTATTTTGAGTGCAAAAGAGGTTAAATTTCTCGTCCAACTTCCAATAATGAAATCTTCCCTTTTGAAAAGAGCCTAACTCTGACAAATCGTACTCGAAATTGAAGCATTGTGAAATCACTTTTGAGTCGCGATTCGTTTCCAGGTTAGTAATTTGGCAATGCTTGGGACAACGAGTATCTGGATTTCTTACAATTTCAGACTTTAAAGTTTTACCGAAATGTATACCTGGATATTTCATTTAGCAGAGACTGAAATTGAAACAATTGGGTTTGTTCTGATTGACTCAATTAGAATAAAATCGCTTAAGTGGGTAGATGGTAAAGAGCATTTTTCCCATTTTGACCCATATCATGCTCCAAAGAAAAGGTCCCCAGAACAAAATTTTCAATCGATTTTCACGAAACTTGACTCAAAGGTCCAACAGTACATCCTGTCCAGTGACACTAAATACCCATGCGTACAGACGTTTTCTGTACATAAAGGAGTACACATGCGCTTGTCGAATGTTATGTTCTGTCGCAAGCCAGTATGTGGCCGTGGTAAGGATTCATTCGCTATCAGGATATCCACCACAAGCTCAAAAGTCTACTTCAAGTTCTAAATGTGACAGGTAAGCTTCTTCCTATACTTGTCAATTCAAATCCGTTTAGATAGTTTTCATTTAATTAATTGCAAATGTTTTGATACTAAGGACCATTGCAAACGCATTGGGGGTTGGTTGGTAGGTTTTGGAGTATCATCTTTTAGGTATACATGTATTCTGTGTTAATCGAAGTTTTGTTTCCCAGCTAAAATCCCCATTTAACCAGACATTCCAAAATGCACCGATGCTAATCATGACTTCATGAAAAATCACAATTGGAGATAGGTTACGAACATGCAGTTTGTAGACCTGCAGACTTTAAACAGTCTCATTAATCTCATTCGAAAACGACAAGGTCTTCACGGCCAAAGAACACACTCCAATCACGTATAAATCTGAAGATAGTGTATTAGCCCGTTGTGTGGCTCCAGTGCGACGTAAATTAGAATGCCTACATACCTGAAGATAGTGTTAACACCTTTTTAAAAAACAGATGCATGTATCAGAACGTGTATGTTCCTTAGGGATAGATTGTCAACAAACAATGTTACTTGACTTTTATTCTTTGAAAACAAGCCGTTTTTCAATGGAATAGATCACACATCACAGGGTATGAATAAAAATTCGCTACACGAACTTTTTGGTACACGCGTCACACCTCATTTAGTACATGTTTTGACCACATACGGCTATACACATGGACATGAATCACAGTAGATCGAATTGCTATTGAAAAAGTGTGACCAACATGTTGACTAGTACTCACGTGACTGTTATGTGAAAAATTAACTTGTGGTTAACCAATTTTGTCTATTAACTTGGAAGGCTATATAACATCTTATGACAGGTTGGATGTACTATTGCGCATTTCTATAGAGTGGAGAGAAAAGCGGTGAAATAGTCATATTCTATCTCGAGCGTACCAATTAAATGACGAATCAATGGATGGGCGTCTTCTCCCTTCCAGAGGACCAATCAATATGGTGAATGTTAGATTCCACCACGAAAGTAGCTTAAGGGTCACGTTACTATTAGTTTTGGTCACATGATCCTGGGCATATAAAAAATTTACCATGGCTCAACTTTGAAATTAATTTAATAGCTATACATAGGTTTTTCTTCACATGTATGATTCCAGGTATCGTCTTTTCGAGACTTAAAATACACTTAAAGGATCAGATTTTAGATCACAAGAAATAGGTTCATCACGAGTACTTCCCTGTTGAACAGACTGTCAACAGAGAATGTTACCTGAGCACTATTCTTCGTTTTTTATTTTAATTTTATACCCGACACTCACCTCGTTTTTTATTTTAATTTTATACCCGAGTCACCTCTTCAGCCTTCGACAATACAAGAAACACATTAACATCTATATACGAGTATTTGTGAGTTTCGTTTGTACTAATGCACATTTTACAAATGTACATAAAATAAACTGAATTCGTAAATTTGCATAGTTATTTTTTATTTCTTGTTTTATCAGTGATGTTATTTACTCTAAACTCTTGAATGTTTTAAGTGCGTCAGTGGTTATTAAAACACCGAAAACCTTTTCAAAACTCCTTGAAACCATGTCTGACTGCTTATCTAAACACTAAGTTCGAACTTCCTGTGTCTTTAAGGTCTGTTGGAATACTAAGGAGGAAACATCCTGATCAAATCGAAAAATTAATTACCAACATTTCTCTGTAACTCTTACATAAATATTTTGCTTTGGATTCTTTTCATTCGTACTTTCTGTCTGGAACTTGGTTCGTTATTGTGTGGAATCACTAAATAGAGAAGTGTTTAGAATACTTCAATTATTCGTTCAAAATTAAAAATACCACTTTAATATATGCATCCTGTTCCTAATAGGAACAGACAGAGTTAAGAAAAACATTTTTCCCTGACGCAACATTTTTCAAACTGCGAGTAAAGGAAAAAATATCACAGCCAAAATTAAATGCAAATGTAACCTTTCGGAACTTGTCTGGAGACTGCCTCAAGGTTATCGTGTTCGGGACTGAGCTTAGTTTCTTTACTTACGTAATTTACATATGAAAGTTTCCCAATTGTGCGTGTGTTTATAAATATTTACTTTTTTTGAGTGATTAATCTCTGACGTCTATTGTCCTCATCTTTTAAATGACTTCTTTACCAAACAAAAACTATCTCGCTTGTTTACTTTATTAAACTAATTACTTTCTGATAGATGTATTTTCTTTACATTTCCAGCTGCTGTATGAAATCGCAGTCCCTTTTGATCGTTCGTCATTCATTATAGAGTAAGTTGAGAGCGATTTTCAATAGTGAATAACATCTATGCATTTATCTGAATAACATTTGCATCAAGGACTGTGTTCATAACAAATTGGGAATAAACTTCATGATTTTCAATCACAGCAATGAATGTTATGCGAGATGTAGTGAGTGCCAAATTAATAATTTGGAACAAATTATTGATTGGTTAAACTGATTACCCAGTGTGATTAACTCTCCAAGTGATCGACGAGATATCTCGTCGATCAATATCTGACCAATTTCGCCAATGACGAGATAACTCCTGATCAAGATATCGCCGATTTTTTATGATGAAGGAATCAAGATCAGGTCAGTTTTCCAATGACAGGATATGTCGTGCATCAAGATTGGGTTCTGCTAATGACGACATACATCGTCGAGAGAACCACCAAGAGGGTTAAAAACACTAGTCTACCCTATGATAGCCTATCGGCTAAAGTCGATTCGTAAACCCACGTGACTCACGCTTCTGATATCTTACGACAACGACACCGCCAACATGCACTGTGTGGCCCATTGCGAGGTCGATAATTGAAGACGATTGCCATAACATGGAGTAAGCTATCGACCTTCTAATATAGTAGGCAGAGCATGTGGGAGGAATGGCTGTCGAAAGATTTGAGAAGGGTAAATCATGTGCGCTTACGCATCGACTTTAGTTGATTAACTATCGAAAGGCAGACTGGTGTTTTTAATCACTCTGGATATTCAGTTTAACCAATTTAATTACCCAGTACCCAACATGTTAATTACCCAATAATTTGTCCCACATTGGAATTCATGGTCTTACCAACACCCACTTGAAATTTCTTCAAACTAAGCGACCGAAAGAAATAGAGAGAAGCTGCTCACTCTATTTCATTAGAGGATCGATGGAGAAATTTTCATCTTTCCATATCCTTCCATGGTCTTGGAATATATCTTAATACAAAGAAAGCAATTAAAAAACCTACCCACAACAAGCTTAGCGATTCTGTATACGAACCCGCCATCATCGGAGGGTGTTTTCACCTAGACCGTTGTTCCATAACCGAGCGCATGATTTCATGATGTAGTAGTTGCTGATCAGCAACACCATCTATCGGATTGCTTATGAATTAACTACTGGAATCGTTGTCTCACAACATATTTAAGGGACGCGGTACTCAATTTGGAAGGGTAACGGATAATAAAAGGACGGTTTTGAGTTCGAAACTAGATCCAACCAAAGACCGTCGTGTACGTGGGAGCTTCTGAACGTTAAATCGGTCGTGGCCTCAAAAGTCCCCACGTTGGCGTAGTGTGAAAGTTTAGAGAGTGGGATGCCAGCTCAGGTGTTGACCTCGTCATCTGACCCTGGTTCAAAATTAAGTGGAGTTGTCCTCGAATCTTTCCCTTTGGCTTTGATCCCGGACCGTCGTCAATGCCCCGTGTGTTACTCCAGTGTGACGTTGAGTAAATACCTACCAACTCTGTGCTTTTTAAAATGAATCATGAATATGAATTCCATACTAAAGGACTCACTCTAGAAAGATTTACAAAGCTTAATCTCCGAAAGAAAATAAATATACGCCGTTATGTATCACCCCGTTTGGAGTTTCGGAATGTTTAGATAAAATAATCATAGGATGTTTCACGCGAGATATGGTATCCCTTAGCCAGTCAAAATACCACCTTCGTGGCTATAATAAGATTAGAGGGAAAATATATGTTTACTCTTAAGATTTTGTTACTTTACCTCTCGACTCTTCTACCGAATGAGTTTGATTTAATTGCTCCGCGATTCTTGGATGTTCTTGGGAACAAATCAACTTAAGTACGTATCTTCGTTTAATTATTTCCCTCATACTAGTATCTCCTGAGACTTCATATTTCTAATAGTAGGATGGTGCTGTCTAATGTTCACAAACAAACCTGCAAACCGAGACGATTTAAGACTCAATAAAAATAGCAGAGCGCTGTGTTCGAAGAAAATGGCTCGACTTGAGAGTTAGAAAAGTGCTTCAAAACATGTGTTTGGTGTTCTAACTTTTTCATTTTGAATAATATTTACTTTTTAAATATTAAGCTATATTGCATTTTATTTGAAGCTATGCATTTCCCGGTGCTGTTTAGATTGAATTAATTCAAAAAATGCATTTCGAATCAAAATATTCCACGTACATTAACCATCTGAAAAGTTCACACGCATATTTCCGTTCTGCGTCCTGTAGTATTTCCTGTATGATTGCTAACCAGTTATGATCTTACCCAATAGAATAGTTCCTAGGATTTCAACCAATGGAAGTGGTTATTTAGTCATTATGCGTGGTGTGTGTTGTGGAGTAAAACAATACAACTCTCGAAATCTCGTGAAGCCCAGTGGGTGAACAATTACAACAATAACAATTACAACGCAAAACAATTACAACGCGAAACAATTACAACCCTTTTTTTAATGCTAGACTTTTAATCCATGACCCCAGTACTGTTCCAATTTTAAAGATGTACTCATGTTAAAAGTTTGACCAACATGTTGACTAGTAGTCACGTGAGTGCTCTGTGAAACATTGTCTTGGTTGGCCTATTCGGCATTTTATCGTCTTGTTGGGATATAACATCTTATGACAGGTTATATGTGTGAACGCGCATTTCTATAGAGTGGAGAGCCAAAAGTGGTGAAATCATCATACTCTTGTAGTATGTCGAACGACCAATCACATTATGAATCAATGGATTGAGCGTCTTCTCCCGTCCAGTGGACCAATCAGATGATAAATGTTCGTTTCCACCGGACAGACGAAGGCAGTCTAAAGGCCACATAACTACCAGTTTTGATCACATGAATACTGGGCACATAAAAATGTTACCATTCTTCACTCTACTTTTATATTCCCTCTATGGGATTTTCAGGGTAAAGAAACAAACCAGCTCGAATGCGAAAATTTTACTGCCTTTACACAAATGCTCTCGTATTATACAGATAAGGGTTACGTCGAAATGTTATTTATAGCCATTTTGGTTACGTTACTCTT
Organism: Meta bourneti; assembly: GCA_933210815.1. Lineage (NCBI taxonomy): Eukaryota > Metazoa > Arthropoda > Arachnida > Araneae > Tetragnathidae > Meta > Meta bourneti. The sequence continues at coordinate 22,962,095 of OW119929.1, forward strand.
TTAATATAATGAGCGCATTAACCAATCAACTAGCATAAATCAATTCGGGATTCAGTTCTTGGAATTTGATTGGCGATGTTCCGAAATCGTATTCGAAAAAAAGCCAAGTGACGTCAGGTTCGAAATATACCCAGAAACACTACCTTTTAGCATGACAGAAAATGCCTCATACATTTAACAGGGTACAAAAAGGAAGCCTCCCTCCTGTATCAAATTTCACTTTGTGGTGGAGGCTATCCGGATGCACTTACGTATTCGCCATTTTGTATGACCTGAAAGTAACAAAATAAACAGTACGAAGACTGATTCAATCTACAGAATCTGTTTGGACAATCACTTAGAGGCGCTGAAAGCCCAAGCGACGCGTTAGCCTGCAGTCTAAGTATCGATTTCCAAAGTAATGTCAACGATCTCGCAGGTGGGTATTGACGCCTATGATGGCTTTTCATCCAAAATTCATTAAGTCCATTAGCCGTATTTGAGAGGGCAATGAGACGGGCTCGATCACGATTCCATGCATCTATCAAAGTCAGGCAGCTTTCGGGGATTGGATTTCATATCCCTCATTTGATTCCTATAATGGTGTTTATTTATCGGATTATAATGCAGAGGACGGAATATGAATTATTGGGGAAAGCGGATCTGAAAACGACAGCTTGGATTCAGTCGGATCCTTTATGTGGAAGAGGTTTCGATTAGTAGCAATATTTAGATATTTTGTATTGTGGTATGCATTTTAAAAGCAATTAGAAAACAAAGTTTATTAAAAAAATTTTAATATTACTACTTTTTTTTATTTTCCTTTGATCTCCCTCCTCCTGGTGGTTGCCCGACGAGGTATCTCTTTATTAGCAAAACTGATTATATCCTGGTAGACGACATATTTCGTTCTTAGAAAAAAAATGAACAGATCTTAACCTCGTCTTATTTCAAAATTGTCTCATTTGTCTTAAAATAAGCGTGACATAAAATAAGCACAAAGTAACATACATTATAAGCATCAATGAAGTAACTTATTTTAACATGAAGCACGATTAATTAACATTGAATTCGTTTACACGTTAGAGTCGTTTGTGCATGAAGTTTTGAAACACCTCTGTGTATATGAAGTGGGATTTATGAAAGAAAACGTGCGCTGGTTATTTAGATTCAAATTTACAAATAACTGGAACTTTAATTGCTTTGCCAGCTGTTTTGATTTTAACCCTTCTGTTGGTTGCCTCGGAGATGCAGTTGTGAAATCAGCGAAACTGACCGGATGTGATGGACGAGGTATCTTATCGTTAGAAGAAAACTGACCAGATCTTGATCTCGTCATCATCTACAAAATCAGCAATATATCCTGGAAGAGATATATCGTTATTAGCAGAATTAATTAGATCTTGACTCACGAGATATCTCCTCAAAACTGCTTGGAGGGTTAACGATATAGTCGACTCACGCCAAAATTATGAATATGCACATATGGGTTTTTCACATAAATGCTTTTTCTGGGCTATTCATTTATACTATGGTAAAAGGGCGAGTTTTTGTCTATATCCTCAATAGCCTAAATTGATACCTAAATTTTCATCACAACACTATCTTTCTTATAAAACATTTAAATGTGCTTTTCTCGAAACAACGACTGTGCAGATTCATTGGTTAGGCATGGTGACGAAGATTTGTGAAATAAACTATTTAATATTTTTGTATTCATATTGTCATAATTCCATTAAAAGACTCATCTAGAAGTTACGGGCAGAATCAAAGAATTGGAAACGATTGACTCAGGTCTGAGGAAACTCTGGCATTGGTCAAAACATCAGAACTTGCTCATACACTTGGTGTTGGGAGAATTCTTGTGGTAGACAGACACTAGTTAACACAATACCTGAAACCCCTCTAGGGTGAGAAATTTCACACCACTCATGAATTTACACATCGTGCTTACGAACTTGCTTAGATACAAATGTATCTAGATACACATTTATCAATGCACACTTAGCGAGATACACATGTATCCTCTCATATCTATCTACCTAACACATGTATCAATGAACATTTATCTAGATACCTGCGTATCAATAAGCAACTATCTAGATACCCATGCATCTATCTAGATACAGATGTATCTTTTCACATCTACAAAGATACAGCTTTATCGTCCCACATCTCTCTAGATACGCAAGTATCGATGGACAGCTATCTACATACATATGTATTAATGGACATCTATATAAATACGCATGTATCAATGAATATCTATCTGGATACAGATGTATCTTTACATCTATCTAGATACACATGTATTTACTCACATGTATCTACACACATGCATCTAGATACATGTTACTACTCTTAGTTTTAGTAAATGTAGATACACAAAATCCGATAAAGAAGTTGGAAATTGAAGGACGCAGCTGTCAAAAAAGCGGTGAAAAATTCTGATCGATAGAATATTTCATCCCTCACTGTTACAACCTGTTTCCATGCATATAATTTTCTTTTGAACTTCGAATACATTTCCCTCGCTTTTCTTCCAATTATAGATAATAATATTTCCTCGAAAAGATTCTACCAATCTGATAGGAGGGGGTTATCCATCTTCGAAAGAGTTTTATGACAGCGTCGATAAGGTGAGCGTTTCTTGACCTAACCCCTCTTCGACTCTCGTCCAATCTGATTCTGTCAGAGATGACAAGAAGCCACCCATCACGGAGACGTGCGAAAGCCGGAAAAGATTATACGGATGAGAAGAAAATCGAAGCTGTAAATCTCATGACTGCAAAATGTGCATGTTCTCTCTCAGCTACATGGATCTGCAAATAAAGCTGGGTAGGAATGGATTTATTATTTTTTGTTGTACCGTTTTGTTTCATTGTTTATTTATGAAATCTAAAAGAAATTGGTTTATTTAACCCTCCAAGTGGTCTTGACGAGATATCTCGTCCATCAAGACCTGAACAATTTTACTAATGATATATCTCCTATGTATCAATGATGATAGAATGTAGATAGATTTTCATTGACACATCTACCAATGAGCATCTATCTAGATACACATGTATCAATTAACATCTGTCTAGATACACATGTATCAATCAACATCTATCTAGATACATATGTCGTCGGTGCTATATAAAAGGGCGAATCAATCAATTCAGCATTTTTCAGGAAAGCAGTTAGAAATGTTTAACATTTCATTGCGTGCAGATTTAAAACTTCGTGAAGACTTTCAAAAAGGTGTCCTTAATCTAAATTAAAAGTTCCATAAATTTTGAAAAGTATTTTTAAATTTTTTTAAATGTTAAACATTTTGAACTGCTTTCCTGAAAAATTCTGAATCGGTTGATTCTCCCCTTTTTACATAACACCGACGATGTATCAATCAACATCTACCTAGATACAGATGTATCTACGCATATGTGTCTATATCACATGCATCTACACACATGTACCTACTTACAGTTGTTCAATTTTAGTAAATGTAGACACACAAAATTGATCGATGAAATATCTCGTCCATCAAGATCTGACCAATTTTTAATGACCAGATATTTCGTCATCAAGATATTGCCGATTTTTTAATAAGGACGAGATGAAGATGTGGTCCGGTTTCTTCTAATGACGAGACGACAGTAATCTTGATGGAAGATTATCTCGTCCAAAAAGGTCTTGCCAGGTTTACTAATCTTGAGATACCTCGTCCAGGAGGGTTAAGTCAAGAAACATGTGACAAATACATTTTGTATTTTTAGAGCAGCACTTAACCCTCCAAGTTGTTTCGACGAGATATATCGTCCAAGATCTTGTAAATTTTGCTAGTGACGAGATATGTCGTCGTGGGACAAGACTGCCCCATTACTACAAGGGGAATGAAAATGCATGTACGAAAAACAAGTTGTTTTTTGACTGAGACTGGTGACATTTTGAAGTGGGTTTTTCATTAGAGTCTGACCGCTACAGGGTGGTTTCAGACACTAAAGTAAACCAAGAGGGCTAAAATTTAATTTAAGTTTGAAATTTTTAATTGATAATAATTTCGAAATAATTTAATTCATTGGAAATTCTTGATTATAAGATAAAAAGTTACTTTACATTTTGCAATGTAAGTACTAAATATTTTAAGAAACAATTTGGGACACAACTCTGTTGCTATAACTCCCATATTTACAACATGTAAACGTCAAAAATGTTATAAATGTCGCGGTTTAATGATAGTCAGTTTCTGCTGAAAACCGTTTGAAGTTCGTAAGTGAAATATGCTCAAATTGATCTTAAAAAGTACGAATATTTCTGGGTAATACCTAAGCAAAATTATTTTATAAATTCCTTCATATATGAAATGAAACATATGAATATTTTTAATTTTAAAACAATTGCTTATTGGTTGTGAAGTTTCCATTGTGTGTGTGAGGGTGTAAATTATTTATATTAGAAATTACTCTACAGCTCTGTAGTAACATCCAAAACTCCTACAACAGGTTCAATTAGGATAATTGTTTCCAGGCATTGCACAAAGTTTTGAAAAACCTCGTAAAAGACTTGTTTGCTCGTAAAAACCGAAACGAAAAAGAAATTCCACGCCACACAATTAATTCGAGAGCTCCGCATTGAAGAAATAGGAACCCATCACTTATTTCTTTTTCGAAGGGACCACTCAGATTGGGTAATCCAATCGTTTTACGGTGCATTAGACCACCCTCGACAGCTGATACACTGCACCCAATCTGTCTTGTCCGCCAATTTCTTCGGACTACGGAATCGTATGATTACGGGCACATTCCATGCAGCTACGAGAGTCGGACTTAGAAGAAAATGTTGCTGTTACGAAAATTCTGGTGGTGTCCTGCTTTAAGAGTTTCGCTTTTACCTGTGACTACAAAAGCGGGTTTATGTTACCTGTTGAATATGGAGTTGAAATTAACGTTGATGTAGTTCCTATTTTGAAAAAGTATTTATTTACCCGCTGAGGGTCAAGAGATTTTCTAGTAGTAGATATTGCATTGACCCTGCAGCACACATGATGGCTAAATAGCCACATCTATTGTTTGATAGAATCCTTAAAAGATTTCTATAGGTCGAGAAGATCAAAGTTGGTTGGAAGTCATGCAGGGTAAAACTGCACCTTGCATGGTGGAATAATGACTGTATGCCCCCAGATGATAAATGTTATAGCTTTAATGTGATTTATCAAGAAGACCCTTTCGCATATGCTTTTATTAAAAAAGGGAAAAATACTCACTGAAGAATAACATTCAGACGCATAATTTTGTTTTAAAAGAGTACATTTATTAAAGCAAATATTTATTTTGACAATAAACATTTCCTGTTTAAAAATCAAGTCAGAACATTTATTTATATATACAAACGCAAAAGTTTCAACCGTCAAGATTTATTTTAAGCCACAAACAATATTTTTTATTTCAAATGAAATCCACTATTGAGTGTTTCGCCTCATGATTAACGTTATTACTAATCTTGTAAATATTTAAAATATAATTAAGGTTGAAATATTGCATAAGTTTGGTCAGAAGTGTTCATGATTGTGAACAATAGAAATTAAATGCAATTTTTCGTACAGAAATCTCAAATTGAATTCCATCATATCAGAGATCACAATTCATTTCATATTTAACTGACATTTAAGTTTACTCTGAAACTATATGTATACCATGTATAGTTTTTATATAATGCATTAGTCATGTATTGTATTTACTATGTATTTTATTTTATAATTTTAATAATATTAAATAAAACTTTATCAGCTTATTTACAACTAACTTCAAAAATTTGCAATTAACAATATTTTGTATAATCGGATTAATCATTTAATTACTTATTTCTCGAATGTTTTGATTAGTATATTTTAGTTGATTTTCTGCGGTTGGCTGGTTGGGTTTAATGGCGCAAAGTCAAAAAAGGACAGTGTTTCAAAATTATGAGGCGTTGTCCTTGGATCTTTCCCGTCGGAATTGATCCCGCACGTTCACAATGGCCTTTGTGTTGATCCATTGTGACGTTAATTAACTACCTAACTACCAAAAAATTACAAGCTGCACCATTATTTACTGTGAATACATAAATAATTGTAATACATGTATAACAAAATTTTCACTTAAAGAAATAATGTGGAATTGAAGTACCGAAAACTTATTATTTACAGTATTTGATCCGTTATTGATGTACATTTCAATTAATAATAAAATATTTTATGAGTAATAATGATTTTAAAAACAATAAATATGTTCATGTTTCTTAACACGTGTTACATCTTATACCATTTTATAACAACATAACAGCAACTCTATTCAAAAATTGAGACAAAACAATATTTGAAACCTAATATGGAATGCAATGGCATACATATACTTATTTCTTTTAAACTTATCTCTCAAACGAAAAGCGTTTAAAACAACATTTCACCATATATAGTTAACGAACATTATATTTATATTAAAATTTTAATATAAATATAGTGTTTGTTATGCATAATATTTATAATAAAATTAGTGTATAACAAAAACATTTTATATTTTAATAAAATATAGTGTTTGTTGAGCACCACTTTATCTAAGCATATTTTTTGACAATATTTAGCAAACATTTTATAATATTCGTGTAAGACAACGAAATAGCAAATAAATGCTTATAGTAATTATTTCAATAAGATACCAGATACTACATTTAATGCATTATATAAATCATTTAAACGTCGCTATTCTCTTATGTTCCTTGATTTCTTCTCGTAAACCATACTTGAATATGCAATAAATATGGGGTCTGACGAAAAGGTATCCGACATTGCTTTTTATTTCCATTCCTATCTGAAAGACTTGTATTTTGTTTTTATTTTAATGGATATGCATACAATTAAATGTCACAGGATTATTTTTATTTGTAAATTAATGCGAAACTGGTACTTAACATCTCCATAAGGAAAACAATTTTAAGTATTTTGCGACTTCTAATTCGTAACTTTTCGTGTTTTCATTCCTAATGTTTTATCTATTATATATGTATAATTAATTTATGTTTTGTGCGTAAGTGATTATAAGAATATAATATAAGTAAATCATTTTCTATTTGTAGAACACTATTTGATATTTTTAGTTTTCATAAACTTCACATTTGATTTAAATGCTAAAACGTACATAGATTTAAAAAATTTCCGACGTTTTAACAAAACTAGTATCTTGTTTCAAGAAGTACATTGAAAATGCTTAATGAAAAAAAATGCTAGTTGAAGAATGTCAGAAGATTTTTCTTCCCTTCGGAACATATTCATAATACATATATGTCCAAACATATATTCAATGTTTCCATGGAAATTAAAACTCAAATATCTGTACTTTGTTGAGTTCTTCAACACTTTAACATAGAATTCACATTTCAATAAATTGGCACAAAATACCAATGGTTATATAAGTAGGAATTACATAAATTCGTGATATTAAATATTTTTAATGCAACATCTGTAGTTGATACAAGTACTTACGACGACAATTACATTATGCTCATATATTTACGAGAACAGAATGGATTAAATTGATGGGCGGTATTAACATGCTTATGCTTCGTAATACATTTGTAAACAATGACACACAAAATCAGCTTTAGAATCCAATTATTTATAGTAAGCAACTTAGTGTATCATATTTACTATTTAATGACTTCGAAAATTAGCCTTCAACATAGTCACCCGAACACAATGAAATTCTCGATTCATCCAGCTGGTTCTAAGACATAATTATAAGCATAAATTGCGCCTGTCAGCGTCCTTTGAAATATACTAAATTAATTTATATTAATAATTATTTCAAGAGAAAACTTAACTTCAATTTGGTGACTTTTATATTAAATGTGCAAATGCTTCCTTCTTAATAAAATAGTCATGCACACTGTTTTCTATGGTATTAAATATTTAGAACTATTTCACTCTTAGGTGATCCAGCAGAGCTGCTATTTCAGATAATAAGAACACACTAACGTTTACATTTCAGTGCATTAAGCTCAAAAACAATTATGTAACTTGAATGAGTAACACTCTTGAAAACGATTAAATCTTTATAATTGTCATAAAATAATGAGTAACTATGACAAAATCTTGTTTTGTAAGTTGTTAAAACTTTTATTTACTCCTTAAAAGTAATTAAAAACATATTTCTCAACAGACTTATTTTTGGACACCGTTGCTATTAAAGCACTCATTTAGTCTTCAGCAAAATGTTTACCCGAGAAAATTAAAATTACACCAATGTAGATATATCTCACGAATATCCTTTACGTGACTGCAATAAACAAACACTGCAAATATAGTGTGGTTCCCGGTAGAAGGCAGTTGAATCAAGTGGTTTTGAACGAGTCCCCAGTTATGTTTATTAATCAAATAAGGGGACAAGGGATGATGTAAACAAATCCATTCCACAATTGGCTTCTTCAGCGCGAATTCTGGTTTGGCAGAAAAAAAAACACGGAGATCGCAATTCATATTTTTGTGAATAGCAGCTTTCTCCTAACTTATCTATTCAGAAATCAACTGAATCAAGGTTGACTACGTTCTCCCGGGAGCCCCATTATATTAAGAAAACACTAATTTGAATTATTTTCACCTCGTTGTATTCAAGTTACAAGATTTGCTGGACGATCATAAGAAAACCACCATATAGTAAATCAAAACACAATGTAATGTTTTGTTGCCCTAAGAATGGGACTACTATGTCGGTCAAACACAAGCAGTTGTCCAGAGCATTAGAAAATCACAAAACTGCTTCTGGACATACTGGCCAACTAATAAAATAACACAGATAGAAGTAATAAAGCACGTCTTTTTGACGTGTTCACCACCTAGTGAGTATCCTAGTTGACTCACCACCCAAAAGTGTTCACTAAAATACTCAGTTTTATAGCATCCAAAACGAATTCAAATCTTCTTGCAACTGGACTTGTCCTTAAGTCCAGATAGAGAACACAACAGCACGACCACAATCTCGTCCTACGACTCGATTGCTTTTTTGTTGTTGGACACATCCTGGCCAGCTCCCTGCTGATCGGGATTGCTGTTACATTCCAGCATGGCCTTCTTCATGATGTATGCCATGTAGCGGAAGAGCTGAATCCAGGCCTCTTCTATGTCATCCGACCAGTGGGCCGACATGGATGGCTTCACTGCGAACACGAACTGCGGCCCGATCAGCTGAAAGAAAAGAAAGTTTTTGAAAAAGCGAGAGACTGTAGTAATATCAGAAAAGCAATAAATTCCAATTAGATAACAAAGTCCCTCATAAAGCATTTAACCCTCTGCTTACGTCGGGGCAGAATATCGTTTCCTTCTTTGGTTACGGCAGCCGGCGCAACGGCTTTACATGCAACTTACTGAAACCGGCCGAAACAGCCTTTACAAAACTTTCCCCCAGGAGGAGAGGGAATATGTGTCGTCCCATTATCACCTAATGTGCCTGTTTCTATTGCCGGGTCGTGGGTATGCCTAGAAGGGACATATTCCTCCCTGGTAAACTGAAAGGGCGGCAGTGCTCTTTAGGTGTATCTCTTTTCATTTATTCAACCTCTCACAGACTAGATGCTGGAGAATAAACAATTTGCGAGGCTCCCCGTCGATAACCCTGACCTCTTTGTCAACGAGGAGATAAGGCTATTCACGCGCGGGTCTCAATATCACAGAACAGAGGGGATGGAAATCGTAATGAACTTCGGCGATTATTCAGGAGTTTGAGGTCTGAAAGAGTCCGAGCCTTTCGTAACGAAGGGACTCGAAACTTTCGGCCGGTTCGGCCGAAAGTTTCTAGTCCAATCGAGATGAAAGGTGGCTGGTTTCATAGAAAAACGTATAACCTTTCTGATAACATATTACATGAAATGGAATGGTGACATGGTTTGACATGGAATGACCCATATATAGTATATATGCACCCCCATGGAGACTGAATTCGGCCACTGACATAACAGTGCACGAGCGCTTATATAAAAGGAGGCAAGTATGCTTACATTCATTATGGCAAAGCACAGAACGACAGCGTTGTACCATATCGACGATAAAAAAGATCACATTCTATCAAAATAATCTTATGTTATAATAACAAAAATTGACATTCTGTTTATAAACTACAGTTCAAAAATTTACAGACAAGAACCTTCACCGATACAATACAGAGCGTTTTTTTAGCGAAACATCACTCATTTGCGATTACACAGGACTAACGAAGATTCGAAAAATAGACTCCAACGTCATCTTGTGAGTTTCGTTCGCTCGACTTCTGTGGACGTTAACTCTGACGTCATCTGCACAGGCAGTCCGGGAGAGAGCGCCCCCTAGCAAGTGCTCTTTCCAGGATGACGGGACGTTACAGCATGAGATAAGTGACTTTGAAAGAGAAGTGATAGGTTGTTAGTTGTGATAAATCTGTTCGGCAAATTTCGGATATGTTACAGTGTAAGTGTCATAAGCATGTTACACGTGCCACGGTAAGTGATGTAATCGTAAAATGGGCAGGTGTAGGAGCTACTGGTGCCCATTAAAGTCCTGTTCGACCACGTGTTCTCCCTGATCGGAGCCTTAGAGTACTGTAAAAAGGTCGTCGAAGAAAACCGAATAGAATCGGCGCAAACTATTTGTGATGAATTCCAATAATCTTCGGGATGAACCGTAAGTACCAAGACGATTTGTCGAGAGCTGGAAACTTTGGGTTGTCACGCCAGTTCAGTCGCCTATAAGCCGCACATTACCGCAGCAAGCGTCACTTAGCGCTATTATATTATATATACTATCGGCAATGTATGAAAAGCAGGCACTGTATAGAATGCCTGGCGTTTTGGGGCAAAGTATGAAATATCTGAATTATTATTATATATACTTTCCCTAGGTATTGTATGTACCTAGGCATTGTATGTACCTAGGCATTGTAAGTACCTAGGCATTGTAAGTACCTAGGCATTGTATGTACCTAGGCATTGTATGTACCTAGGCATTATATAGAATGACAAATGCTATTTGGGCAAATTATTAAGAGTCATGAAAAGGCTTTTATTGAAAAGACGTATATGAAATACAAAATAAATATAGGACTTTCTTATTGAGGAGACCGAAGAGAAAATAAAATACGAACCTACTTGTTGCAACAAGGAATGAAATAATTTTATGTTAGATTGCACTTAATTGTCTTTCTCACAAAAAAGTAAAACTTGAAAAGAGAGTTATGTGAAAAGGCCTTCAATAAAAATATATAAATGGAAAAAAACAAATAAAATACAGACATGTGAATAAAATAATGACATTGGATACGTCATTAGCGGGATTATTTTATATTGCCCGAAAACGCCAGGCATTCTATATATTTCCTAGGCATTCTAAACAATGCTTGCTTTGATACTTTGCCGGTAATATATATTAATTGCATAATCTTGGGAGAACTGAACGCAAAAAGAGCCCTCGCTATTCTAATAAAATTTTTGAGCAGTCTAATGACAGAAGGCAATGAGAAATGTAGTTTGACATTTTTGACTAATTTGATTTAATTTGGTCATATGCATAACGATGTTTATATTCATTATAAATGTACTTAAATAAGGTATGAAAAGCGAGTAACGATACTGTGTAACGATAGATCCTAGCAATAAACTTTAACGGAAATGCTATGCTTGGTTCTGTTAGTACAATAATAAACCAGGTGGTTTCTTGAAAGAATTTACTTATTCTTTATGTCAGTAGTTTCGCATTAATGTTATTCCAAAGCATACCAAAATGCAAACTTGAATAGAGTTATCAGACTTTGACGTAATTATCAAGTTCAGAAGGTTAACGTTATAGGACATCAATTCTGCAGGTTTCATACGATAGTTTTCTTTCGCAGTCACAGGATGTCAAAGTGCAACTGAAAAAATGAGTCTACGATACGATAATTAGCCAGCTGTTATTAAAGTATTACAAAAAAAGATGATGAAAAATGCGACAGCATCCTGTTTCAGCATTATTGCATAGACACAAGGTGGTGTTACTCTACTTTTATTTATTCATCTTATTTTTACTGTTTTTAGGATAAGCAATTAAGAGCAAAGTGAAACCTTAAAACCTCAGTGTTAGATTAGGCCAATCAATGACAGCTCTCATGTCACGTGTAGCAAACAATTTACACGATTTCCAAGTAGTCATTTAGCTCAAAATAACTACTTCATACCTAATTAAGTAGAATAAAGTTGCTTATCATAAAAGGACTAATTGTGCTTAAATTTATTTTAACGACCGTTCCTGTTCTAACTAATAATGAATAAATAAGCGAATGGTGAGTTAAATTGTACTTAAAATATTTTGAAGTACTTTAAATATTCATTAATTAGAAGTGCTGATCTTCAAAATCGTTATCAAGATGCATTTCTGATGCAACTGTAATTATTCTCTATGCAATTGACAAATAAAGAATTCCTCTGTAGGCGTTGTGTTTACACTTAGATAATTAGATAAAAGCAAGTTGTTTTAAATTAAATTTGCTTCCAATTCTACACATAACATTCATAAAATGTTTTGAAATAAATGCTGTAATGATGTTTTTCATTCGCTAGCATAAGTTGATGGTTTTGAAGTTTCAAACCTCCACAGAACTTGTACCAGCAAATATTCAAGATTGCAACATTCCATACATATTTATTACTTTCTTTATAAAGATCAATATTTATCATGTTTTGTTCATAAGTCGTACTTTATATTTCCTCTGTGATATTACACAGGAAAGCAAACTAAAATGCTAAATGACTGATGATATAGTGGAAAATGGCTTTATTTTATTTTAGATTAATTTAAACCTTTTATCACTTAACTCATAGCATTAATAAACTTTTCATTTATCCTATTTTACTCAATATTTTCTTGATTTATTTCTTAAATTCCTCAAAATTCGTATAAAAAACGTGAGATTATGTATCATGCTTTAATGAGAAGACTTGAATACATTTCACACCTTGTCTGGGAAAGTATTTGTGGATGTTTTTGATGTTTAAATCGGGTCTTATTAGGCAATGACGTAATGGCAGCTATCTCTGAGTCAGTAAAAGTCAAATGAGAGGATTGAAATAGGGTATAAGTGAGAGAGAAAACAAAATGAAAGGCGAAAATAGATTCAATACTGAATTATTTAAACTGAATAAAAAGCGAAATGTTTTCGGCCTGACATATGAATGCCTCACTTGCCAAATCGATTAACTCCATAAAACAAAAAGTTGAGAAAAATGATAAAATAGTATACATTGTTTTTTAAAATTCCTTTTAAATTATAAATTCAAATAAACGATGTAGACTGTATTACTGCCAGATGTATCTTTTATCTAACGACATATACGTAGAAAGTATAAGATAGGATATCCTTGGAGTAATCGTTATTATTACTACAATTTTTGCGTGATTAAGGAGTTAATCTATTTGGAAAGTGAAAGAAAAATATAATTCAAATTCAGTCTTCAAATTATTTTTTATTACAGAAAAACTTCATTATATACATTTTTATTAAAGATTTCAGCAAAAATGAATAATAACTGTTCTGTTACTGTTACATATATTACGAGTATTATTACTTTGTTTAAATTGATTCATCAGCAATATAAATTATGTCTTCTTAGCTGTATTTGAGCTCCCGTCATTTTTGTGTTTGTTCGGATTGTACGTACAAATTCCTTTCATTTTCTGTGATGTTCGGTTTTTACTTTGACTCACTGTATATAAGAAGCAGTCAATTGCTTTCTTAAAAAGCGTTTTAACTAAATTTTTATTACGATTTACATAAGAGTATGGAGTTAATCAGATTGGCTTCTGAAATAAATTATTTATTATTCAATTTATATACAAAAAATTTGTCATTTAGTGGTGTTAATACTTATTATTACAGAAATTTGTTTTGAATATATACAGTTAGGAGTCAATCGAGTGCTTTGACATTAAAATTTAATAAAATTCAGAAAGTGGAGTTAATCGATTTGGCAAGTGAAGCATTCATATGTGATGAATAATTCTTGAAACACTAAATGTTGAAATGAAACTATCCAGTCTTATATCATTAGTTTGACATTATGAATTAACGAAAATTTGCCTCTCTACAATGCGACCTTTTCGATAACCCTATCATAGGAATACATAGCATTTCGAGGATTAAACATCAAACCACGATATCATAATCTTTAAACCCTGTTCAATCGTACATTTTCAAATCCCCTTCCAGCTAGTAAGCTGTTTCTGAAGAGAAGTGAATGCCCATGAGGTAAAATGTTGAATGAAGGAACGTCATTCTGCAGATACTTCTAAATAGGATCTCTTAATACGTACCATGAAACATGTTTCAAACTTTAGCTGCTTGTTTAGAGAGTTTCTCTGAAAGACTGACGAAAAGGTACTGGGTATTTTAACGAGAACCATGCTCTTGTAGATTTTAATTAAATATAATTATCATTCTGCGATGCGAATTTTCAGTATTTAAGCCTTGAAATAGCCATTTTTAAAATGGGAAAGTTGTTGAATTTTAATATTTATCAGATATTGTGTTAATGTGTCATTATTAATAGGGGGCGTATCTAAATGAAATTAATAACTAATATTTACATCATATATTACATCCATTTCCATAAAATGAGTGTCTTATACATAACTTTCAATCAAAGTTATTATGTAGAGGTGTATAGGTATTAAATGATTTGAAAACACTTTTCCATTGTAAATAAAAAAAATCAGAAAAGACCAGTAAAACTGATAAAAAAGGAAATCGATACTCATGGTGCCTTCAAGCAAAGATCACATTATCCTACTGGTAATTATCTCGTCATTAGCAGAACTGATCAAATCTAAATGGACCAGATGCCTCGTGATTAGAAAACTGATCAGGTATTGATATCGTCATCTTAAAAAATGACAATATCATCATGAAGAGATATCTCGTCATTAGCAAAATTTCTCAGAATTTTATGGACGAGATATCTCGTCCAAACCATATTTAGGTTTAATGTCTTCGTATAAAAACGCATGTGTGAAATGTTTCAAAAGAAGTTTTTCCGTAGTGAAATCATAGGGAAGAGAAAATAATTTGACGAAAAGAACACGTAAAATTTATTGAAAAGATCGATATTCATGGTGCCTTAAAAGATCCCATTAACCTCTGATAGCATAACACAATTTCTGACTAGTGTAATACTGGTTTTCTACATCACATTTACTGACTAAATTGCTCCATCCATTGATTGAACGAATTCTAGGAAATATTCTATTCATGAAGATCAAAATTCTAAGAAGTCATATACGTAGGAAAGACTGCACGTTACAAGATGGATTTTCGCCGTTTTTGACATGTTTGCCTCTGAGAAGGTTACTGTTTTCATATAAAAGTTCATATATATTGTATAAAATGTTTCAAAACTAGTTTTTTCATAGTAAAGCAAGCTCAGGTGTGACCTCGTCATCTGCCCGTGGTTCAAAACTAAGTGGTGTTATCCTCTGATCTTTCCCTTTGATTTGATCCCGGACCGTCACCAATACCCGTCGTGTTGCTTCAGTGCGACGTTAATTAAATACCTACCAACCATAATATATCAAAGAAATCAGAAAGTAGTTGAGAATATAAGAACCCACAAACTTTGATTAATAAGATGGATGATCTTTTGAATCATCAGTCAAAGATTACATTTTGGGAATACCATTATTCTACAGTAACACATGTGGTAATGAAAGAAATTAAACTTGCAAAACTAAGAATTGCTCTGTGTGTGGAATTCTAAGTGAATATGAATTTAATGATACCAATTTTCAAAACAGGCATGAAACTGCAGATCTACACGAATTCATTAGATTTGCATAATCAGTTATAAACTTAACCCCTCTCTAATGACATTTACTACTAGGAACAAATATTCAAAATTGGTTTTATTAAGAAAAACGTTTTTGTATTCAGAGTTTCAGTATAATGTACTAGATGCTCATCTTATATTTAATTCGTTTATGCAAATTACTTTATTTTCACACTCTTTACACTTCATGTGAATCTTTTTAGACTTCCATTTCCATTATTGAGAGAGAAATTATTAGTAAGAATTTGTTACCCTTAATGGTGAAAATGAAAGTATGGTAGAACCTTGATTATCCGACGTACTAGAAACTTCGCATAATACGAACTTAGAAGCAAAAAACAGCCAATGCGAAATTCAGAAAAAAAATTATAACATGTTATTATTGCAGCGACTGAAGGTGTCACTAAGGTAGGATTAAAAACTATCTATCAAGTATTTGTGGTACAGTGTGCATTCACTGATATAAATGCCCAATAAATCTGAACGTGAACTGCGTACCAATTAAACTATCTTGAGAAAGTCAACTGTTTTCTGTTTTGGGTTGCGATAGCCCAATTGGAAGAGTAACGGATTAGCAACCGGAGAGTTGCGATTTCGAACCAGTAAAAGATCGTCGTATACGCGGGGCCTGGTGCACGTTAAATCTGTCGTTACATCAAATGACCTCACCTTGGCTTGAAAGTTTGGAGAGTGGGGTGCCTGCTCAGGTGTTAACCTCGTCATCTGATTCGAAACGACGAGGTGTTGTCCTCCAATCTTTCCATTCCGGATTGATCTCGAATCATCGCCAATAGCCCATTGTGTTGCCCAAGAGCTACGTTAATTAGCTACCTACCTGTTTTCTGTTTGGAAGTACATTCTCCCCACTTTCACATGAGGGTTTCCTTTCAAGTACACTCCTCATCGAAGCTTAAGATAAACATAAAGCTTAAGAAAAGTCTGTATCAAATTCCGCTGATAACACGAACATTCGGTAAATCGGAGATAGGATAATCAAAGTTCTACTGCATAATTCTAGATCCACGTGAAAGAAATCCCTCTGAGTCTATTCACACGTAAAAACTAACCTAGATTGCCTGAAAAGGAGCAGCCTAGAAAAAATTCTAATCCAACCACCAAACCACACTCCCAACCATTATGAAGAGGAATTGGAATCAAGTTGTGGAAGTTATCAAGTGAGTTTTTCATCAAGGGAAAGTTTTCATCAAGGGAGACACTTACCAACAGTAGACAAATGAATAGCGTTAATTAATGTTACACTGTACCCTGAAAGAAGAATTGTGAGAGCTACTATAATTTTCGCAGGGATCATGTATGTCAAGTTTAATCTTATTCCAGCTGTATATCTACTAAATTGTTAGCATCATTATTCAATGTTATTACGTGTACGCATATCGTAAAAAAATTAATATCAGGTCTGATCGAAGGTATATGTGTCCTTTGGTCAGAAATATACGATTACTTTAAATATTCAGTTAGGTAGGTAGGTATTTTAATTAACGTTGCACTGGAGCAACACATCGGGCTATTGACGACGGTCCGGGATCAATCCCGAAAGGAAAGATCCGAAATATTGCGTTAAAACTATTCCCCTAAAAGCAGATCTCTTTCGAGTCACCCAATGATTCTTCTACTCATGGAAACAATTTAAGTCTCTTTTTAAGACCTCATCAGGCGCTTCGTGGCAATTTATTTGATTTGTTATGTTATCTTCACAAGGGGCACCATATATATTTTTGAGGCCGCCATGACTCAGTGGATTTGCCCACTGCGCTATCAAATTGCAAGTGGTATCCGGCTCAGTGATGATTCCTTTAACTTACTCTGAGTGTATTTCTCTCGTATATGTCAGTAAAACGTTACTTGTGTGTATGTCCATTACTCGACATTGTCTTGTATATGGCGTAACTTGGGAAAATATGGCTCTAGTGCCATAAAACCGAACCCATTAGAATCTGTTGTCTGAAAACTTGCCCATTTAGAGTTATTTTAAACCTGGAAATTTAAGACAGTCGTATGGGAACCATGTCTGTGTCTGTAAACCTTTACTTGTATATGCTTTGCTGGGAAACAAAAGTGGTGAATTCGCCATAGTCTACTTCTATGCCGCGAGGACCAATCAAATGAATGAATGGAGGAGCGTCTTCTCCCGTCCCTTGGACCAATCAGAGGTCGAATGCTCGTCCCCCCCAGCAGACGAAAGTAGTCTGTCACGGTACTTCTAGTTTTATATCATGGGCACATAGATATGTACTTAAAGAACATGATCATGGGCACATAGATATGTTACCATTGCTCAATTTTATACTTCTATGGTGGTATACAAAAGTGGTGAATTCGACATAGTCTATTACCATGCCGCGAGGACCAATCAGATGAATCAATGGAGGAGCGCCTTCTCCCGTCCCTTGGACCAATCAGAGGTCGAATGTTCGTCCCCACTCAGCAGACGAAAGTAGTCTGTCACGGTACTTCTAGTTTTAGTCACATGATCCTGGGCACATAGATAGGTTACTATTGCTCACTTTTATACATTTTCAATGGGTAAAACACGTATTTGGTAAAGTCACTCTGCTCATGTGGCACGGACCTTGAAAATTTTGCCTTAAAAAGTGACTTTTCAGTAATGTCATTTCCCCATGTCATTATATGAAAATACTTTTAAAACCAGCCGGCAGTTCAAATTACATATGGCCTACAACGATCAATAACAAATAAATTTTCTATTGTCTTATCTTCACATCTCTTTAATACGCACCTACTTTTATTTAAAAGAAAGGAGAGACAAAAACATCTCGATTAGAGAAGGAAACGAGTAAGACATTCTTCATGCTACTGCGGCAAAAATAGTCCCAATGAGCTTGTCATATAAGCGAGAGTTTTGTAAGAATAGAGAATACCAAAAATGAAATGAGTGGAGTTTGCTTACTACTTATCAAAGCCACAACATATTTCCCTAGCGACGTTATTCATGTTTAAGAAAAGGTTAGAAATGGATTCCTTCCCCCTAGCCTGAGGTACAAACTGACACTCCGAACGTATATTTCTAGAATGCATTATTCAGTAGTTAGATCATTTCGGAATACATTCGGGCATTTTCGCTAAATTATGCTGTCTGTTTTGTGCTTCTACTATAGAATGTACATTTCATTCAAATTTTAAAAGGCTGCTGTAGCCCGGTAGGTAGAGTCACGGATTAGCAATCGTAGAATTGCGAGTTCGAAACTAGATCCAACCAAAGGTAATCATATAGGGGCTGGTGCACGTTAAAACTGCCTTGGCCCCCCAAATGTTCTCACGTTGGTGTTGTTTTGGAGAGTGGGTTGCCGGCTGAGGCGTTGATCTCGTCATCTGACTGTATCAAAATTACGAAGCGTTGGCCTAGGATCTTTCCCTTCGGAATTGAATCCGGACCGTTGCCAAGAACCCGGTTTGTTGCTTCAGTGCGACGTTAATTGAACTCCATAATTATCTACCAAATTGCAACCGTGCACCTAAAACATTGAAGCGTAAAACTAACATTTTTATTAATTTCGTACCTTGTGTCAACTGTTTTTAAAAGGAAAAATAATTAATACTCCTCAGAATAAGGTATCAATTTTGATTAAACGAGGCTTTTTTGTTGAGCGCAAGGAATTAAAAATGAAGTAGTTTAAAAAATCAGGTAATCCCGAAGCATGAAAAGAAAGATTACATGCTAAAATTGTTTCTCATTTGAAAGACCTCATTAGCCTTATCATCTATTAACTCTTATGTAAATGGTTGCTCTTACACAAATATTTACAAAAGAGCACTCCTATGAGAACACGTTTTGAAAATTAGATAGTTTTTCATTAGTTTGGACTAAAATAGCACATTAACAAACGTGCGTATAAGTAACTCAAAATTAAAAATTGATTTAAGTAAACTTCATTTAAATTTTTAATACCATTGGATTCTCTTTCCTTCTTTGTGTCCAATAAAATAGGACACACACACATATTACTAGCAGAATTACCCGGCGTTACTCGGGTTGAATGGGTTAAATGTTAATTGAAAAGTGATCAGACTAATCACTCTTTCATATAAAAACGTAATCGTTTATGCTCAATGTTATTCCTATGGGAATTTCTGATTGTTCTTAGTCCCAGTGCATTCCCAGCACAAATAGAACTGGGGTTAATATGCAGCCTACGTTACCCGCAGGGTTCTAAAGAATATGTGTACCAAATTTGGTGTGGATTGGTCAAACGGTGTAGATTTGTATAGAAAAAAGACAGACAAATCTGCTTTATATATAGATAAGCCTTAGCATGCCTTATATTAAGTGTTGTGTACTTTTTAATAAGCTAATATGGATACGGCAAAGTGTTTTTTGCATTCGCGTAAACTTTGATTGAAGAAACAAGGTAACAGTTACTACCGAACCGTTTCATATTTAATATTTTATAATTTTCACTTAATGTGAAAATATATAGCACCTACAGGTGCTAGTTGTATACATAGTAGTAACATAGCTATACATAGCTAATAGTAGGTGCTAGTAGTAACATAGTTATACATAGTAGTAACATAAACTATACATAGTTTAATAGTAGGTGCTAGTTGAATACATAGTACCTACTTTTAAAACCGAAGATATTTAATACTTTAAAACCTCTTTAGAAACATTTTCCTGTACTTTTATGATAAAATACTTTCCTATCGACTGATAAACTATAACGGGACCGCGGAAGCCCGGTTGGCAGAGTCACGGATCGAGTTGCTTGTTCGAAACTCGATCCATTAAAAAACCGTCGTGTACGTAGAGGCTAGTGCACGTTAAATATATCGTGGCCTCAAACGTCCTCACATTGGCGTGGTGTGGAAATATTAAGTTTAATACCTGCTCAGGCGTGACCTCATATGATCGGAGTTTAAAATTACAAGGAGTCGTTCTCGGATGTATCACTTGAATATTGATCCCCGACCGTCGTCAATAGCCCGTTGTGTTGCTCCAGTGCGGCGTTAATTCGATTACCTACATACATTATAAGGCTGACTCGTTTAAATTTGAATATGTTAGGACTAATTCCCCTTTTTGATGTAAAAGATAGATTTTTAGAGCAACAAACTTAATAGCATTCATTTACCGTTCGCAAAAGTATATTGACTTAAGTAAATAAAATAGTCTAGTACATTTATGAATTTTTAACACTAGAATGGCGCACTAGAAATTTTAACACTAGCGAGGGATAAATAAAACATATTTTAACACAAGAAAGACTGATATGTCTTATGTATCCCTCGCGCTCCTTGCCACATTGTAACTCCCTTACCAATGAATTGAAAAGGCAGTTGGGTTAATTCTTAATTATTAAGTGTTTATTTATGTAATGGTTTTTTGAGTTGTATGTATTGTGTTGTATACTCCCTCTGCGTCAACTTTTGAGCGCTAGCTAGTTTTTCTCATGGGTTCGCCGTGAATCAAATGCATAGAATGAATGCGAGTCCCCGTTGATGAGAAAGCGCTCATTAGTTCCGGCGTACTTGGCAGATATAAGCGGAGGGGTTGCGCCCCCAACTAAGAAGTCTTTGATGTCTGACCCATTGGCGGTACCATTGTCCACTAGTGAGGTAAGAGGGGGATTTTGATGGTGGACCACTTGGGCCGGTGGGCTTATCTTTTACGGTGTTTACCTTTGATCAGGGTTGAGTGATTTGGCGGCGTGTCAGAAGTCGAAGTAGATAGATAGTCGTACACGCCAACAATCACGGGACTTTTTCTGCGGAGATCGGAAGGGGAAGAAACGGTGAAGGGCGGATTGACCTAGGGATTTTCCCAGCGATCTCATGGCTCACGTGAATTCGAATCAACTGGATAACCACGCTCATCCATATATATAGTTTTCTGCAAGATTTGAGATGGTGCAAAAATCCTATGCCCTATACCCAGCGTGCCGAAACCCCACGCCAATTTTCCAAGATCCTTTTGTGGAGGGTGAATCCATCTGTTCCTCGGGTTGTGCCATTGGTCCCGTCTCCTCCTCCTGAACCTGTTGTCTGAACTTTTGACTTGAACCTTTTTCTCCTAAACTTTTTGTATTGTGTCACGTCATTATTTGTAAAAAATTGATTTTTTTCTTTAATTGTTAATCTGCACTTTATTTATCCTTAAATTTTTACTTAAACACAGTTTTCTTATTGACATTTAAGTTAACTGTGTTCAGGCACTTTATTGTTCCTATGGAGGCAATTCATTGAAAAGTAAATTGTTATCCACTATACGATCCGAACAGCAAGGCTGCTATTTTAGGACTTTCAATTATTGCATCAACACGTATCGTGTATTTAGTCATTTTGGTCTGGCTGAGGCCATATAAGAGGTGGTATATGGGTCATTATTCTTAGAATGACGAGAGGAAGACTTAGGGCTCCTATATATTTTCTTTTCATCACGCAATTCTTCCCTTTTAGTGGCTATTATCACCTTACAATGACATTCAAAGTAGTTTGACCTTGTTCTCGTTATAATATATATGTTCCCCAACGTATTGTTCCCTTCACGAGCTTTGGCCGCGGTAGTCCAGTTGGAAGAGCAAAGGATTAGCAATAGGAGGGTTGCGAGTTCGAATCCAAACCAAAGACGGTCGTGGCCTCAAATGTCCTCACGTTCGCGTGGTGTGGAAGTTTGGAGAGGGGGGTGCCAGCTCAGGTGTGACCTCGTCATCTGACCGTGGTTCAAAATTACGTGTTGTTGTCCTGGGGTCTTTCCCTTTGGGTTTTGATCCCGGACCGTCGCCAATAGCCCGTTGTGTTGCCCCATTGTGAATTAATCAAAATACCTAACTCCCTTGAGAGAAAAGAGATGTATTGCATGCTTTAACGTTGTGAAAATTCGTATTAAATAAAAGAGCAGGAGCATGCAACATAAATATTGAATTAAAATAACAATAGATCCTATCTCTTACCTCAAATAATTTGATCCAGCGCTCAATACGAACGCGAAACACTCGGGACCCTGCAGTCTTTCCATATATAAGGCAACACCTGTCTTTCTAGTGTTAAATTAGACCCATCGTGTTTGCTTGACTTCATGATCAACTAATTCCACGTTTCGCATTTGGGAAACTTTTACCGAGAGCAATGTGGTACTAAGCGGCTTAACGGCTTTCGCTGTTTAACAATGTCATTAACGTTAAAAATTAAATCACTATTCACGTACGGAATAAATACGATCAAATTAATTGTGATAATTGTTTTGTGCATTCATAGAAACCGTTTTAGTAGTGAGTATTCAATTCATTCACACAATTCCCCGGAGTACGCGATTTCTGTGAATAACAACATTTTCTGATCGCGAATAATGCAGTTTTATTGAATTTGTCGAATGCGAAAATGGAATGTGTAATATCGATTATTACTATTTCGACTGAAATGCTGCAATAATTCGCAATAATCACGAACAAAAATTAAAATAGTGGCTTACAGTGAAAGTGCTTTCATTTGTAATCCCATTGAGGTAAATGATAAACGAAGTTCTGTTGATTCGCTTTCAGTTTGTTTGCTATCCATATCTGGCTTCTGAGTGGTACATTCGAATGAATCCAATCCATAGTTTAACGCATTTATTAATAAACAGCATTTCTAGCCTTCACATGCTAAGAATTGTCAAATAAATCGCGTATCGTTTGGTATATATAATTAGTTATTAAAGTACATATTTAAGTACTTCAAGAAACGTATAAAAAATTTAAAAAATTGAAAACCTTAAATAACGTCACTAACCGACAGGACCGATTAAACCCCTCTACAATCAATCGGAGGAGTAAAAAATTACAAAACAAATAAAAAAAACTACATCAAATATAATTTGGTCTTCAGGTACTTTTTCTATTGTACTTGAAGACCAAAATACTATATCACACTGGATACGGGACCGGCCGAGAGATTCTAGTTCCCTGGATACAGCTAGCTCGGATATTTTTAGACCTCAAACTCCTGAAGAATCGGCCGAAGCCCATTATGATTCTCTTCCCCTCTTTTCTGTGCAACAGAGACCAGTGCATGAACAGCCTTATCTCCGTTGATAGGGATGCCGAAGTTCTCGATGGGGAGCCTCGCAAATCGTCTGTCGATCTGTCCCCGTAAAAGCGGTGCCGAAGACAGATTGTGGGTCCTTCGAGTGTTAAAAACTATACGTATTGAAGTCACCGCCACCCTTTCAGTTTACCCGCGAAGTATCTGTACTTTCTAGGCATACCCACTACCCGACAATAGAAACTGCATCATTGGGTGATAATGGGACGACACACATATCCCCCAGAAGGGGATGTTGTTTTCTTGGCTGTCTTTTAAGAAAGGTCTATTCCATTTGACATTGAAAGTGTGATTGTTCATTCACTAAAAACATCTTTTCAGAATATTTACCTAAATAGGTAGGTAGGTAGGTATTTAATTAAAGTCGCTCTGGAGCAGCATAACAGGCTATTGCGATGGTCCGGGATCAAATTCGAAGGGACAGACCCGAGGACAACACCACGTAATTTTGAACCACGGTTAGATGACGAGGTCACACCTGAACTGGCACCCCACTCTTCAAACTTCCACACCACGCCAACGTGAAGACATTTGAGGCCACGACAGATCTAACGATCACCAGCTTCCTTTGTGTACGACGGCCTTTGGTAGAATTCAATAGTCCGTTACTCTTCCAACCGGGATACTGTGGCCCTTTACCTAAATAGAAGATATCAGTTCCAAACAGCAGGGAAAAATTATTTGAGTACATAAACTTATTGACGGCCGAATTTTTTTAACTTCCATCTAGTCTAAATGTTTCTTTTACTCTGATGTTACTGCATGATAAAAAAAAAACTTGGAAAGCACTCGTCTCATGATTCATAGTCATTCATCAGAAAGTTTGAAAAATATCGCTAGTGGGCCTCATATGAATAATCTGTACTGGCATCCTTTACTTAATTTGCCCTCAAGGGCAGATCTCATTTAGGTGTTGTACGGACTTCTCGGAGACGAGGTTCCTAAGTGATCTTTTCTTTTCCCATGGGGTTATTGTCTTTACTAAACAAGGAGATCGCGCTCACGGCGAGCGATCTCCTTTCTGATTTCATTCCACTACTCTGTACCCCAATCCCTCTTTTTCCTTTCACAACATTTTTTACTTGACGCTGTCTTGTATTTGGCGCACCTTGTCCAAATAGGGCCTTTGCGCCATAAATCACCAAATCAACCAACAACCAATCTCTAATAATTTCAAAATGGTACTTCAATTTGGGTTCACATCTTAAGGGTCTTGCAACCTCGAATTTTAATTACTTAGCAGCTTTTATATACATTACCGCAAAGTTTGAAACACCGGCATTGTATAGAATACCTAGGCACTATATAGAATACCTAGGCATTTTATAGAATGCCCGGCGTTTTTAGGCAAAGTATGAAAAATGAGAATTATTATATACTTTCCCTAGGCATTGTATATAATACCTAGGAATTCTATAGAGTGAGACAAATACTATTTATGAAAAGTATAAAAAGAAGGTCATGATAAGGCTATTATTTAAAAACCGCTCATTCCTCAAAAATACGAATGTTATTTTGAAAAAATAATGTGAGTGCCATTAAAATACCTTTATTCAAAATACGTAAAAAAAACTTAAAGTTGTACAAAACAAAATTTATGCCTTTCTTATTACAGAAAACAAAATAAAATATGAACCTAATTGTTGCACCAAGAAAGAAAATAATTTTATTTTGAATTGCACTTAATTTTATTTCTTATAAAAAGTAAAACAGAGCCTTGCCACGTGATATTCGAAACGAATCGGAGATGTATTTCATATATTTCCGGTTTGTTATTTGGTATTCTATAGAATGCCTAGGTATTGGTATTTTCAATTAACGTCACACTGGAGCAACACAACGGGCTATTGGTGACGGTCCAGGATCAATCCCAGAGGGAAAGATCCGAGGACAACACCACGTAATTATAGAATGCCTAGGAAATGTGTGAAATATTAATCGTTTCATGGCATTGCCGGCCTGTTTTCGGCATTCTATAAAATGCCTAGATATTCTATAGAATACCGGATTTCAAACTTTGCCGGTAACATATATAATAGACCCCTAGAACTGCTTACACGACATCATAAACATGCACAACCAGACAAAATGTATTAGATTAACAGACCAAAACAAGTCAAAATTATCTTGGAGATTGAAACTACTTTTATGTCTGATACCTATTCTCGAGTTAAAACATCGAAGGCAATCCTGTGAATGATACCAGTGCTTCACAGCCTTTAAACGTGGCTTGGAAGGTAGGTAGTTGTATTAACGTCACACTGAAGCAAAACAAGGGGCATTGGTGAGACTGTCTGGGATCAATCCGGAAGGTAATAGATCCGACGACATCTCGTCATTTTGAACCACTGTCAGCTGACGAGATCAACACTTGAGTCGACATATCACTCTTCAAACTTCCACACCACGTGGTGACACTTGATGTCACGGAAGATTTAACGTGCATTAGCCCACGTGTACACAACGGTCATTGGTTGGAGCGAGTTTTGAGATAGCAACCCTGCGATTGCTAATCCGTTACTCTTCCAACAGGGCAACCGTGACTTGGAAGGACTTATATTAAAAAAGAAAGTGATGTCAACATTGCAAAAATAGCTTATTGAAACTCGATTTTCCCTCTAGTTCGTCACTTCGGTCTTGATGATGGTGGACATTTTGCTGGAACCGAAATAGCCATTGACATTTTTTACCACCTTCATTACTCTTTTTTGTTGAAGCTTTTGATATTTGACTATTAAAATGTACTGTCACAGCACACGAGATTGTTAACTCGTGATACCAGGACCACATGTTTCAGGTTCCATTACTTCGTGATTACTTTTACAAAGAACATTTTTTGCTAAGCAACGGCATGAAAAAAAACGATTTAATGCTGCTACACCAGCACACACGAGCTCTTACATCATCCGACAGTAATGCTTTAGTAGTAATATTACACGTATTAAGCAGACGCTTAATAATGTCTACCTAACACGCATTGTTTACAGCAATTTACCTTAATGCGTAACATCACGCTAAAATGATATAAGCCCGCTATTCCTTATGTTCTAGATTAGTTTTTCCACTATTTCCAATGCTTATTATTTGTTCATAAAATAAATATAAAAGAGGAGGAATGATTTAATCTTTTATAAATTGAATAGAGAGGATTTACTTATGAGTATCTAAATAAAGTGGAGGGGTTGTACATTGAATATTTTCGGCCTCCTTTAAAGTTATTTATCCGTTTTAGGTCATTCTAATTACAAAATAAGTTGGGTGGTTTTGGTGTTTTATGGCACAAGGGCCATATTTGGCCATGCTGCGCCAGACACAATACAATATAAGGAATTGACACAAGACGTACAATATCAAGTAATCGACAAACAGAGAAAGGTTTACTGACACAGAAGAGATACACCCAGGTTGGAATGCACCTGGCAGGATCGAACCTGCGCCGCCTACATCTCTAAAGTTGCTAGCGAAATGGGAATACCCACTGAGCCAGCAAAATAAGTGGTCTCGTTTGGTGTCTATCTGTATGTGTGTGCCCGTACTGCGTCCAAAATTCTGGGTAGTTTCATGAAACTGCATACTGTGAATACTCAGTTATTTAGAGATAAACTTCACAGAATTTATCTACTAATTTTATGTCTGTTTTTGCGTCTATGTGTGCAAATACCACATAAAATGTATTCAATATAATTTTCAATAGCGCTAAAATTTCCATAAAATACATATTAGCTTAGGGAATGCATTATTTGAATTTCCCTTGCATATATTTTTGAGCACGATTCACACTAATGGGGTTTTTCAAACATGAGAGTGTAAAAAACAAACCAGACTGTCTGCCAAAGATTTTACTTACTCTACCCAAATACTCTAGTATTTCACATATCGGGGTTAACTTAAAATGAAGCTTATCACTCTTTCGGCGACGTTTGAAAATTATGAGAGGGATTTTCAGTGGGAACAACCAGATGGTCTGAGAAGATTTTATTTCTATTGTCCAAATGTTCTCGTATGATACAAACAGGGTTTCTTTACAGTGGTTTATGCCATTTTGTTAAAATTTGACGTTTAATCTAATTAGTGTTGACAAATTCACTATCATACATCAATTCGGAATTCATTTGTTGGAATTTTTATTGGCGAAGTGCTGAAATCGTATTCGGAAAACAAGCCAGGTGACGTCACGTTCGGGATACAAACAGGAAGCAAGTTTCGCTACAGGAACACAGCAATCATCTTTTATCTTGACAGAAAATACATCGCATACTTCTGATCGACTTTATATGCTTGCAGTTAGTTGGTAGGTAGTTTATTTGCGTCGCACTGAAACAACTCAGATGGGGTATCGAACACCTATTCTATCTTTATTAACATCTACTTATCATTAGCTAACTGAAAAAATAATCCAATAAGTCCAAGACTACAGAAAAACATTGTAGTACCGACGGGAAAGATAGAATGAATTGTGTTATCAAATTATTAGTTCCAGAGATAATATCAATCACACGAAATTATGAATTTTGAATAAACAGAATCATAGCTCTACAAATGCCGAAAATCGTGAAGAACTGTATTGGTCTAACCATGCAAAGATTAGAATTAGAATCAATGTGTCCCAAATCAAATTTTAAAGGGGAGTTAAAAATGTTTCAGAAACATCGATTTTGAGGTTGGTAGTTGAATTTACGTCGACTGGAGCAACACAACAGGCTATTGGCGACTGTCCGTAATGAATCGCAAAGGGAAAGACCTGAGGACAACACCTCGTAATTTTCAACCACGGTCGGATAACGATTACGCTTGCGAACAATTATCCATATTAAAATAGATATGCTCACATGCTCACAAAAAACGGCACTTAGGCAAAGAAAAATACTTAAAACAAAAACATCAGAAGAGACAAAAATGAAACAATTTGTTCTGGCAGTGGGGTTTAAAATCTACCAAAACAAATTTGTTCAACGTTTTTCATGAAGTACAGAAAGAAGAAGGGATCATCCTCTTTTTATGCTTTCCAACTCCAGTGAAAGAGACGTCAAGAGTCCAGAAATTCAAAACATAAAAGAATAAGTTATATTTTTTACACCGAGGATGAAACACGTTGGCCATGTATGGGTTTAATTTGATTTCCATCAAGAGCTCCACACAAATGCGTGTTTCTCGCCTCGACTCATTCACCCATGAAACTGATAAAACTGCCAACAGCGGAAGCTCAAAAGTATCATTCCTTATCACGGAAGACTCCTTTTCAACATTAAAATTGCCTCCGTTAGGCGAGCTGTTGAACGCGCCTCGGCTTTTTTATTTACGATCCTTTCTTTGGCAGCGGCTCGGGGAATTGCGCCCGCCGCGCCATCTGGTGAGCAACGATTTCTCACATGGCCGCTCTGGCGAAAGTCTCAATGGCAAAAACTAATTTCTTTCTCATTATTGTACCTTTCTTTTGAGACACAAAATGTTAATAACGGGACAGTGTCGGATGGCGGCGGGATAAAGCTGACAAGTTGTTATCGGAAGATAAGGAAGGGGAAATTGAGCGGTGGGGAAGGGGTTCTAAAAATACCCCTTCAAAAATTGATTTTTACTTCGGTCTTGAATATCTTTTTTCTCGTGAGTTTATACTAGAATAGTAAAAAGAAATACATTTAAGTTTTTTATTTACAATTGGGTTTTTAGCGCTCTGAGGTGTTCACACGTGTGCATCCTTTCTGATACCTGTTGTCTTCCCTGCATGACCGATTTTCTTGGGGGCAGCGGTTGCCCGATTGGAAGAGTAACGGACTAGCAAACGGAGGGTTGTGAGTTCGAATCCAACCAAAGACCGTCGTGTGCATGGAGGGGTTGTTGAACGTTAAATTTGTCGTGGCTTCAAATGTTCTCACTGTGGCGTGGTGTGTAAGTTTGGAGAGTGGGGTGCAAGTTCAGGTGTGACCTCGTCATCTGACCGCGGTTCAAAATTACATCGTATTGTCCTCGGATATTTCCCTTCTGGTTTGATCCCGGACCGTTGCCAATAGACCGTTGTGCTGCTCCACGGCGACGTTAATTAAAATACCAATCTACCTACCGACTTTCTTGACCAATAAAATGTTTGCTGGGATTCTTTCTACCAATAGATGTTATGTAGTCATGTGAGTTAAGGGTTTAAGGCAACTCTACTCTACACGGAAATCTCGTAGAAGCTCAGATGGTTAATTTAAATGTTTAAATAATTCCTTAAATGGATCAGTGCTTTTAGGTTGAGTACTGATTCCCTAGATATGCTACACGATGCAAATCAGAAGTGAAAGAAATATTCAGTTTAAACATGTCGGGGTAGCCCATTTGGTAAGGTCGCGGATTAACAACCGGAGAAATTCGATCGAACTAAAGACCGTCGTGGGAGCACGTTATACCTGTCGTGGCCTCAAATGTCCTTACGTTGGTGGTGAAGTTTGGAGAGTTGGGAGACAGCTCAGGTCATCTGGTTCAAATTGACGAGATGTTCTTGAATTTTCCCTTCGGGATTGATCCTGGACCATCACCAATAGCCCGTTGAATTGCTTCAAGGCGACGTAAATTCGACTATTTGCCTACTTCAGTGTAAACAAACACACCAGTGGAAGATGATGTTTCTTCTGGTTTTCCAATTACGGAATAATACGTACAGAAGTAACGTCTACCACAAAAAATCTAACGCCATCTGCATTTAACTTTTCAGAAAACGTCTCTCAGAATTACTTTTTAATGAAGGTTTGATATTTGAAATAATTAAGTTTTTAAAAGCATGATGATAATGGATATTGTTTGAAATGCCTATCGTTAACGTTATCGAAAGCTGGGAAAAGTGTATTTTTATCTTAAAACAAACGTTGAAATATCTACCTTTAGCCTGTATAGTCACATTATCGATTTATGTTTCAAGGAAGCTGTTTCCAAAATAAATCTTCTACAATTATCTGTTATTGAGCTTTCTTACTAACTGCCATTAATTTCATAAATTAATTTAAATGTATTGATAAAACAGGAAGGTGAGTTCAGTAACTACCGATTTGCGAAACATTAGATCCCCATACTTTTATTGATTTGGTGGTTTTCATCCTGATTAAAACGATCTATAAGAGTTCCAATAACAGACCTATCTTCATTTATTAATGGCAGTGTTTTATAAAATCCATTTAAATGAAGTTGCACTATGTCGTAATATAATTGCATTTAAATGCAGTACTTGCCTCATCACGCGATGAAACCGCATCGAAATTTTTTTAAATTATATCAATGGTAATTTTAAACGAATTAGAGTAAGAAGTTTGGGTGCGTTGGTAAAAATGTGAACTTCAAATATTTGGGTTCGCACTCACCCCATCTCAACCAATGTGTGTGCCTATGCTTACTCTTGCTTACAGACGTTATCTTGCAGAAATTGAGCCGTTGAACTTTGCATATATGGTCGCCTAAGAGCAGAAACTTCATCAACTGACAAAAAAGATGGTACATTACAGCGTTTATAGACTAACCTACGTTTTTAGGTCAAAACTAAAAACAATGAACATTTTGATGTTATATTTTTATTCAAATAGATTAAAATAGGACAGTGAATTTCTCATCATCAGGAAATCAAACCGTTAAGGTCAAAAATGAATTTCCGAAAAATATCAGGTTATGAGTTCCTGCTCTAAGCAGACTATATGATAATATGAAGAACGAGTATCGACTTTGGTTTGTAATTCATCTTTGAGAATAAAAATAATAAGTACCAACTATGGTACCTACTTCATCTTTGAGAATAAAAATAATAAGTACCAACTATGGTATCTACTTCATCTATGAGAATATGAAGGAGTATCGACTATGGTAAGTAATATTCGTGTATGAGAATAAGAATGAGTACCGACTATGGTATCTAATTCACCTATGATAATATGAAGAATGAGTATCGATTTTCGTATGTAATTTATGTATGAGAATAGAAAGAATGAGTACCGACTATGGTTTCTAATTCACCTATGATAATATGAAGAATGGATCATCACGCGCTTGTAGTATCTAATTCATCTATCAGAATAAAAAGAATGAATACGGACTGACTATGGTATCTAATTTAATTTATGAAAACATGAATAATGAGTATGGACTTGTACCTTATTCATATATTTCAATATAAAGAATAGCTATCGAATTTGGTATCTAATTCATCTATGATAGTACTCCCTCTTGCTTATAGAAGATGAGTCCCTAACTTTGCCATAGTATCTAATTAATCCAGGGCCGAGGTAGCCTGGTTGGAAGATCAACGGATTAGCAATCGGAGGGTTGCGAGTTCGAATCCAACCTAAGACCGTAGTGTACAAAGGGGGCTGCTGCACGTTAAATTAATCGTGGCCTCAAATGTCCTCACGTTGCGTGGTGTGGAAGTTTGGAGAGTGGGGTGCCATCTCAGGTGACTTCCTCATTTGAGCGTGGTTCAAAATTACGTGGCATTGTCCTCGATCTTTCACTTCGGGCTTGATCCCGGACCGTCGCCAATATCCCGTTGTGTTGCTCCAGTGCAACGTAATTAAAATACCTACCTAATTAATCTAAGGCAGCTAGTTTCGACAGGTGTGCAACAATAATGGTATAGGCGTGACTCATCGATGTTGAAACAGTTTAAATCGCGTAAGATTTATTTCATTTCAACTGTTTAGTTTTGAACTTTCGACAAATGTTCACAAATAAATTTTTAAAAACATTCGAATTTTTAATCTCGTATAAAAATTTTGAGTACTATTTTTTTGTATCGTGGTAATTTGTGATACATTATTTTTTTATTACGAAGCATCATAAATAAACTGTTCAAAAATTATTTTTTAAAGTCAATTGGGAAAAAAAGTAATAATTGTTGGAGCACGCGATTAGTTTCATTTTGATTTAATTTATTTCGTTAAAATAGTTTGCACATACTTTTATGATTGCGCTCAGAGAATGAGTTTGAATCAGAACATCAGTTCGGCTTCATATCGGAATCATAGTATTTTTCCTTGTTCGGGTTGTTGGAACAGCGTTGATTTGGTGACAGGGATACAAATTTATTCGATCTCGGCTCCTAGAATAATGCTCAAACCACCGACTTGGATGCGGCTTAAAGGATTTCTGTTTTGACATTCGTGCACGGCACATGTATGCCTTTTAAGTAACTTTATTAAATTCGTTGTTGTTGTTGACTTGAATTTACCTTTCTCCCACCCTCCAAGAATAGTTAATAGAATGAATTCTTTGTGCATCGATCAAATTTGTAAATATTTTTTGTTAGATCGGCAAAAATATAATGCATTTTTTGGTGTACCGCAGAATTTTAGCAATTAGTTTATGTACCGTGAGATGAAAATGTTGAAAGTATCTGATCTAAGGGAATCTGAAGAACATATGAGTATCGACTTTGGCATTGAATTAATCTAAGACAATACGAAGAATTAGTATCGACTTTGGTATCTAATTCATCAATAAGAATACTTCCTCTTCCATACGGTTCTCTTTCAGAGAAGCAAATAAACTTCCCATAGTATCTTCATCTATGAGAAGGAAAAAAATGAGCATCGACTCTTGTATCTGATTCATCTATGTGAATGCTCCTTCTTACAGTTCTTTTTCAGAAGTTGAACTGATAAGCTTTGCTCAGATATTCCTCTACCTTATAGAAAAGTACTCACCTGACCAAACACCTTTCTGTGAAGCAAATTCCTTGCTTTACTCTTTCCATTTTCAATATACGAATAAACAATTTTATATGCTTACACGTATCAAAATCTATGTTTTATTGTGAAGTGCTTGAGAAAATTGTTCAACTTTCCCTATAGTAGTTAAAAATCAGATTCTATATTAGCACTTCACCAGAAATTGGTTTTAGTCTAAATTACTGGCTCTATTGATTTAAGCATCCATCACAATACGTCAACTGTGAAGCGTTTGCGTGCTTAGAAACCGTCTCAATTAATTACACGTCAGCCTCAACGTGTCTGCATTAAGTCATTAACTTCTGACGCGTGTCACAAGATGCTTCTGTACCGTGTAATTAATCTCGCGAAAGTCAGAGTTTGGGAAATGTTTGGC
Source organism: Meta bourneti (assembly GCA_933210815.1). Lineage (NCBI taxonomy): Eukaryota > Metazoa > Arthropoda > Arachnida > Araneae > Tetragnathidae > Meta > Meta bourneti. Next base: position 22,996,025 of record OW119929.1, read on the forward strand.
GAACAAATGGGAGACTAATTATTTTCTTTAAACTAAGCCTCATCCTATTTTAAAATTGTTTACACCGCTGTACTTTTATAAATTTATCTTTACATATATCAGCATAGAGTACGGTTTATGTACCGAACCAGATTTGTTTGGAATTTAAACATTAAAGGTTTTAATCTTTGTAACTTAAAATCTGAGGCATCAGATGGAATTAAACATTGCAACGGTGAATGAAAACTCAATGTGTTAAGTAAGAACAGCAGTATCTCAAAGTGTGGTCTTAAAGCTTAGAAATTGTTACAATACTCGGTATATAAGTATCTAATTCTCAACTGCACTGGATAAAAGTAGGATCACTTAATCAAGTTTCGTCGAGTGTGCTGGCTGTCTACCACGAGAACTGTTCCCCTCTTATTCGTATCTAATTCCCAACAGCAAAGAGCTGGAGCACTTAAGTTTCGTCGAGTGTACTGTCTACCACGAGAACTGTTCCCACCACTTACTCGTATCTAATTCCCAACAGCACTAGATAACAGCAAGAGCACTTAATCAAGTTTCGTCGAGTGTACTGTCTGTTACCACGAGAACTGCTATCTCCTCTAGCGACCTTTAAATGAAACACAGAGAACCAATTGGCTGAGTCGCTGTCGTAATATCTCAGAGAGGTAAGTCGCGTGGGTTTCCGAATCAACTTGGTCTGATTGGCTATCCAGGAGAAGGCTAGTGTTTTGAATCACGCTGGATAATCATTTTAACCAATCAATAATTCACTGGAAGACATGAACATTTTGATGGAAAGACTTGTGCATTAGGGGTGACTCCTTTTGTGTCTCAATTTCATTTTCCTTTGGGCGAATGTTGGTGAAAGAAGTAATTTACTCGAATAGATATTCTCGATAACAAGTAAAAATCACAACAAATATACACTGCTGACCACCGTAAATGCAACACCCTGAAGGAAGCATGCAAATAATATGAAATTTACAACATGCATTAGCGGAGGTGAGATATGCAAATGATTAGAATTTCAGCGCAGACGCACATCACGCGCGCCTGTGGCGCCACTTCAAAGCGCTATTTAAGGCTTGGAGATTTCGACGATTTCAAGTACGGCAATTGTGTTTTTCTTGTGGTTTTTTCAAAAAAACGATCAATTATGCCTCGTAGAAAACAGCGATCATCTTTTGATCAAGTATCCGAGTTCGACAGAGGAAGGATAGCGGCCTACCGAGATTGTGGATTATCTTTCAGGGAAATCGGTAGTCATGTTTGACGAAACCAAACAACTGTAATGCGGATATGTGATCGTTGGATGCAGGAGGGTACGACGGACCGACGTGTTCGATCGCATCCACCTCAGTGCACCATTTCACGTGATGACAGGCATATTGTGCGTATGGCAGTGACGGATCGCTCAGCCACATCACGAACCATAGCACAGCACATTCAGTCTGTACCGCATCATCCAGTGTCTGCGCGTACCATTCGACGCCGTTTACAGCAGAGTGGTCTGTCCGCAAGACGTCCATTGCTTCGTCTACCCTTGACGCAGAACCACAGACGTTTCCGCCGCCAATGGTGCGATGAAAGAAGGATGTGGACGGCAGAATGGAATGAAATTGTCTTTACTGACGAGTCACGCTTCTGTCTGCAACACCACGATGGTCGGATTCGAGTCTGGAGACACCGTGGAGAGAGGATGCTGAACAGCTGCGTTATGCACCGCCACACTGGTCCTGCACCTGGTATTATGGTATGGGGCGGTATTGGATATCACTCTCGCACTCCTCTAGTACGCATTGCCGATACTTTAAACAGCCATCGCTACATCTCCGAGGTGTTGGAGCCAGTTGTCCTTCCTTACCTTCAGGGCTTGCCCACAGCCATATTTCAACAGGATAATGCGCGACCACACGTGGCACGCATTGTCCAAGGGTTCTTCGTCAATCGCCAGATTGAATTGCTTCCCTGGCCAGCTCGCTCTCCGGATCTTTCGCCGATAGAAAACATGTGGTCCATGGTTGCTCAACGATTGACCCAGAATACATCCCCAGCTGCCACACCAGATCAACTTTGGCAACGTGTGGAAGCTGCTTGGTCTGCTGTACCCCAAGAACACATCCAAAGTCTCTTTGAATCAATGCCGAGGCGTGTGGCAGCGGTGATCTCCAACAATGGCGGCTACTCTGGCTACTGATTTTGGCAGGAACCACACTTCACAGAAGTCTATAAATTTAATCATTTGATACTTGGTCAACGTGTTATCTATAAAATAAATTTTGTTGTGATATCTCTTGTCTTTCTTGGTGTTGCAATTTGGGTGGCCAGCAGTGTAGTTCCAATTTGTCATTAAGTGTAAAAAACTTAATGACAAATTGTGTCTACTAACTAAACGTGTGTTTTCGACGAGATATCTTGTCCATCAAGAGCTGACTACATTTTCTAATGACATGATATATCGTCATCAAGAGATTGACGATTTTTTATGAAGACGAGATCAAGATATGGTCAGTTTTCTTCCCATGGCGAGATATCTCATCCATCAAGATCTGATCGGTTTAGCTGATTACGATAGCTCCATCAGGACAACCAATCTCAGAAGAACTAACACCGCTTAAACCCAAAGGCAAACCTTAGACATGCCGCCATCTTGACTAGCATGGAAGATAAAGTCAAAACTAAGATAATTTTTGTGGTGCGAATAGGAAACCCAAGGAGTGATAAAGATATCGATTTAAAAAACTAATGATACTCTAGAGAGAAATAAGTTCTTTTACAGACACAATCTGTCAGCTTAAACTGATTAAATATCTAGTCTTGAAATATATCTACAATGTAACAGATGGAAGCGCTCAGGAATAAGTTTATTTCTATAGCATGGCAGCTCATTCATTTTGACTTGGAAGTGGCTTCTCTTTTTAACTTACTTTGGAGGTTATAATCATATTACTTCCTCAGACTGTCTGGCTGGACAGAGTTTTGAACCCGCAACTCTCCGGTTGTTAATCCCCTACTCTAAAAACTGCGGACCCTTTTTAAATGTGCTGCTTCTATTTTGCTAAATGTATTGCTGGTAAACTACTTGAACTAATGGGCTCCAAACTTGAATGAACACCCTACGCTAAAAATGAAAATAATTTAATCCCCCAAGCAAATCTAAATTTTAGATATGACCGAAATGCCTAATTCCCCAGAAACTCTGGTTTTTAAGGAACAAAACTTTTCGCATTCACACAGCCTTTTCTCGTAATGAATGTTTTCCAAAATAGAGCCAAGACGCAAGTATCCTATTGTGTGAGATGGAGCGGAAACACGCAATCACTGGCAATCAAAAGTCTCTCCCCCAATCTTTTGAAGCAAGAAGGTTCCGCAATAAATAAACTTCTGTCTCAGCAAATGATCTACAACTCTGGAATCCCATTCGTGTTAAGCCCTTCATCTTGGCGACTATTGGTGGAGATACTTTCTCTACTGGCGACTGTAACTATCATTCTTCTGGATAGACAGAATGCAGCCAATGAACCAGAAATAAATAAGGAAGCAATATTGGAATCAACTTATTCTCAGAGCGTTATTGCTAGAAATTTCTGATTTTTGCTTTAAATGTGATGTTAAGAAGTAGCGATCTTGAATTGAATTTAAAATACACTTTAGGGGGGACATCGTGTTTATACATTTTTCTTCAAACGTTTCGATGATTCTCAACAACTAAATAACAATATTTTTTTAATTAATAAATTAACGTGAAAGAGTAAAATAAACCCGTTTACTTCATAGTAAAATAAATTTTTTATACTTTTTTTCAAACATGTTGATTCTCGATAACTTTCAATGGCAAGAATATTTTTTGCAAATTAATAATTTCATGTGAAAGGGTAAAATAAACTCGTTTAGCTTATAGTAAAAACTAGTAGAATAAACGTTTTATGTTTTTCAAATGTATTGTGATGCTTTCCAATAACTCTGAATAGTAAATATTTTTTGTAAATTAATAAAATTCATGTGAAAGAGTAAAAAAACTAATTTAGTTTATAGTAAAAACTAGTAAAATAAATATTTAATGTTTTTCATATGCATTGATGGTTTTCAATAACTCTGAATTGTAAATTTTTTTGTAAATTAATAAATTCATGGGAAAGAGTAATCAAGGTAGTTAACATTAAAAAGGAGACGTTTAAGGCTAGTGTCACACAACACGAGCGCTACTGTGACGCAAAAGCAATAAAAATCCATCCCGCAAAGTTGCTGTCAGACCAACGTTGCTATGGCTACAGAAAAGGGCCGCGGTAGCCCTGTTGGAAGAGCAACGGATTAGCAATCGGAGGGTTACTAGTTCGAATCCAGCCAAAGACCGTCATGTACAAAGGGGGCTGGTGCACGTTAAATCCGTCACAGTTCTCACGTTAGCGTGGTGTGGAAGTTTGGAGAGTGGGGTGCCAGCTCAGGTGTTGCCTCGTCATCTGACCGTGGTTCAAAATTACGTGGTGTTGTCCTCGGGTTTTCCTTTGGGATTGATCCCGGTCCATCACCAATAACCCGTTGTGTTGCTCCAGTGTGACGTTAATTAAAATGCCTACCTTGGCTGAAAAAAAGGGTAGAATGATCTCTTTCCTCGATGTGATATTTATCCCTCAGATTGGCAATACTCACTGTACCTTCAATACTATTTGAAGGTACAGTGAGTGTAGAAAGTATTCGTACACCCTTAGCGTATGTTTAAAAAATGCCTGTAACGTAAAATCTATGCAACTAAATTTCTTAATAATTAATGAATAATATATACAAGTATTTATTTAGTATTCTACAAAATTTTACATTAAAAAAGGCAACTATACATATATTTATAACAAAAAAAACATAAACTTCCATTTGTCTAGTGGTGCAAAAACTATTCGTAGTTAAAAAAATTTGCAGTTTTTCATCAAATATTTTGTATTTAATACCTGGTTGGGTATCCTTTTGCCTTAATAACTGCTTGGAGACTTCGTTCCATAGACTCGACCATTTTTGAAGTTACAGAGCTGGATATGGAATGCCATTCTTCTTGAAGAGCTTTCTTAAGATCATCTTTGTTGGAAATTGATCTTAGTCATACTTTTTTATCCAGAATATCCCACAGGTGCTCAATCCAGTGATCGGGGAGGAAATTTCATGAATTTTGGTGTATTATAGTACCCAGAGCCGCGTATTTACGGCTTTGTGCTTCGGATCATTATCGTGCATAAAAACATAATCACGATTAAGTCCCATTTTCATGGCACTGGACTGCAAATTATTTTTAAAATGTCTATGTACATCTTATGGTCCATGATTCCGTCAATTACTACTAAATTTCCTACACCAGACGCACTCATACATCCCCAAACAAGCACTGAGCTCTCTCCATGCTTCACTGTTGGAAAAAGATTCTTCGGATCCATCTCTGCATTTGCTTTTCTCCACACCATTCTTGCACCATCGGACCCAAAAATGTTAAATTCACTCTCATCTAAGAATATAACTCTTTTTCCAAAATTCTGGGCTTTCTTGCAGATGTTTTTGTGCAAATGCCCCAAGCGCAGTTTACGGTTCTTCTCATTTACGAAGAATTTTCTCCAAGCAACTCGACCGTGAAATCCTGCTTTTCTGCATGCATTTCGTACAGTACCTTCCGAAGCATTTTCTCGGGCATTTCTCAGCTCAACTGCAAGTTTTTCAGCAGTTATTCTCGGATCTTTCTTCAATTGCCGAACGATGAATCGACAGTCCGAAGAGTCGAGAATTGATGGTCGACCAGAGCGGGCCTGATTAAGAAAGCTTGAAGAGGCATCAAATCTTTTAATTATAGACTGTATAGTAGAACGGGATCTCCCAATCACATACGAAATTTGATTTAAAGTTTTACCGTCTTTACGAAGCTTTAAAATTCTTTCTCTTTTCAAAACAGAGGTCTCAGTACCTTTCCGTCCCATTTCGACAATTTATACTTCAAAACAAATTTCAAGTTAACTTTTTACTGAATATATATACTCTCTAGCATTCCAATTCATTTACCTACCTTGTACTTCTGAAACCAATCACGAAACGCGAAAATAAATTTGCATTTTTTCGCGTGTACGAATACTTTTTACGCGTGAGAAACCCATTTCTATTTTTTGCAGTTAAGTTTAAAAGAATAATTTTCAGTATATTTTGGTTATTGGATAAAAATACACTTTGTAAAAGATTTTTCGAACATGTAATAATTATTTAAATGATTTTCATCTAGTTTAAATGTTAAAACCGCGTTTTTCACTTTAAAATTCGCACTGTACGAATACTTTCTACACTCACTGTAGGTATTTTAATTAACGTCGCACTGCAGCAACACAACAGGTTATTGGCGACGGTCCGGGATCAATCCCAAAGGGAAAGATTCGACAATTTGAAGGAGTGAACTGTTTAGTTAAAATTTGGTGGTTTCAAATATTTTGCTGCGAATGCGATGACTATATGGCTAAAGCGACTAAGTATTGTATTTGCGACTTTCTTCTTTTCCATCAATTTTATAACAAACGCCTGTTTTATCTATATTCAGGTCAAAATGTGTTATTAAAACAAGTTAGGGAAGGCAAGTTTTTAGAATTCTTGCATTTTTTTCAGATATTAAATAGTGTAGTTTGTAAACAAATACACTGCTGGCCACCGTAAATGCAACACCCTGAAGGAAGCATGCAAATGATATGAAATTTACAACATGCATTAGCGGAGGTGAGATATGCAAATGATTAGAATTTCAGCGTAGACGCACATCACGCGCGCCTGTGGCGCCACTTCAAAGCGCTATTTAAGGCTTGGAGATTTCGACGATTTCAAGTACGGCAATTGTGTTTTTCTTGTGGTTTTTTCAAAAAAACGATCAATTATGCCTCGTAGAAAACAGCTATCATCTTTTGATAAAGTATCCGAGTTCGACAGAGGAAGGATAGTGGCCTACCGAGTGTGGATTATCTTTCAGGGAAATCGGTAGTCGTGTTGGACGAAACCAAACAACTGTAATGCGGATATGTGATCGTTGGATGCAGGAGGATACGACGTACCGACGTGATCGATCGCATCCACCTCAGTGCACCACTTCACGTGATGACAGGCATATTGTGCGTATGGCAGTGACGGATCGCTCAGCCACATAACGAACCATAGCACAGCACATTCAGTCTGTACCGCATCATCCAGTGTCTGCGCGTACCATTCGACGCCGTTTATAGCAGAGTGGTCTGTCCGCAAGACGTCCATTGCTTCGTCTACCCTTGACGCAGAACCACAGACGTTTCCGCCGCCAATGGTGCGATGAAAGAAGGATGTGGACGGCAGAATGGAATGAAATTGTCTTTACTGACGAGTCACGCTTCTGTCTGCAACACCACGATGGTCGGATTCGAGTCTGGAGACACCGTGGAGAGAGGATGCTGAACAGCTGCGTTATGCACCGCCACACTGGTCATGCACCGGGTATTATGGTATGGGGCGGTATTGGATATCACTCTCGCACTCCTCTAGTACGCATTGCCGGTACTTTAAACAGCCAGCGCTACATCTCCGAGGTGTTGGAGCCAGTTGTCCTTCCTTACCTTCAGGGCTTGCCCACAGCCATATTTCAACAGTATAATGCGCGACCACACGTGGCACGCATTGTCCAAGGGTTCTTCGTCAATCGCCAGATTGAATTGCTTCCCTGGCCAGCTCGCTCTCCGGATCTTTCGCCGATAGAAAACATGTGGTCCATGGTTGCTCAACGATTGACCCAGAATACATCTCCAGCTGCCACACCAGATCAACTTTGGCAACGTGTGGAAGCTGCTTGGTCTGCTGTACCCCAAGAACACATCCAAAGTCTCTTTGAATCAATGCCGAGGCGTGTGGCAGCGGTGATCTCCAACAATGGCGGCTACTCTGGCTACTGATTTTGGCAGGAACCACACTTCACAGAAGTCTATAAATTTAATCATTTGATACTTGGTCAACATGTTATCTACAAAATAAATTTTGTTGTGATATCTCTTGTCTTTCTTGGTGTTGCAATTTGGGTGGCCAGCAGTGTACTTTCATCTATTTCTTCATATTTCACTCGTGGCAGTTCCTGTTTCAAAAATTTTAATTTTACTAAAGAAATTTTTTAATTAAATTTAGTTTTAATAGAAAAGCATAGTAAATGGGAAGCTTATACCGTTTGCCGGTAGACTTTTAAACTTCCTTTCGATTGCCACCGTTGAAAAAGTAATAAGACAAGGAAAATATTCTCCATACGAACGATATATTTCTTTAAATTAACTAACGTTGCATCCGATAGTCTTGAATAATACTCTTTTTTTATTTTACTTTTCAAATTAAATTCCCGTGAAATATGGAACCACAAGAAATATAGCTATTAATTCAGCAAACACTTAAGAGTTCCCTATGCTGTAACGCCGTCATAACTTCAGACAGACTAATGAATTTGCTTTAAGGAATAATTTATTTTAAGAATTCTGGTCTATAATTTGGTTGCATTCCAAATTCACAAAACAAATTTGGTTGAGCTTGGTCTAATAGCTTTTTTCTAAACAGCAAGGAAAACATCTGTTTAACTTTTCCACGATTAACAATAAAGTATTATCTATTTCTACCAGGATGAATTCATTCAAATCAGAGTTGACAACTGTAAGAATTCCAAATCAACTACATCTATAAATTTAACAAAACGAACCGAAGAAAAAATAAGAGGAACTTGAACTCCAACAAGAGTCTAAATTAATTGATGGTGAGCTGTAGCTAAAGGAACTTCAAAGCTGACTTCAGTCACCTGGTAGAACTTTCTAAATAGAATTTTCAGCTCCCTGCCTTACCTCGCACTTTTCAATTCTCACGCTACTACCTTAATGCACTTCTACTTTGCAATTCCAATTTTAAAACGCATTTCCCCTTATCGAAAAGTAAAGAAATTCTCTTTTAAATTCTGGAATATGGCTGAAACTTGGGAATTTTAAATCTGTAAAGGTTCGAAAGGAACTGTTATTAACTTACGAAGTAGTATCTTTATAAAGTTGGTCCGATGTTACACCTTAATTACAGAAGTTTAAAATCGAATTCTTTAGTCTACTGGGTTTACATATTTTGTTTGAAGAACGTGTTGGATATTTTTGACAGATGATGATAGATTCGGATTGCTTTTACTAGACAATATCTAATGAACATGGGCAGAAAGACATTTCTAGAATAAATAAATAGAAATATATTAATAGAATAAGAAGTGGAAAAAAATGTAGATATGGAAAGGAAAATATGTTCACATCGCACCGATTTTAACTTGTTTTTGAGATTAGGAAATCTGGTAAAGCTACCATTAGCTATCTACAGTACATACGCTAGTTAATATCCGAGTTCAGATTAAGCGAGTGTCCGTGTAATCCGAGCTAAATTTGAAAGCGAGTTTTTTAAATAAAGCTTCAAGCATGCGTGTATTTACATAGAGGTGAGAAAGTGCTACAAAGCGGAAAACAGTTAAGGACTTTCAAAAGAGTTTAATGGATACGCAGCTCAGTCCAGATTTACTGTAACATAATAAATATAAAAAACATACTGTGTCATTCATGAATTTTCATTTCCTTAGAATAGAATCGTTTGGCAAGATTTGATTGTTCCATTCTTTAGAATAGAAGAAGAGAAAGTAGCTCTCAAAGCAAACATATGCAGGATGCTTCAAAAATTCAAGTAAAGCTACAAGGGTATGTAGGAACACAAAATTAACTGTATTCACACTAGGATGTATGCCAACAAGAGCCACGTACTAAGGTGTAGAAATAGAAGACAGCAAGTATGTAAACAACATATCATTTGATAGAAGTTTTTTTCAACATTCTGTAAAATATTTCGGTTTCACACAGTCTGGTACAAACACGCAAACGTTTAGAGATTCGTCACGATACCATTCACGATACATTCTCACAGCGGCTGTTCCGTTTACCTTAGCAGCAGCATGTGGTAGCGATTTTAGCATAAGTAAAATGGTGCATATTAACCTTACGAAGTCAGCATTTAAAATGAGATCGTCCAAACAAGCGATACAGCAATTGTCAAATTGCCTAACAGTTTCCACTTGAAAATCCAGCTGATGCTTGCTGATTTGCATCCCTAGTTGGAGGGTTAAGGCGTGGATGTTTGTCCGTCTAGAATGCATGAGGGATCTCTCTATAAATGGGTTGTTCCAAGATTCTGTGGATGTATATGAGGTAAAAAATGAACCCAACCTCCGTGGTATGCACCAGGGTAACTCTAAGTGATTCACAAACTCACACATGTAGTTGTGTCCATTTCTGAGTCAGATGTCACCGTGTGCATTTTGCACAGCTTTGGCGATGTCGAATATTTTCTCGCTGTAAAACTGCGAGGTAGTTTGTGGATGAAGATCAACTACTATTGCAGGGCATGTGAATATATTATGTGTGAGATCAACACCCAAACAGTTGTTGCAACGCCCACACAGTTAATTTTCATCCTCGTAGTGCCATAATGATTAAGTTCAATTGACCGGGGCATTCTAAAAAATGTAGACCAGATCATGACTGTAATTCTAAGCACACTAATAGCATTTTCAAAACACTCAAAAATATTTCCACCTCTCAACGTTATTATTATTACAATTGCATCTCATTTTTCTCGAGTGTTTTGAGCTCAACACACAAAAAGTTACGCCACTCTCAAATCACGCCATTATTTTATCCTGCCATGGAATTTTTTTTTAAATCCTAAGCTGAATAACGGGACAATCATTTTAAAATGAGCAATACACAGAAAAGAAGAAATTGAATTCTGAGCAATAACTCTCCAAGCGTGACTGGAACGACGGATGATCTTCAGAAATACCGAACTCGTACTTTCTTCAATTAGCTCCAAACTTAGAATGCAGTCAAAAAGAATTCAAAATAAAGTCCACAGTCAACAAAATAAAGGGTGCTACAGAAATAGTTCGTTGAAGCAAATGTGATTACAAAGAAGAGAAACCTCTGCCAACACTGTCCCGTTAAGTGGCTTTTTACGACCACCCCTAATGACAGTTTCACGCAATTAAATAAATCTTGGGGGAAGAAAAATGAGATGCATTATACTGAAGGACACGAAAATAAATATTGATTCATTTGAAGAGCTTTTTAGCAGCTCTAAACGTACGTTTTTAGAGGGATGACTGCTGCTGTGAAAAATGTGCTTCAAGAGGGAAACATTTTGCTGTGATTTTAACTGTCTAAATCCTTAAATTTTTCTTGTGTATCTTAACATGTTATTCCAGCTGGAAATTTATTTCTTTAACTAAAACCCTTCAGTTTACTTGTTTCGGTTTTGTTTCTTGTGACAGTGAATTTATAATAGTGCTTTCCTGATGTTAAAGAAGTGGGGCTTAGTGGGTTATGGCAGTGAATTTGCCCACTCTGCTACGAGCCTGTGGGTTGTTACACGAGCCTGTGAGGAACAGGTTCGATTCCTGTGTCCCTTGGTGTATTTCTCTGTTCTCTTTCAGTTATGCTATCTTATTTGTATTTCCATTACTCCACGTTATCAACCTCGTATTAACCCTTCTGGTAGTTGTCTCAACAAGGTATCTCGTCAATATCAAAACTGACCAGATTTGGATCTCTCCACCATAGAAAAATCAGCAAAATCTCGATGACGATATATCTCATCATTAGCAATATTGGTCAGATCTTGATGAACGACTTATCTCGTCATTACCAAAACTAACTAGATCTTGATGGACGAGATATCTCATCATTAGAAAAAACTGACCAGATTTGGATTTCGCCATCATCCAAAAATCGGCAATATCTCGATGACGATATATCTCGTCATTAACAATATTGGTCAGATCTTGATGGATCAGATATCTCGTCGAAATCGCTTTGAGGTTAGAGCACAGGTCGGCCAAATATGGCCCTTGAGCAGTTTAGGAGTAAACAAAGCATTCCTATTTTTGCACAAATCTAAAGTTGAAATATACCATTGCTTACGACATCTTGTAAAAGATATATTCATTAGGTAGTTGATTTGGGGATACTAAATTCTAATGAAATAAAATGGGAAAGTTCAGGAAATTATAAATTTTCATATTCGTCTTTGGATGAACTTGAATATCCATCCCCTTAGAAACAACAAGCTATACTTATAAATGTCGTATTTTACTATATTATTATATCGTATTTTACTATATTATTATATCGTATTTCACTATATTGTTATATCGTATTTTACTATATTTTTATATCGTATTTTATTATATTATTATATCGTATTTTACTATATTATTATAATGTATTTTACTATATTCCATTCTCTCCACCGAATATATTTTCCATTTTCATAGACACCCGGTTTGGTTTAGCTGCAAATCCTTAAAAACAAAATGCTTTTATTTCAAAACTCGTAGTAGAAATGGAAGTAGAATCAATTTAGTCCAACACCATTAAAAATTCCTGTCTTAATCGCATTCAATAATTGAAAACCTCATTTGTGCCATCGAAACCTTTCCACCGAGAAGTCACGTACTACTAGTCGACATGTTGGTCATGCCTTTTGAAGCTCCAAGACAAGTAGACTGAGCACTGCTGAATAGCATTGCTCAGTCTACTTGCATTTCACGTCTATGATCTTAAATACCTAAGCGTCACGAGATTACGGAGGAGAGTATTACTTTTCTCTCTCTCCCAACACATTTGATTAAATAGTCACATCTACTGGTTTGAAGAATCCCAGGTGGGAGATTTCATGGGTCAAGATCGAAACTGATTAGAAGTCATGCCGCGACGATTGCAGGTTCTAGGTAGTTATTTTAATTAACATCGCACTGGAGCAACACAATGGGCTATTGACGATGGTTCTGGATCAAGCCCGAAGCGAGAGATTCTAGGACAACACCGTGTAATTTTGAACCATGGCCAGATGATGAGGTCACACCTGAGCTGGCATCCCAAACTTCCACACCATGCCAACGTGAGGACATTTGAGGCCACAATAGATTTAATGTGCACCAGCCCAGTTGAACACGATGGTCTTTGTTGGATTCGACCTCGCAATCCTCCGGTTACTAATCCATTACTCTTCCAACATGACTGAGATTTTTATAGCTTCTACAATTTACATTAGATCCATTTCACATACTATAGGTAAGACAAACCTACAAAAACCGATACTGAGGTGACTATATGCAAAAGTCGATTTTGAGTTTTGGAGTGATTTTGACTTCCCTTTAAGTTCATTTTCTAAAAAAAATGACATACATCGTATTATTGCAGTCAGTTTTTTTCTTATGAATATTTTTTTATTTGTAGCACCTTGCACCAGGAATGAGAATTTCGGAATTCCACCATCATTATGAAAGGCAACAAATAATATCGATACGGTATCATGATCAACGTTTCAAGCAATTACACTGTGCGCTTGAAAATTCCATCCCGCACTTTACGGACGGGATATATATACAATATGATACTGAGCGATTTTAAGCGCAACAGCATCCATCTACGATTGTACCATACTCAAAGATTCTAAGAAAAACTCCAAGATCATCTTGAGAGGCGACTCCTGTAGATGTTAACTCTGACATCATCTGCACAGCCAGACCGGGAGAGAGCGCCTCCTAGCAAGTGCTCAGTCCCGGATGAAGGGACGTTACACCCCTCTGCACACTCAAGACAAATAGAACGGGGGTTAATATGTAGCCTACGTTACCGTTATTAGGTGTGATTGGTCAAACGGTATAGATTTGTATAGAGAACAGAGAGATTCCAACTTGCAGACAGATGCTTTATATGTATAGATACACGAATGTTGACTAATCTCCGCACTGCACTGTTCTGATACCGACAAAGAAATCCAACGATATATCGAACGATATTTAATCGCGATGCAATGTGCGAATCATCCCTTAATTTAAATATCCTCTGCAGGTGCTGTCGTCGAAAATTAGGAAAACATTGTTCTGTCGGAAATAGCATTTGTCGAAACAAAACTGTTTTATTAAAAATGTCCCATCGTCGAAAAGTGTACCATCGACTGCCTGCTGAAAGTTACGACATTGCGTTATTAAAAGAATTCTGGCGTAACTTTTCCAATTTCGTTTCAAAGGGAAAATATCGTGAGTTGGAGAGAGAAGACGTAACGAAAGAAAATGTACTCTTTCTCCGGGCAGTGTATTAATTAGAAATTCATTCTGGGAAAGGACAATGGTTCTGATTGTAATATTTAATCTCATTGTATCGTCTATCAAAAATTCTCATCTGCTGAATTCTATGCAGAATCGGAATTTAATATCCTTTTTCTATCCAAAAAAAATCCTTGAATACTTTGAGTTAGCGTCTGGAAATTAGTGTTCCTAGCATCTTTGGAATAGCTAATGGGCTTCAGTCATCCCCAAAAGCCAGAAGATGATAGTTGATGGGCTTCAGCCATCGACATTATGCCGGGAACTAATGGCTGATGAGATTTAGTCATCACAAATGTACCAGAAACTGATGACTGATGGGATTTAGTTATCTTAAATGTGCTAGAAACTGATGACTGATGGGATTTAGTCATCCAAATGTGCCAGGAACTTATGGCTGATGGGATTTAGTCATCCCAAAGCAATGGAAAAACTAAGTGCTCAGTGTAATAACATCAATTAAAATTTAGCAGATTTTCTAAAGAATTCTATATCAACCTCTAATAAAAAGTTGTATTAATGGAAAAACGTAAGATTTAAGCTATCCCATATTGAATATACAACGTACAGCGGATTAATTGCGCTTTCCTTAGATGTTCTTATAACAGGAAAAGGAAGCATAAATCTTATCATGAGCGACAAGTAATTCCCGGAGGTCGCTCTCTATGGCCATCACCAGTTCTGGTGGAGTACGATCCAACTGTTTTCCGTTATTTAACGCTAAAACAGACACTGGGGTAGGCCGATATATACTTCCCAAAGTAAGGGGAATAAAACAGGAATAATTGTCCTATGTATTCTTGAAATTAGCACTTGTGTTCAACTATATCGCCACCTGAATGCAAGAACTAGAGTCGGTATGTTGCGTGTTACCCGAGTCGGTTCCATAGGCACGATATATAAGACTGAGCATTGCTATTGTGAGAAGCGTAATAACGTGTGACCAACATGTTGCTTGTAGTCACTTGACTGCTCTGAGAAAAATTGGCTCGTTCGGAGATGTAGCATCATTTGACAAGGTAAATGTGTGAATGCTTATTTCTAGAGTAGCGACAAAAATATCAAATCGCTAAAGTCTACTACTAGATCGCACGGATGTTAATTCAACTAAAAACCAACTTGATTCACCTGGAGACAAAGATTCTCTAGTCACTTTTCGGGTGATCAGAGTTCCAATAAGATTGCATTAAATAATTGTAGATTAGATTTAGAAAAAGTAGAACACAATTCTTATATTATAAAAGTGTTTAAATTTTTATTAAATTGAAATTAAAATATTTAAAAAATACTAAATATTTATTTTTAAATGTGAAGGAGGCAAAAAAGTTTTAATAACACCCAAAATTAAACAAAAACAAGTATGTAGTCCATTTATTTTGAAACATTTATCAAAAATGTCCATTAATAAAAAGAAGTAATAAACTTCCAGTAAAAAGTGTAATAAGCGTACTTTTGTAAACCATTTTGACTTACATCAGTATTCGGCTGCAAAAGAGAGGTTTCGTTAAATAAGAATACAGCAGTTACTTGGAAAAAATATTCGCGAATTTTCTGAAGTCTTTCAATGCAGAAAAAACCAGAGAAAAAGTTCATGAATTAACTATAACTCAAAATTTTTCTAACGACACTACTCTTCCTCAATAAAGCTGTATTAATATCCTCCAGCCACTTCACAAGTCGGGGCGGTGACTACGACTTTCTTTTGGACCCTGAGAACTGCAAAGATGTGCTTCATTGCCTGGTGTTGGTGCCCAAGAAACGACCTATCTGTCTTTTTTCTTTCCAGTGGAAGAAATCGGGCGTTCGGAATAGGATTTCGGCCGGAAATTGAATTCCTCTGGTATCGACCTGCAGCTTTTTCAAGATCAATGCAAATTTCCGAAGAATCCTGCCCCTGGGTTCAACTGTAAGTTCATATTGGAAAATGTCTATCAAGATCACGAAAATGTAATAAACTCTGAAAAGATTTCATTTCTTGAGGTACTGAGAATTTTGTTACATCCGGTTCGTTAGGCTAGATGCATAATGATAGCTTTTTAAAGCAGAAGAGCCTCTGTGGTTTAATACCATGAATGGTAAAAACACTCTAAACTGCTTTTAAAGTTGTTCCATTCTAACAACTTTAATTAAAGGATATATACTGCATAGAGCTTCGTCTTATTCCTCTTTAATCTTTTATATAATTCTTCACGTTCTTAATCCTCTTAGTGGTTTATCATAGCGTTGAAAACTGCCCTGTATAAAAACCTCTGGTGTAAAAACATGTTCAAAACTGCCACCAGTTCTGAGTAAGGGGTTTTTGTTTTTGCGACATGGATCTTCATTACCTTTGGAGTAATATAGCAATTTTGCCTCGATGAGATATCTTGTCCTTAGCAAAATTGGTCAGAGCGCGGACGAGGTATCTCATAAAGACGATTGGAGGGTTAACCCTCTAAGGGGTTCATACGCATAATTCCACCTTAAAACCAGCAGTCTTTTCCTCCTTGACCAATAGAATCTTCCCTACGATCCTTTCAACCAATAGATAAGGTTATTTCTTTGATGGGTGGGTACAGTACAATCAGTTGTGATGTGCACAATTTTCTTGGTACGAACAGTACAAGTAACTAAATTTTGTCACAGGACCACATCCAAAATTTCCCCTTTAAAGTTGTCAGACATAAGGAGCACAGAATTGATTTTATAAATTTTATTCATTCACAATATGGAATATTAAATGGGTTTTTGTTCTCCTAAAAATGGCATTTTTGACGTACTGTTTTTCCCGCCCATCGAAGATTTAATTGTTGTGTGTTAAAAGCACCGCAATGCTATACTACTCGAAAGTCTCGTGACTCAGAGTTAATATAATCTTTCAGAATTCAAATATTTCCATCAATTAATTAGTTTGTTAAGACACAAATAAGATGTTTTCATTTTGAACAGGGAATTCCAAAACTTCCTGTTCAAGGTGCGTGCGCAAGTGCCACCTGGATTTGCTAGAGGGCGCTGTTCTCAACTATTTTATACGTCGACGCTGACAGGCGTGTATTACTGTTGGTGTACTTTTTGTGCACCAACTGTGAAACCGTAAGTCTACAAACACTGTCAAACTGTAAAGTTAGGGTTAGTAAATTATTATTGACATACTTGATTTATGTACCTTAATATACCTCTAGCACATTCTGGAGGCGCTAACAGACATACATCTCTATGAGAATACGATTAATTTTGCATTCCTTACCTCCTCTTAACCCTCCAAGTGATTTCTACGATATATCCCGTCCATCAAGATGTGACCACTTTTGCTAATGACGAGGTATCTCATCAGCAAGATATTGCAGATTTTTTGATGATGACAAGATCAAGATCTGGTCAGCTTTATTCTTATAACGAGATATCTTGTCCATCAAGATCAGATCAATATTGCTAATGACGAGTTATCTCGTCCATCAAGATATGACCAATTTTGCTAATGACGAGATATCTCATCAGCAAGATATTGCAGATTTTTTGATGATGACAAGATCAAAATCTGGCCAGTTTTATTCTTATAACGAGATATCTCGTCCATTAAGATCTGACCAATATTGCTAATGACGAGAAATCTCGTCCATAAAGATCTAATCAATTTTATTAATGACAAGTTACCTGATCGAGGCAACCACCAGGAGGGTTAAAGATATTACAGAAAATTTCTTAACTAACGTATTACTATTTGTAAGAGAATTTTTGAATTCATACGGATCAGTATACATATAATAATATAAGCGTAAGTTCTAGGAACAACAAAGAATTTTGGAAATGTTATATTTATTAAATCTAAGTAATCAAAGAAAAGTTCTTGGTATTTTTAGATGTTGTTTCGTCTTTTCCTACACTTGTTTCCATATCAATTGAAAATAGAGAAATCCTATAATACTTTAAAGTAAGGATCTCTATACCATTACTATCTGTAAGAGGATTTTCGAAACACCATTCAGACGAAAAATAAGGTAAACCATAAGATCTTGATACGAGTCACAAACACATCTGATAATATTTCATTACTTAAATCTAAATATTTATCAGAGATAGATTATTTGGCTTTAGAATTTTATTATCCCATGAAACGCGTTATTTTGTAAAGATACCAACCCGAATTAAACCAATGGCTGAGAAAATAATTACTCATCCATTGTGTTCTGAGAAATGAATTTATCAGACCCCTTTGGAACTTTACGTCTCTTTTCAAAGTCCTTTCGCATTCAGGTTCTCCGCTGTGTATCAATTGAGAATTATCACTTAATTGATGCTGGTAATCATTAAAGCTTGGTTTTTAATGCTTTGTAGGGATACAAAGTGATTGTTGAAAACTTCATTTTCTTAAGTAGTTTCCAGAAAGTTGTAGGGAGTATGGTCATTTTTGCACGCTCTTTCATTCGATACACAAGAGTTTGATAAACTAATTAAGTTACCTGTATTGTAATTATTGTTTTGTGTTCGGAAAAGGAAAGCTTTAACACCATTTTAAATAATTTAGGCTTCTAATGAATAAAGTTTGTATTCTCATGTTAAACCCGAAACCACCTTTGTGACGAATTTCTTTTAAATACAAACTTTCGTTCTTTAAATGCACTGATAGGATTTAAGAGATGCAAATCCTTTGTTCAGACCTCCAATCTTCTTTCAAAAGGAAACTAGAACACGATTCCATATTATAGAATAGGATAAACTATATATAGTTTGTTATCTTATTTTCATTTTGTTATATTTCCTCATCTAGTTTCTCCTGAAATAACCCTAATTTTAGTAAGATGAGCTTATTCTTTCGAGTAACTATAGTTTCTACTAGTTAATCTAGCTTTGTACGAAAGATAAGAGTATAGAAACACATTGAATATATTAGGAACCTGTTTACATCAATAATTATTTCAATTCAACGCATTTCAAAATTCCTGATATGTGAAATTTTTTAATAGTAGGAATATATATAATATGGTATATATTGAATAAGATGAGCTTGACGTAAAAATGAGAGATGTGGACATATCTTTAACTATCCTCTACAATTCAGAGCTGCGAGTTCGAAACTCGATCCAATTAACGATCGTCGTGTACGTAGGAGATGCTGCACGTTAAATCTGCCATGGCTTCAAATGTCCTCACGTTAGCATGGTGTGGAAATTTGGAGAGTTTTTCCCAGGTGTAACCTTGTCATCTGACCGTGATTCAAAATTACGAGGTGTTGTCTTCGGATCTTTCCTTTCGGGATTGATCCCGGACCGTCACCAATAACCCATGTGTTTCTCCAGTGCGACGCTAATTGAACTACCTACCTACCTCTTCAATTCAGAGGACGTTTTTAATCGAGACAAAACAAAATGACCATGATCATAATAAGAAATTAAACAAAAAAGAGAGAAACAAAAAAAAACCTTGACCTTACAAATATCGAACATAAAGATAGAACTGGAAGTATGACTTAATAATTAACATTCCGCATCAAGGTTAAAGTGAAAAATAAAATGTCAAAAGGCTTTCACGAAAACTGTTAAGAAATAAAGATTAAAACGTTTGAATTATGACATCTAATGACCCCATAACTCATGAGTAAAAATTAGACCCCCACACAATGAACGCTTTTACATCAGGGTCTCTCAGACATCCAAGAATTGAGTCACCACAAAACTGAATTTGTTGCATGAGAAAACGTAGTTTGTTACAATTCACGTATGTCAGAATTGCCTAATAGGTCACGAATAAACGCAGTTGCTGTTAATATTTTGACTCTAATTACCGGTATAAGAGATAAATTGAGCTATTAGTATGTTTTGGGGAGTTACATCATTAATATTTTTTGTAATGTGTCACATAGATCATGAAACACTTACCCAATACACAAAGGACGGAGCAAATGCATGCTTGAGCATTCCTTTGTATTCATAGAAATGTATTTTAAGGGCTTTTGTGGACATTTTTCTCTCCAAACACTCAGAGTCATCTATAGAAAAAAACCTTAGAGTCGTTAATCAGTTTAAATAATCTAAGTAAACCAGGTTAATCTTCTTAATCCTCCATGTGGTTTCGACGAGATATCTTGTCCAACAAGATCTGACCAATTTTGCTAATGTCGCAATATCTCGTCATCAAGATTTTGCTGATTTTTGATGATGATCAAGATCTGGTCCGTTTCTTCTAATGTCGACATACATATTTCTTTCATCAAGATCTGGTCAGTTTTGCTAATAACGAGTCAGTTTTGCTAATGACGAGTCAGTTTTGTTAATGAATAACTACCTGGAGGGTTAAATTGTACTATTAAGCTATAGAATAAAAATAGTACATCATGTTAGGAATATCTATTGTTTTGCTTCATTTTACAATGTATTTACTTAACATATCCATAACAAATCAGCTTAAATTGCATTCATAGTTTTGCAAATTTTAATGCACAGTATGGAAGACAATAATATTTTACTATTGAAAACTTTTACATTATTCAACGTAATTTAAGTTCAAACTATGAGAACCTAATTTAACACGAGACACTCGTTTTTCTTACAAAAAAACTTCGTAATAGTATAAAACTGCTACAAAACAATTCAAAATAATATTAAATACCAAGAAAAAAGGCTAACCTTATTTATTTTCTTTGGACCCTCGAGATTTTTCATTTTAAACCAACTTTTTAACTTTTCTATTTTTATCGTACACAACTCAATACATCGCCAAAAACAAAATTGAAGAACTCCTTGTGCAGTTCAAAAGCATGATACACCTTACTGAGATTTCTGTCTAACAAGCCTACAACAAAAGTCGAAAAGCATCCTACAAAATAACGAATGTCACAGGTCGTTATTTTCAGAGTGCTCACGTCTCAAGTAGCAACAGGATATGAAAATCGTGAAAAGGCTCTTTTCAAATTGAATCTTAGTGCTCATTCCTCGTCTTATTTTGTTTTGATAACGTTTTCCAACCTTGTGATTGAACTCATGCAGCTTATGCGTTAAAGTGATGCCCGGACTTGGATTGGTAGCGTGAATTCTTTATTATGTTTTTCATACATTTTTCATTTTGAATACTTTTATAGAAGCTTTAGTATGATTTTTGCATAGTGAGGAAGAATTGGATTGCGAATAGTACAGCATTTTTAAATTGTCCGTCTTTCACAGATAAAAGGACTGGAGCAAGCAGGGCCGCGGTTTCCCGTTTGGAAGATTAACG
Source organism: Meta bourneti (assembly GCA_933210815.1). NCBI lineage: Eukaryota > Metazoa > Arthropoda > Arachnida > Araneae > Tetragnathidae > Meta > Meta bourneti. The sequence goes on from OW119929.1 coordinate 23,017,386, forward strand.
GATTAGCAACCGGAGGGTTGCGAGTTCAAATCCAACCAAAGACCGTCGTGTACAAAGGGGGCTTGTGCACGTTAAATTTGTCGTGGCCTCAAATGTCCTTACTTGTGAGTGGTGTGGAAGTCTGGAGAGTGGGGTGTCAGCTCAGGTGTGACCTCGTCATCTGACCGTGGTTCAAATTTACGTGGTGCTGTCCTCGGATATGTCGCTTCGGGTTTGATCCCGGAGCATCGTCAATAGCCCGTTGTGTTGCACCAGTGCGACATTAAGTAATTACCTAAAGTACCTACCTTGAGGAAGCAACACTTCTTGCCTAAGTAATTATATTTTGCACGACGGTGAAAATCTTTGTCTTACTGATTTAGCCAAACATACCAGATCATGATGGACGAGATACCATGGCATTAGAACACAAATGACCAGATCTTGGTGTAGTCATCTTTAAAAAAATGGCAATATTTTAATGACGATAAATCTCGTCAATAGCAAAAATGGTCAGATCTTGATAGACGAGTTATCTCGTCGAAACAAATTGCAGAGTTAATTAGAAAATGAGTGGAAATCTATATGACGTAACAAGAACTTCGGCTATAAGCAAAATGATGCATCAATGCTAGACTTTGATCACGAAACAATGAAAATAACTAAATGATAAATCAATGGTGGGTAAAAATGATTTTGGTAATAAACTAAATGGTAAATATATGAGAAATTCTGGTCATAAGCCAAACGGTTAACCAATAATAACTTTGATCACAAACCAAATGATTAACACTTCTGGTGGTTTTCTCCACGAAGTACCTCGTCGTCAGCAAAAACTAACTAGATCTTGATGCACGAGATATCTCGTCCTTCAAAAACTCATCTGATCTTTATCTCGTCATCTTAAAGAAAAGATATATCTGCATTCGGAATTCAATTGGCATTAGTGATGACGAGATATCTCGTCATTAGCAAAATTTTTAAGTTCTTGATGGACGAGATATTATGTCGTCAAAATTACTTGGAGGGTTATTGGAGGAAATTTTACTTTACGGGAGTAGATAAAATGGATTTTTCTCTTGAGAAAAAATTCTCAAACATTTGTCCATATTTGACCTTGGAAGTAATGAGAGGATTTCCAGTGTAAACAATCAAACTATGACGAGGATTTTACATCCGGTTAACCAATACGGTATACGTACAAGGAGGCACTCTACCACAAAAACACTAACGCCTTCCACATTTAGTTTTACATGAAAAACCTCGCATTCGTATGCATTCTTAGATAGATAGGTAGTTGAATTTACATCAAACTGGGGCAACACAATGGTCTATTGGCGAAGGCACATGATCCATCCTGAAGGGAAAGGTTCGAGGACAGCACCTCATAATTTTGAACCACAAGGTTTGATGACAAGGTTGTTTCTTAGGCATAGAGGAAATATAAAAGTAGAGTGAGTAATGGTAACCCTTTTATGTGCCCAAAATGATGTGATCAAAGCTAGTAGTAACTTGACCCTTAGATAACTTTCGTCTGCGGCTGGAACCGAACATTCATCATCTGAAAGATCTACGGGACTGGAGATGACGCCAATCGATTGATTCATTATCTGAAAGATCAGTAGACACAGTAATAGACTGGCGATATTATAATTTTTGTCGTAATTGTATAGAACACACCTACAATGTCATAAGATGCTATATCGCCAAACGAGGTGATAAGATGCCAAATCGGGCAACTAAGTCAATTTTTCACGAAGCAGTCACGCGACTTCGTGGGTCATACTTTTTGAAACTCCTCTCAATAACAATGCTTACTCTACTTATGTTTCAAGTCTAAAATCTTAGGCCTAACACATAATTGCGATGCAAAATTCTGACCAATTTATATTTTACTTTCAAACACGTCCGCAATTATATCACTTTTTAAAAACTATATAAATCTATACATATATAAAGCAGAGTTGGCGTCTGTCTGTATGTTCTCTATACAAATCTACACCGTTTGACCAATCCACACCAAATTTGGTACACTTATACTTTGGAACCCTGCGAGTAACGCAAGCTACAGTTAAACCCCGTTCTCTTTAACCTAGGTGTGCAGAGGGGGCTAAATAAATTCAAAATTGCCATAGGAAAAACATTGAGCACAGAACGATTGCGGTACGTAACTCAGTTTGTTTTACCAGTATTTATCGAAAATAAAATTTTCTAATATTGTTTTACCATAATTGCTCAAAAAAACAATTTTTTCCGAAACGTTATATTTAAACAATTTGAAATTATAATTATGTTTGAACTGATTTTTTATTTCTTTCCCCAATATAAATAATTTAGTAATATTTGAATGATGAAAATTGGATAATTAAAATATTTAATTTTACATAATTTATATCTTGCAATGGAACACGAAAAACCCAAATGAAAAACTCATTGATCATACAAGCGTAATTTTGCTATTCGGTATTTGGCAACGAAATAATTGATGTTTTATTTTTGAAATTTGATTTAGAACTAACTTTGTATTTGAGTTGAGGCAGCGAATTAAGCGGTGATATTTAAGCATTTCTTTGTTCTATAAATATGTGTTCTTTTTGTAAATAAATCATTATTGTCGTTATCAATATTGTTCAAACGTCTTTTTTTCGAATTGCTCTATTTCAGAATATACTCAAGAAGTCAAAATTCGATGTTTGCTCATATCTTTCGTTTTTCAGAATTCTACATTTTTCAATGACCGGAATTTCGTTTTTGTTTATATTTATGTTACAGTATCTTCCATATTACAGATTATTTAGGAGTTAAATTTCAATGAATTGTCTTTATTTTCTGCAAAATATCAAAAATATCACTAGACATTGGTAATTTCTTAGTGGTATATTCTTATTTCGACCAACTTTCCTTATGTCTGTTTGAATACATAAGGGTTTATTGAATTCTGTTTTATACAAATAACGAAAACATTTTTAAGGTGTGTTTCTTATTTTAAAATAAGGTACGTTACGTTAAATCAAAACAGGAAGCCATGCGTTCTAGTTCAAAGATATTTCTAAATTTTGACATATTTTCATTACATGATGATTAAAATCAATTAAATTTGCATGTGTTTTTTATGTTTCATGGGTATTATGGAAAGCTGTACTTCATAGTCAAGCAACTACATCTATCATTTTAAATAGGTTCGTGGTATCCCTATAGAAACTGAATCTCTCAATACAAAAAAGCACCATAAGGATTCGATTTAAAACTGAATTTTTGTCGGAGTAAAACGAATTTTAAATAAGACGTTGTTGATGTCGGAATAATATCACAGTAAGGAAGTACGTAAACTAACAGTGTTGAAAATTAGAAATTGTTTGTCTTAAGTGTCAGAAGTTCGAGGTTGCTTACTCGAACTCAAAGCTGTGCTTATGCAACATAGGTACCTGTGAAACATTCGTTGAAAGCAGTGATTTTGTAAAAATTGTAATGGATTGAGTTTGCTTTGTCTACACCGATGACATTTTAAAACAAGGTCCGCTATTCCAAATTGCACGGAATAGAATTTTTAAAAGTGTTTCAAAATAAACCAATAACGAATTTCGTAACAATTTAATCTGCCATCCTCTCAATAATGATGAAATTCGAAAACATCGCATCCTTGGTTGCAAGAGTGCCACTATCAAAAAAAAAATTGATAGGAAACTAAGTGCAAGAAGGAAGCACTGGAAGTTTGTCATTTTCACTGAAAATGAACTTACGCGGCATTCGTAACCACTCAAAATCGACTTCTGTAGTAGTCACCTTAAAAAATACTTTTGCAGTTTGTCTTACAGCAGGAGTGCAATGAATATAAAATGGATTATTTGGATGGATATATCATGTATACATATTTGCGTCCGAAGTAAATTGTAGAAGCTATGAAAACGTTAAAACGATATTAAAAATTTATTTTCCCTACACTTAAATGATACTTGCATTTTTCTATGAAATAGAAGTGGTTAGTCTGATCCCTTTTCAATCAACATTTAACAAATTCAACGCCGGGTTTTTCCGCTAATATAACCTATAAAACACTAAAACGAAACGAGGAAAGAGTGAGACAGGTCTCTATTAAACTATTAAAATATCCCAGAGCCCTCGCGAATTCCATTCCTATCCCTTCCTTTACAGAGTTCCTCAACATCAAAATCTCTGAAATTGAACCGAAATCCTCATTAATAATGAACAAGTGAGTGTTTCGGTGACAATCTCTCCTCTTACCCATTGAGATCGGATCTAGTTCCCACCGCAACCTCCACAGCAGCTCTTATAAATCTTTACCAATAATAAACTGTCAGTTACAATGCATTTCTGTCTTTTCTTCCACCCTGTACAGCGGTCATCCACTCGATCTAGGTGACAGCGGTGACGGTTTCAATTTTATGGCCCGAACAAGATTCCGCCCGACGAAACGACCTTTATTCTATTTATTCCTTTGTAATATCTCTTCCCTTCAGTTAAGCCCACCAATTGAGACAAGGGCTGACATGTCTATTGTGGAAATGTTGTATTTTTGAGCATTGATTAGGTATTGTTTTCATAGCTCTTCCTGAGATGAAGACGGTTGATTGTGGACAGTAAGTAAATGGGTACTTATTTTTCAAGGATTATACACGATTAACGGGGTGAGCTTTTTAATATATAGAGGCTTACACAGATTCTTCCAGAGTGGGGTGCCAGTTGTGATCGCGTCATCTGACCGTGGTTCAAAATTACGTGGTATTGTCCTTGGTTCTTTCCCTTCGGGTTTTATCCCAGCCCGTCACTAGTAGCCAGTTGTGTTGCTCCAGTGCGACGTTAATCAAAATACCGACCTACCTTCAGAGGGTCTTCCCTTTTCAGCAATAAAATCAAATCTAACGCCCTTGTATTATTTCATGCTATTGGGGCTGCTGTAGCCAGCTTGGTAGAGGTACCAACCGGAGAGTTTTGAGATCGAAACCCAATCCTACCAAATAGTCGTGTACGTGAGGCATGTTAAATCGATATTGTCCTCAAATGTCCTCACATTGACGTAATATTGAAATTTGGAAAGTGGGGTGCCAGAACAGGTGTTGATCTAGTTATCTGACCATGGTTCAGAATGACGAGGAGTCCTAATTTCTTTCCCTTCGGAATTGATCCCGAACCGTTGCCCCAAACCCGTTCTGTTGTTGCAGTACTACACAAATTCAACTGCCTACCTCCCAACTAAACAAGGTAGAAACTGAATAAATAACTCAAGATTTTCATTGTTTACAAATGAAATACATTTTCGAACCAATTCAAATAAAGCCTGCAAGTTGCACAATGCTTCTTTTCGAGACCCCTATCCGACAATAGACCAACCACCCTCCCTATCTGACTATAGTTCCAAACCATGAAGTGTGGTTCTCCGATCTTTTCCTTCGGGAATGATCCCGGACTGTCGCCAATAGCCCGTTGTGCTGCTCTATTGTGACGGAAATTCAATTACTTACCTACATATACAACGATCACCAGAAAGATATTAAATTAAACGAGGAAACATGCAAGATTTTTATTTTTCTTAGCGATCAATTTATAGATTTTAAGTTTGGTTTAAGGAACAGAATAATCCTGTTTAAAAATTTCTTCTTTTCGCTTACAGGAAATGTGTCCCTTTTCAAGAACATTTGCAATTGTTTCGTACTGAATAAGTTCAGGAAGCAAGTTCACAAATAACGCTCCTTCGTCAACAAATTCGTAGACGTCATCCATTTCAGGGTCACCTTTCAGTACAGATTTCATTTTTGGCTTTTCACTTTCGGATGCAACAAACAAAACAAGTGTCTGACTCGACTGAGAGTATCGAGTCCCCCTACTTCCCGATCGATAATCCATATTGTGTATAATAAAATTCTTCCACAAGTAAAAAAGGCTCAGCTCTCAACGCACGTGGGAAGGTCATGTTTATGCACAGTTTTTGGTTTAGTCATCAAAATCGGGGATTTGAATTATTTAAGTGCGCGGTGGCTTTCTGAAAAGAGCCACCACTTTCAACGGGCTGTTGGTGAGAAATCGCATATTACTCTTTACCAAGCCTTTCCTATTTCGAGAGCGAGCTGAAGTGAAGAGAATTAGTTTCAGTTCCCACTTAGTTTCCGTTCCAATTGCTTAGTTTCAGTGTGCATTTGCGTGAGTATATGTAAGTAACGTTTTACTTCTCAGCTAAGTTGTCCCGCCCATTCGACCACCAAAGTTAAGCACTTTCGGTGGTGAACAGCACTTGGGAGGTGACCACTTGAGTGCTGGCACGGTCAAGGAGACACCTTATAATTTTGGCTCCGCTGATTAATTAAGCTATCCAGTCCCTTCCATCCTTATTTTTATTTAAAGATAATTCATTTTATGAACTTTCTTTTCTGTTCCTTTTTGACGAGGAATCAAGCTGTTTCGCAGCGGATGTGCCTTAAGTGATATGTCCCGTCCAGTCAGCTAAGTTGTGGTTTGTTTCTTCTGTCGATGTAATGTGTGTGTGTGCTGATGCTCGCAAAATAAAAACCTTCGGACAATGTCAGATTCAAGTGTTTTTTTATTTAAAATTAGGTACAACTGCAAGTTAAATCTGAGCATTACGAGATTTCAGAGTAGTTTAGTATTGATTTTATCTCACAATATCTCATGAGTAAATAACCTCCATCTATAGGTTGAAAAAATCCTAGGAAAGATTATATTTGGTCAAAACGGGTTAGAAGTCGTACAGATAAATTTGAAAGTTGCAGAACAGATATATTCGTGTGACCCCTTAACCCTCCAAGTTGTTTCGGCGATATATATCGTTCGTCAATATCTCACTAATTTCCCTAATGACGAGATATCTCGTCCATCAAAACCGGGCCAGTTTTGTAAATGATGAGGTACTTCGTCGAAACTACCATCAGGGGGGTTAAAAGATTTAAACGCAAAATCGATGATATTTTTAAAAAACTATTTTAAATATAGTGGAATATTTAAAAAAACGTTCAAGTTTACGAGACACCAAAATCTTTTTTCTATTCAATTAAGCCTTTTGACGGGGCTGGGTTATATATTGTCTCGTTACTAGTAACAACTGATTCCATTTCAAAGAAACACCAGTGTGAGAATTTCTCTTCTTTTCCAAACCAAAAATTCATCGGTAGATGGGTATCTAATTAACGTCACACTGGAGAAGCACGACTGGCTATCGGCGACTATCCGGGATCAAACCCGAAGGGAAAGATCAGAAGACAACAGCACGCAATTTTGAACCACGGTCAGATGACGAGGTCACGCCTGAGCTGGCACCCCACTTTCCAAACTTCCATGCCAACGTGGGTATATTTGAGGCCACGACAGATTTAACATGCACCAGCCCCTTTTGCTAAAATTCATCGAGGAACAAGTTAAAAGGATATACCTAGTTGATTGTGGGGTATATCGTGGAGAGCTATAACGAGGTGTTGGTGAATTTACTTCTTAGAATGAAATGTCGACTTAGCTTTTCATATGGAAAACTGTTTCTTTCTGTAGCTGGTAGTCTTAGTCGAATATCAAATAATACTCTCTGTGTGTGATGAAAGAAAACAAGGTGTCGTAGATTACTTGTTAACTGCATACAGATTGTTAATTAACCCACCTGGTGGTTGTATCCACGAGATATCTCGTCATTAGCAAAACTGACCAGATCTTGATCTCGTCATAAGAAAATCTGCAATTTCTTGATGACAATTTTTCCCTTCACAAGCAAAATTGCTTACATCTTGATAGACGAGATATCTCGTAGAAATCACTTGGAGGATTAATTTCTCTGAGTGGATACCATTTTAAATCATAGTAAAATTGTTCTCTGAATTTTTTTTAGCATTGCTCTTATTATGCTATATGCTTGCCCGTAGTGATAAACGAACGTTATCTTTGGAGATTTACTAAATTTATTGTTGCTACATTTAAGTAGGTTATTGAATTAAAGTCGCACTGGAATAATACAATGGGCTATTGGCGATGGTCCGGGATCAATCCCTTAGGAAGATTTCGGAGGACAATACCTTGTCAATTTGAATCACGATCAGATGACGAGGTCAACACTTGTGAGCTGGCGCCCCAGTCTCCAAACTTCCTCACCACACCAACGCGAGGACATTTGATACCACGACAGATTTACTGTGCACCAACCTCCATACACACGACGGTCTTTGGTTGGACCCAGTTTAAAACTCACAACCCTCCGGTTGCTTATCCGCTACTTTTAAAACCGGGCTACCACTGCTACATTTAGTTGAGATATAATAAAAGTATGATTAAAAAGTTGAATATCTCCCGAAATCTCCCTGACGTTGCCTTAATAAGTAAAAATGCATGATATCTCCATCTACTTCCGAAGACTGAATCAATTACGGAGGCATCTTCCGGTCATCCCAAGCAGGTAATGACACCCTCGCACGTCATCTGCAAACGACCTAAGTATCCTCAGAAACTCCTGGACTTCAAAGTGGCTATTAACTGGAAATTGAAGTTGGGATCTCGATATCTGCAAGCCGCTTCATTAAGCTAGAGCTGAGCTCCTCGTTGCTTAGGCACTAGTCTGGAATGGGGAACGTATTCGAGATTATGCCTCCTTTCGTGGTTAATCACCATAAACTGTTAATATGGTCTATGGTGACTAACCACGAAGCATCTGTGGATTTTTGAAGGTGGATAATAACTTTGAGGGCGGATTTTCTTTCTTAACCCTGTGAGAGTTACTAGATCTCCAAATAGACTAGTATTGCGTATCACCACATCACACATAATAGTTAAATATTCTCACCTATTGAATGGAAGAATCCTTGGAAATGTTTTATTGCTCAAAAATGGCTAGAACTCCTTAATGAAAGATCGAATGTCGCAGGACGGATATGCGAGTTAGCCCCTCAAAGGTTAACACTCCAAGTGGTTTCGACGAGATATCTCATCCATCAAGATCTGACAAATCTTGCTCATGACGAGATATGTCGTCATCAAGATACTGTCAAATTTTTTTTATAAGGAGATCAAGATCTGATCAGTTTTCTTTGATCGTGATCGTGTTTTCTTCTAATGACGAGAAATCTCGTCCAACATAATCTAGCCAGCGTCTCCAATTACGAGGTACCTCGTCGAGACAACCACCACGAGGGTTAAAAAATCTCCGGTTTTAAGTCTTAACCTATGACTGATTCGTTTTAATGAGACATACATGTGTGTATTTAACGTCAATTCGTGGTTGGTCAACGCCAGAATCTACATCACTAATCTACGTCAGAATCTACTATATTATTGATTTAATCATTTATTTTATGTTTACTACATTTCTGAGTAGTGTAACATTTCTTTTCTCACAACACATATAATAACCACAACTATTGGTTAAAAGAATCCTAGGAAATTTTTTTATTCTTCCAGGTTAAAACTGGCTAAGATATTCAGGAAATATACCATGTTGCAAAACGAATATATGAAGTGTACCCTCAGAGGGTTAATAAGTCACTTGTTTTAAGACTTAATCACTATGTCCATGACTGCTGCGTTTTAACCCTCCGTGTGGCTTTGACGACAGATATCGTCCATCAAGATCTGACCAATTTTGCTAATGGCGAATCGTCATCAAAATGCCGATTGAATTCCCAATGATGAGGATATTGCCGTTTTTGATGATGACATGATCAATATCAGGACATTTCTTTCGTATGAGATATCTCGTCCATCAAGATCTACTTAGTTTTGCTAATGTCGAGATGCCTCATCAAACAACCACCAAGAACCAACCTCCTGCTGGTTTATCTTTGCTTCGGAAACTGCCCTATGGTGTCCAGCCTCTGATGCCAAAACCTGTTCCAATCTGCCACCAGTTCTGTGCAAAGAACAATATTTTTCAACTTAGATCTGCATTCCCTTGAAATATGACTCGACAAGTTTTGTCACGACGATATATCTCGTCCTTTGCGAAATCGAGGGGATCTTGGACGTGAAATCTCGTCGAAACACTTGGAGTGTTAATGAAACATGCATCTGTATATCTACGTCAATTGATGGTTGGTGAACGCCAGAATCTACGTCACTAATATACGTCATAAATGTGCTATATTATTGATTTTAACCATTTATTTAATGTTTTTTATGTTTACTAGATGTCCGATTAGTGTAGCATTGCTTTTCCCCATAATACACATAATGGCTAAATAACCACATGTATTGGTAGGAAGAATCCTTGGAAATATTTTATTCTTCAAGAAGTCAAAACTAACAAGAACTCATACAGGAAATATTACATATTGCAGAACGGATATACGTATATGCGAGGGAATACCTCAGAGGATTAATAAATTACCAGTTTTAAGTCTTAACCTCTAGATCCATGGCTGCTTCTTTTTAATGAGACATACATGTGTGTATTTAATGTCAATGGATGGTTGATAACCAAAATATTCATTAGAACTTTACTATATTATTGATTTTAACCATTTGTTATATGTATTTAATGTGTTTACTAGATTTCTAAGTGTAGCATTTATTTTCCCGCAACCACATAATAATCACACCTATGTTTGTTAGAATCCTGGGAAATATTTTATTGGTCAACGTCAAAACAGGCTAGAAATCATGCAAGAAAGTTTGGATTATGCAGAACGGATATATGTGCGTGAGCCCCTTAGAGGGTTAATAAATCACCTATACACCAGGTCTATGACTGCTTCGTTTAAACCCTCCTGGTGGTTGACAAGACGAGGTTGGTATCTCGTCATTACCAAAACTGACCAGATCTTCATCTCATCATCATTAAAGAATTCGCACTGCTGTGGAGAAAGAGATATCTCGTCATTAGCAAATTGATCGGATCTTAATGGACTATATATCCAGTTGAAACCACTTGGGGGGCTAATGGAACATACATTTGTATATTTAACGTCAATTGATGGTTGGTGAATGCTAAAATTTACGTCACAACTCTGCTATATTATTGACTTTAACCATTTATTTTGGTTAACTAACGAATTTATGAATACTAATTTACCGTTCAGTTGAAATTTCGTTAATATTAATACATGTTTAAAAATCTAGTGTAATCATTATTTGTATCTAGAAATACTGTATTTTTATATTTCTTTCATAACTAATTCAAAATTACTTTCATCTGGTACCCCACGAGCATAATAAAATCAAGTTTATTCCTCGGATCTACCTGGAAAATATAAGCAACTGACACAATGCACATCCCTGATTCGAATTTTGTTTCTATTATGTCTTTTTGTTCTCTCTTTTTCTCGCATTTCAACATATTTCAAAAATTCTGAAAATCTCAATGGAGAACAGATCTATTCGTTGGATATGTAGCAGACATTTGCTTTTCAAATGGAAAATTTGCAGCTACGTTTGCTTGGGAACGTGTTATTGTAAATAATTTATATTTCCCTCTCAAAGTGAGCGTGCAGTGTACAACTTGCAGGCTTTAGTTGAATTGGTTCGAAAATATATTTTATTCATGCACGATGAATATTTCGGGTTGTTTATGCAGATTTTTTATTGTATCCACCTTGTTTGGCAGGTAGTTGAATTTACGTCGCACTGCAGCAGCACAACGGAATATTGGCTACGGTCCGGGATCAATCCCAATGGGAAAGACCGAGGAAAACACCTTGTCATTTTGAGCCGTGCTCAGATGGTGAGGTCAACACCTGAGCTGGCACCCCACTCCAAACTTCCTCACCACGCCAACGTGAGGACATTTGTGACTAATCCACCTAGCACTACATGCATTAGGTTGCTGATCCACCTTGTTTGGAAGATGAAAGATGAACAAGCATTCATCCTGCATGCAATACAGGATGAATGCTTGGATTTCTCATTTTGTGCACAATACTTCAACCAATGGTTTTCTATGTCATGGGGCCATACTAACCAAACTTTGATTAAATTTTTATTCTATGGCTAATTTTACAAATCTGTGTAGATTACTGTAGTTACATCTGTTTGTTTGCGATTTTTTAGTTGCTTTTTGTTCGGACCTCACAAGTTTTAAACAATACGTTGAGGTGGTAAGGTTCATAGAAAAAATAGAAACGTGGCTCATAAATCAACCTAAAAGTAGCGGGCTATATTTAATATTTATTTTACAAAGATTGATTACTTATTGATTCTGAATTTGTGAATCACCCAAAGCACAGGTGTTCTGAAACGGAAAGCGGGCGACATTCAATGTTAATGGAAAATATATTCTATTCTATACTTGAGAGTAACCATCCAGCGACCTGACACTGTCTTTCATCAAGTTGGCACCATTCTTCGCGCTCGCGGAGCACATTAAAATATGCGAATTTAAGCGTAGTGCCAACATCTATACAGGGTGATTCTACGGCCATGGGACAAACTTCAGGGGATGATAGAACACAACGAAATAAATACTTTTCCCCATAGAATGTATGGTCGCAAGTGCAGCGGTTGGCCGCTAGACAGCGCAGTCGCTTGTATAAAAGCGTTACGTCGGCTATGCGAGGCCTGCATCAGATGTGGTGGTCGACATTTTGAACAGCTTCCGTAATTGTGCATTTGCGTTGTACTTACCGACTGATGTTTGCACATGTCGTTTCATTTCCATGTGAAAAGTTTCTCATGTTTTGTACATGTCATTTCTTTCTTACCCGTTGTTCCTTGTACTTATCTTTAATTTATGCAAATCTAAATGTGTTATTTCGTTTTGTCAAGCAGTTACTGATGTTTATTTGACATTAAAGCGTTGTTTCCATATTTCATGCCTCTTCTCCTTTCCAACTTGCATCGAACCGAAATGAAAAGCGTCCTCTAGCGACCATACATTACATTCTAGGATGAAAAGTGTTTGTTTCGTTGTGTTCCATCATCCCCTGAAGTTTGTCGTATTAGTTTAGACTCACCCAATAGACATTCTATGGGCATTTTACAAGCGTTTGACTGCGCTCTCTAGCGGCCAAATGCTGCACTTGCGACCATACATTCCATGGGGAAAAGTGTTTGTTTCGTTGTGTTCTATCAACCCCTGTAGTTTGTCCATGACCGTAGAATCACCCTGTATATAGCACGGCGCGATCAAATAATGTTTATGATTATTATAATGGTATATGAAGAAATTCTTTTTGAATTTTTAAGTTCTCTCTTTTCTCTACCGTGACAAAAAGGTAAGAGCGAGCAACAACTCAGAAATTGATACGTATGTTTAAAAAATCAATTGCTCAGTTTCGTTTCATGCTGAAATGTCATGTTTCATGGCGTTTATAATTTGACCGTGACATATTTTTTAAAGCAATAAACGAATAGGAAAATTTAAAATTATTTGAAAACTGTTAATGACACCATTATAGATAGGTAGGTAGTTGAATTTACGTCGCACTGGAACAATAAAACGAGCTATTAGGGACAGTCTGGGATCAATCCCAAAGGGAAAGATCAGGAAACCAATAGTTTCCCCTATAGTCTTCTCGTATGGTAAAGTTAAGAGTTAATCAAGAATTTTTTTTACCTTACATTTTTTACCTTACTGAAATAAAATTGAAAGTCGTGCACAACACGTTTATATTTAGCTTATAAGACACTATTCGCTTCTAGGTATCTTTGCTGCAGATTATAAATTGAATTGCCTTTGTTATTCTAATCCAGAACCTGCACATTACATCGACTATAAAGGTTGTTTCAAATATCCATTGCAAACTTTAACGGCAGGTATAGAAAACAAAATTATACACACACGAGGATTTATGTCGTCAACCTCGGCACAGATGTTTAAAAGGACTGTTTGGCATCTTTAATTTCAAATTTAAATTACTTACTATTTTTCTTAAATTCCTTATATTACTTTAGATCTACAGAGGCCGCGGTACACCTCTTGCAAGAGTAAAGGATTAGCACTCGGAGGGTTGCGAGTTCGAAACTAGGTCCAAACAAAGACAGTCGTGCAAATGGGAGCTAGTGCATGTTAAATCTATCGTGGCCTCAAATGTCCTCACGTTACCATGATGCAGAAATTTGGAGAGTGGGATGCCAACTCAGGTGTTGACCTTGTCATCTGACCGTGGTTCAAAATGATGAGGTGTTGTCCTCGGATATTTTCCCTTCGAGACTGATCTCGGACCGTCGTCAATAGCCAGATGTACTGCTCCAGTGGGACGTCAATTCAACTATTTACCTTTAGAGCTACCTCTCCCTTAATAATGACTGTATTAACAGAAATATATCGCTCATGTAATTGAGTGTTATAGCCAACTTTCTTACCTTCAGTTCAAAGTTTGGGATTAATGAAGGAGCTAAACAAAGCGCATGATACACATGCATGCATTAGCGATTAAAATAGAGCTATAATTGCAGTTCGCAGAATATCAATTTTAAAAAATCCTACAGAGGAAGTTCTTCAATTTCATATTAACGATCCCTGCAATTATCTATCCAAACCAGAGCTGATAAATTCTCCTAGTTCCAACGAGAATCCTCAACGCCGTTCTGAAGTGGAGATGAAAGATTAATTGGCTGAGATTCTAAGTAATTACTTTGAGTGCCTATTAAGCATCGGCACGTGTTATGTGAAACTTGAGAAGTAAAGAAATTAAGTGCTAAAAACATTGTAAATGAACACCATCGTGGTGCTCAAATTAGTGGACCTTCATAAATATCGTGTTACTCTGGCAGTCTTGAGGGAACGTTTTTTATTGCTTAAAATATCAACCTCCTTTTTAGGGAGAGGTGAAGGAAATAGAAATATTATACAGTAAATCAAAAGATGGTAGCACGTTTCTGATGATTATGGTTGGTTGGGCTTATTTCGCAAGAACCATATTTGGTCAAGCTGCGCCAAACAACGTCAAGTAAATGAACATACACACACAACGAAAGCTTTACTGGCAGAAGTGTGAAATACACCCTAGGAGGAATAGAACTTGGGCAGTATAGGTTGGTTGTAAACGCAATGTGCAAACACATTGAACCATGGAGACCCCAAATGATAAGGGAGATGCAGCAGTAGTTTAACCCTCCTGGTGGTTGTATCGACGAAGTACCTCGTCCTTAAAAATTAACCAGATCGTGATTGACGAGATATCTCGTTATAACAAAAAAATCCTAGATCTTATATATATCAAAACATCGGCAATAACTTGATGGTGAGATATATTGTGTATAATAAAATTGATCAGATCTTGATGGACGAGATATCTCGTCGAAACCGCTTGGAGGGTTAATGGGTAGGTAGGTTTTTAATTAACGTCGCTCTGGAGCAACACAGCTGGTTATTGGCGAAGGTCCGTGATAGAAGGGTTAATGTAATGGGCCTTGTTTTTAGTAGTAAAAAGCATTACTGTATTTATAAAAGCAAAGGAGATACTTTATAAATGTATTTCGTTTTCAATGTTTTCATTGTCTAACGTCTCATTTACTTGTCAGAAAATTTATTGGTACTTATTCATTCATTATTCAGTAAGTGAAATAATAACTGTTTTCATGTGCGTTGAACTATTTTTTGCACGAAGTGTGGATCATAGTTTTAAATACAAAATTATATAGAGTCAAATTACTTTTTTAAACTTATATTTGAATGCATATAGTAATAAATCCTTACTTTTAAAATTGTAACAATTTGTTCTTGAATATGCAACACTTTTCTTTTTGAATATTTTTACATGTATGAAACATCAAAAGAATTATTCTGATTTTGGAAATAAAAGAAACGACTGGAAAAGAGTTAAACACAAGAGCTGCTGTTTTGTGCAATTCAGATTACTTTTACAGAAAAAAAATCATGCTTCAAAGGATTCTGTTTATGAAATACTGGTCGAGGAAACATTGTTGACTCAGACGCCAAAAGAACAACAATGTTATTTATTAGAGAGGGAAAATGTAAGGAATTCGTGAAAAAATAATGGGAGAAAGATGCTTCTTAAGGACTTTGAAGTTTCTGGTGGAGTGAAGGATACTTCCGTTTCCATAGCAACATACACAATATGACATTTTTTTTTTTTTTTTTTTTTTTTTTTTATCCAGTGTTCTATTAAATAAAATATTTCCATAAAGTATATTGTTGTTAGATGTGGACATCTGTTACACATTGGGAGAATCTTACTTCGTGACTAAGTGATTACGTCTATTGAATGAAAGAATCATAGGCAACTAAGAAAGAAATCTAAAACTGGATAGAAGCCATGCAGGAAAACAAACGATGAGGACAAAGTGAAGTCACCCGCTGTGTTTAATGTATGATATCTTGTATACTCGAGTTCTGAGACCATAGAGGAAATATAAAAATAGAGTGAGCAATGGTAACCTTTTTATGTGCCCACGATCATGTGACCAAAACTAGTAGTAGACCCACCTCCTACCTACTCACCGTGAGGCTTAGAGCATTTAATGGGAGGAGGGGGACCAAAACTAGTAGTAACGTGATCCTCAGAATATACTTTCGTCTGCTGAGTGGAACGTAACATTTATCGTTTGATTGGTCCACTGAACGGGAAAAGACGCCCATCCATTGCTTCATCTGATTGGTCCATTGATTGATCATCTGATAGTAATAGACTTTGGCGACTTCTCCATTTTTGTCATCTCTATAGAAGTGACCAATCACACACCTACCCTGTCATAAGATATATCACCAAACGAGGTGAAAAGATACCAAAACTGCCAACCAAATCTATTTTTCACCGAGCAGTCACGTGAATATTAGTCGACATGTCGTTCACACTTTTTTAAGATCGTCTCCATAGCAATGCTCAGTCTATTTATATTTCAATAGCAATGCTCAGTCTATTTATATATGGCTACCAACTGACCAGTGGTGAAGCTAAACATTTAGGACCTGGGGCAAATACTACTGATGCTGCCATGTGTCCCAATCGAACCCTAATTAATCGTATTTAAATGGAAGATAAAGCGTAATTATTTAAATAATTAAGATAAATATACTAATTGGTCTTACAGTAATTTTCTTAATAAATTATCATTCACAATATTAATTTTCGATTACGATTAATTACTGATAATACATAAACACTAGCAAGAAAACGGGTTTTGTTACTGGCTCTGTTAGGGTCTCCGGACAAAGGTAAAGGCACCCCTGTCTTTGCTTTGTCTCTAGAGGTTTGTAAGAAAATAATTTTATTCCGTTGCGCTCTCTAGAAGTTTGTAAGGAAATAACTTTATTGCTTTGTGTTCTCTAGAGCTTTGTAAGGAAATGACTTTGTTGCTTTGTGCTCTTTAATGGTTTGTAAGGAAACAATTTCATTGCTTTGTGATCTTTAGAGTTTTGTAAGAAAATAACTTTATTGCTTTGTGCCTTCTAGAGGTTTGTAAGAAAATAAGTCCCGTGAGAAGGTAATTGAGTCACCTACTTTTGAACGAGTTTTAGGATATTGGTGGTAATAACGTAAACAAATCCCTTCTTCAAATGACGTCATTAACACAGATTCTGGTTCTAAGTTCATCTTTCGTTACGAAAGCGAAGGCACTGACAACGAGTTGGCAGGCGGAAAACATCCACGTCTATAGCCATTCATGATTTTGCGTACAGCCTTATTCTAAAGCGCTTGCACACCTATTCAGAATTCAACTGACCTCAATAGACTGCCTCCTCGCAGAAGCCGTCGATTAGAGGCATTGTAATATTTTTGGGTTTTTGTCAACATTGAGGTTGTTGTCAATATTGTTTTGTGTCCATCGGACCATTGTTTTGCATACTTTTGGAAGTAAACCATCACAACAAGGGTTTACTTTCAAAAATAGGGTTTACAACAAAGCATCACAACGCAAGAACTGTAAACACCATAAATAATCTTCATTACGATTTGAAATTTTGACAAAGCTTTGAAAGAAAACTTTGTCAGCAAATTTCATAATCTGGATTATAAATATATAAGTATACATCTCGCAAAGTCGTACAGAATGTTGAAGTGGATCAAGCGTAATGTGTAAGTGTTGTTTCCCTTCGCAAAATTTAAAATCCAGTTTGGACACCTACTTAACTAGTTGGATTTACTGAAATAGTCGTAAAGAAACATGGACTTAACATGTGCAAATTACAACTTTCATATCTTGAGTTTTTAGAAATAAATTTAATTTATTATAGATATTTTACATATAATGACGCTCCAACGGTCTTTCATAGAACAACTTTCTGAAGGTACAGTTAGCTTCGATGATCTGCATTTCTAGAACGTCACGTTTTATTTGAAAATAAAACTTTATCAAATTTTTACCATTTCCAATCACGACGTAAGATTAGACTAAAATTAATTTTCAATTAATTTTATTGAAAGTTTTGTACTGATGATCAGATTTCAATTCAGAATCAAATCAGTTTTACCATTTGATATTTTGACATTTCAGGATTCGCTTCACTAGACGGGGTTCTGGGAGTGAATGCATAATACTAATTACAGGGGATATTGAAAAAAAAATTATGATGATTTCAACGGATGTGTGCCAGATCTGCACTGTGAAACAAGTCGTGATGATAGTATTCAAATAGATCCTAATACTGGTTTTCAGGTCAATGATGGAATTTGGGATCAAAATAAAGAGCCCTGGAAAAATCGGTGAGAATATGTGATAGTAACAGACTCAGAAAAAATGAATTATGGATGGGTAGACCCTAACGGATGGAATGGTTTGCTCTTCAACTGTGTGAAAGTTGAGAAAATATTATATAAGCCTTGTCCCATTATGGAAAACTGTGCTTTCGATTGGACACAAAGCAAGACAGGAGAGTATTCTCTAATAGATTGTCCAAACTCTAAGAGGTATTCGGAAGAGGCATTACTCTTCTTGGAACCACCCGTTGGTGGATACTTTCAGAAAGAAAACTCATACTTGTCCATCAGAGATTAACGACGTGCTGCCAGAACAAAACAACGGTTCTTGCCTTCCAATTTGCTGTAAATAAACTAAAAAACGTAACAGAAGGATTGAAAAGTATGGATAGCAGCTTGGAGTTCGTGCGCTTTTATAATAACAAACTAGAAGAACACAAGCTGGATGGAGAATCATTGGACCAAACATATGACCAAATTCAGATGGTGCGCGACACTGTATGGGAACTCGAAGGTTGTATGCAAGATCTCGATTTCCTTACCAATGACCCGAGAGCTGTGGATCTGAAGAATGGTTTTCTGGCTTCGTTGAGGACCACTTTAGAAGATGTCGAATACATAAAATCCGAAATGGGACATTACAGTTTTTTAGTGATAGAATCCTAGAGTTCAAAGATTACAATAATACGGATGACGATTTCAAAGAAGATAAAACGGTCGTAAAGTATCATCCAACAACATCTCATTGTCGTCTTTATAAGCGACATGGGAATAGAGTTTAACAGCCGATCTAAGACACATGCAGCTTGAGAAAAGTCTCGTTTAGATCCAAAGGTAAGATAATTGAAATATTCATTGCGTTTTAAGAGAAAACAAATTATCTGTGCATTTAATAATTGACGAGTAAATTCTACTGTTTCTAATATGTCTATTTTCTTTTGTTGCAGGAAACTTTGAAGCGAACATGGACTATTCCTGTTATACCTTGGCGTGGAACTGATGAGAAGTTGGAATTTTCAAATGTTGGTGTTTTGGGCGTACTTTCAGATTCAACAATAATCCTGAACTTTTACAGAATTGGTGTCTTAAATAGGACCACAGTCGGCCGACCTCTGCCCATAAACCTCTGAAAAACCTCTTTAAATTTTTTCATAAAGGGTTAGTTTAACCAAGCGAAATTATGGTACTTCCTTACTACAGCGCCCCCCGCAATTACGATTACGCCAAGGTTACAGTTCGGATTTCGCCAAGCTCTTGAACCGCGAACGTGTAATAGTGGCCATTTTCGCATACTCGTTTGTCAGTGAAAAGACCTCGTTCTTGGAAAAACGATATGGTATCCATCTCATTGTTTGGTAAATTAAAGATCGTTAACAAATTTAAAAAAACAAGGGATTTTAAAAATCCAATACGAAATCGGGAACGAAAAAGCAATATGGCGATAATGTAACCACGTGCTGTTTCTTTTGGTCTGAAAATGTTTGGCGAGATTTTACAACCTACCTTGGAGATACATCGCATAGTGATTCATCCTCGGGGGCCACTATAATAAGGAAGTACCGAAATTTTCAGACTACTATTTTAACAGACTTGCAAAGAACACAACTAGGGAATAACTGACTTGAAAATAATCTCTTTAATTAACCCAACACAGTTTACCCAAGTGATGATTTTGAGAAATATTTCCATTGTTTGACCAGTTTCCGTATCTCACATTAAAACCTATTTCTCGCAAGATAATGGAATCATGGATACTTATTATTTCTACTTTAAAACTACTTTTTTGGCATACATGTATTGAGTTTATTTCGTACTTTTATATTTGGTATTTTCTTAAAGCTAAAAATCAATAAACTTATCTTTTTGGCTAATATTTGCTGTTTATTTATTTTCCAAAAAACATAAAAGTACATGAAATTAAATATGAATGTTATATTTTCATTTTAAATGCGATACAATTTGGTTTAAATATTGTTTCATAGGTTAAACTAGACAGTTATTGACACCCTAATCTTTAATTTTAAAAAATAAGCTTTCATGTCAATGTTCAGTTTCAAATAAGGGCGGGAAAAATTCCTTGTGAATCATAGAAGTCAGCTGTGTTAAAAGATTTTCAAACTGCAAACATCAAGAAGGGTAATATAACTGTAATCAGGAAGTATACAAACAAGGTACTAGTTAAGAGGACGGTTTCTTCTGCTTTTGCTAAGAAAAGAGCATGAGCAGGTTTTGTAAGATAGATTAGCCATAGTTTCCTTTGCATAAGTACATTTATACTGCATAAATAAACTAAATAAGAATGAAGTGATGTCAATAACTGTGGTGTCAATTACTCATCCATAGGGTGTCAATAACCGATTTCGCATTATTTATTCTCAATTATATTTCAAAATATCTTACCAGCATAAATTATTTCCGCGAGAGAAGTCAGTGGGATTTAAATTAATTAGAATCAAATTAATCCATACAGCTCTGAATCTTTTTTCAATAAGATTTGTATCCTATTGAATGGCGATAAAGATATATAATATTGTTTAGATGTGCCCAAACCTTACAGCCATCGAATTTGGTTACCACAACTTAAAGAAGTTACATTCTCGAATTTTAATTAGAAAAGGGATCAACATTCACGTTCTCCATTCTCATACTCGGAGAGCGAACACTTGAATAGTTCTCATGACGGGGTTTATTTATTAAAATGGGTTTAGTTTAGTATTTTTAGACTGACAGTTTTAAGAAACAAAATTTAACTCACTATATTAATAATGCCACTTAAATTCATTAGGATCATTGCAATCATTCTTATAAATACATATCGCTTTCTGAAAATATGTGATAAATATTTCTAAGCAATAATTAATGTATAATTGTTTGAAAAATGGAACATTCTTAAATATGAAATGTGCTTTTCCAAGTGCTTTAATAAAAACAATATTATCCTTTCTAAAAATAGATGGAAAATTAATGTTGTGTAAGGTAAAGCAATGTGAAACGAAAAAAGTACATAGGATACAAGAAAGATTAAGAATATTTAAAAATGAAAAGTTGAAAATTGTTATCTATAATGTCTCTTAATCCCATTAATCTTTTAAATGGAATAAAAACATCCTAACAGAAATTATCTTATTTTAAACCAATATATTTTTTATTCCTTATATGAAAAGAAACTATCAATTGAAGTATGCCTTTGTTACATACACCTTTACAAAGATTAAATGTTCTAGACATAAAAACTGTTTTTTATTTGAAACTCCAAGAAACTGTCACGTATATAAAATGTAACAAATACTTTTCTCTTTTGATTCAAGTAAATGTTTTGTGCCGATGAATTGCTTCAAGCTATTCAAAAGAAATACTAGATTTTCAATTATAAAATAGTATTCATACATAGTATCAGAGAGATTAACGATTGAAAAATTCCAAACATAAAAACATTTATCTCGATATTTTAACTTCTGATACTTACTGAGGGAACCTGGTATGGAAATATATCCTCTGAATAATTTAACTTACCAAAAATAATAGTGAATGTATGATAAGAATTTAAAATAAATGTTTGATTTGCTGCATTGTATCTATATCATAAGGATTTTAGTTAAATCTTTCTAAAAAATTTAATGAAATGAATTGGAGACAAAAAGCGACAAGGGAAGTGAGAAAAGGTGACATGGAATAGACACATTGAAAGATTACATTCATTAATTCCTAGAGAACTAATGACAGAATTAATTCCTGCAGAATTAATGAGAGACGATTCTTTTCTTGTTATTTTTAAGGAATTTGGCAGCGTGGAAAAGAAATTAAAGATGGTGTATGGGTACTTTTTTTAGTAGACAACACAATTAGTGAAATCAATGTTTTCAAGTGTTCCTATGAAATTTACTTTTCCATTGCAAATATGTATTCTAGATCATATATTAATAGTTTTTCTGTTCAGTTTGAGTCATAAATTAAGATGTGCGCTGTTAAAGAATATTAATAAATATATGTCAGTCTAAAAAAATATGGGTCCAAAAAAATATGGACCCCAATTAATTTTTTCCAATCATTCCAGGAATTGTATTTCTTTTTAATAAATTATAGATATTTGGCATTTTCAGTACAAAATAATTTCACTTATAACTTAATTTTTAATCTTGGATAGTCTTTACAAAGTACCATAAAAGCCATATACGTTCAAGAAAAATTTTCGAACCTGGAGATAATTATAATTATAAAATTCTGTATCATTATCGTAATTTTTTTTAAGTTTAAAACAGTCAACAAATTCCTCTTAAAACAAAATATTTTTAAACAAAAAAAATTGTCTTCACATTTTTTTCTATATTCCACAACTAATATAAATATAAAATTGACTTAAGCAAAACATAATTTACTAAATCAGTTTAAAATTTGAAGATATCATTCCCCAATATCCTATCCATACAAAATACTTGCTCTTCTGACAAAGGCTATATCATTAAAAGATTTTAGGGAAGTTTTAGAACCTAATGCTTCTATTCAAAATGCCCAATAACATATCTATTTCATATTTTAACCCTCCTTATCTTGACGAGGTATCTCGTCATTGACAAAATTGGTCAGATCCTGATGGACGAAGAATCTCGTCGAAACCACTTAAAGGGTGAATAGGTATTCTAGACCACCGGAAGTTGCCCTAGACGTCCTTTACAGTGCTGTGTATCGCCGGTGATTAGGCAAAAATCTCCATAACCATCGTTAATTTTCATTTCTTAACTCCTTTACAGGGTATTAATAATTAATTATAATAAATAAGGGTAATTATTACATAATAAAAACTTTTTTTCGCTGGTTTGTTTTGGGTTTTATAGTGCAAGGGCCATGTTTGGCAAAGCTGTGCCTCAAAAAGAAATTGATGGGTGTACACATATTTTCTTCAAATGAAAGACAGTATGTCTAAGAAAACCACTCACACACGACCTAGTTTTAAAGTAGTGCACTTACTGTATCGTACTAGGAGCTCAAAGGTGCAACCACCGATGGTTGGTTGGTTCGGTATTTTACGGAGCCATATTTGGTCAGCTGCACCAAACACAAGACTACAACTTCCACTTTCAAGCAAAACATGACGTGAAAGGGGAAAAAATGTATTGGGAAATAGAATAATGGGTAGGTAGGCATTTTAATTAACGTCGCACTGGAGCAACCCAACGGGCTATTGGCGACGGTCTGGGATCAATCCCAAAGGGATCGAGGACAACACCACGTAATTTCACCACCTAATCAAGATCTGGCCAGTTTTCTTCTAATTAGAGCTATGATTAG
The DNA here is from genome assembly GCA_933210815.1 of Meta bourneti. Classification (NCBI taxonomy): domain Eukaryota; kingdom Metazoa; phylum Arthropoda; class Arachnida; order Araneae; family Tetragnathidae; genus Meta; species Meta bourneti. Next base: position 23,041,187 of record OW119929.1, read on the forward strand.
AAGAGATTAGATTTCGAATTAGAATTAGATTTCGAATTAGAATTAGATTTCGAATTGGAATTAGATTTCGAATTGGAATTAGATTTCTAATTAGATTTTTTATTAGAATTAAAAGCATTAGAGAGTGCTTTGTTTTTAAAGCAACCAGCAAAATTCTCCAAAATTATCAATGGGGTCATCGTGGCTCAGTGGGTATGTCCACTGCCCTAGCAACCTTCGAATTGCAGGCCGTACATGTTTGATTCCTGGCAGGTGCATTCCTCCCTGGGTATATTTCTATATTTTGCGTCAGTAAAAACTTTCATGTGTGTGAATATCTCTTACTTGATGCTGTATGTCTTGAGTAGGGCGCAGCATGGCCAAATATGGCCCGTTATGTCCAAAACAACCAATCAAAATTATCAATACTTTTAACTAAGTTATGAATACTTTATTCAAAAGAGCTATGAATTTTGCTAAAGTACTACATCTGCTGAAAGTTTTAAACACATGCGAATTTCTTCTTTATCTAGACACAAAACGTCCGCAGCAACGAAAACAATAGAACCCCACTCCATTAGGCCAAGTATCCAAAGACAGATGATTGATAGCTGTGTTCATTTCTGCAAAGTTTTCCCTGATGTGTGACGTGACAAATGGTTGTTAGGAAGTTTTTGAGACGATAAATCAAGAAATACTTTGCATTCTGCCTTATCTGTTTTTCAAATCATTCATTCATGCGATGCATTACCTCTGAAGACATCAGTTTCCGTTAAAGAAACAATGTCAAAACGATGTTTTCAAGTGATTCATTTGTCTATTATCTGCACAGGGTCCATTTCTTTGAGTGAATGTCATTGAATATTCCGTTACGCTTATGCTGGATACAATTCTACGAATAAGAACTGCAACAATGGTACAATCCAAAGATAGTTCTTTTCATCGTTGGACATCGCTTACGCACATCCCTAGATTTTTTAAACAAATGTATATTGTGTTAATTACAATACATCCGTGGAATAAAAAAGTAATTAACCTTCTGAGTGTACGAGTTTTCCGAGTAATGTATCCCCCATGTTTTATCCTATACTACACATTTATCGACTAAATAAACACATCTATTGGATGAAAGAATCCTGGAAAACTTATTTGTGAAGATTTCAAAACCTGCAGATATGTAGGTATTTTAATTAACGTCGCAGTAGAGCAACACAACAGGCTTTGGCAAGCTCATGTGAAACAGTGCAACTTTTGTCTAACAAAAAGTACTCTATGGTAGAGTAGGGTTACACTGCTATATATACTATTGTATCGTAAGTTAATTTTTGCAGTGGTAGCTTAGTTCACAATACTCCCCCTCCAGAATTTAGCGGTAGACGAATTCGATAGATATCACCACTAGTTGAGTGATTGCCATTTACGCGAGAGCTGTATTGAGATCCCGGGTGTATTTTCGCATCAGTGGTCAAGCTCCTGTGTTGTCTTTAGAAGACGAGTGTGAGTCACCTTGTGAAGAGAAGGCTGAGCAGCAACGAATGGAGTAAAGCCGTGATAGGAATATGAGCAGTGTCTGCCATCACAGAGCCTCAGACGGCTGTTGAAAGTGACTAGGATGGCATTGGCAATTCAACTACTTATCGTGGACCATCCATCGAAGTTTTTTTCCTAAAGTTTTGCGTGTTCAAATCACGTTCGTCGGTCATCAATTTGGCAAGCTCGTGTGAAACAGTGCAACTTTTGTCTAATAAAAAGTACTCCATGGTAGAGTAGGGTTACAGTGCTATAAATACTATTGTATCGTAAGCTAATTTTTGTAATGGTGGCTAAGTTCACCACAAGTCTATTGACGACGAGAAAGATCCGTGGACAACACTACGTAATTTTAAACCACGGTCAGATGACGAGGTAATACTTGAGCTGGCACCCTACTCTCCAAACTTCCACACCACGTCAACGTAAAGACATTTGAGGCCACGACAGATTTAATGTGCACCCTTTGTAGAGACGGTCTTTGGTTGGATGATTCGAAATCGCAACCCTTCGGTTGCTAATACGTTACTCTCCCAACCGGGGTACCGCGGCCCAACCTTCTGATGAGATTTCCGAGTAGTGTGGTATGTTTTATACACTACAACACATTCATCGACTAAATAACCACACCTATTGGCTGAAAGAATCCTATGAAACTTTCTATAGGTCAATATTTCAAAACCTGCAGAGAAGCACAGCAGTAAAGATAGCAGGTTGCTCAATGTCCCCATATATCCGTGTTCACATCTCTGAGTTAAACTTTCCAAGTGTTTCTAATAGGATTTGCATGTAACAGTTTTCTTAAATAAAATTATATTTTCGATGGACGAAGCCAAAGCGTAATTGAAATTTTAACAGTTCTTACATCTTATATCTTTCGTATCAGGACGATTGAGTAAAAATGGCGACTTCTCATAATCTTAATTTGAATACTTATCTTCCTCCAAATATTAAGGAAGAAAAAGAAGTAAGCCATGATACAAATAATTGTAATTTAAGTTTGTAGATTCATTTAGTTTTGATTTTAAGCATACGTTATTTTTTTCAAATTATAATGATGCACTTGACTCCCTTGAACCCGTCAGAAGTACGACTTAACCCCTTTCGACCTGGCACGGAAGATATATGAAGCAGAAATATTTCTTAAGTATAAACTCTCAAATGCTGAACCCTTGAAGCACACCTTAACCTGTCTGGAATTTCTAAATCAATGGGGCCGCGGTAGTCCGGTTGGGAGAGTTACGGATTAGCAACCGGAGGGTTGCGAATTTGAATCCAAACAAAGGCCGTCGTGAACAAAGGGGCTGCTGTATGTTAAATCTCCCGCGACCTCTAATGTCCTCACGTTGTCGATATGTGGAAGTTTGGAGAGTGGGGTGCCAGCTCAGGTGTTTTCCTCGTCATATGACCGTGATTCGAAATTAAGTGTTGTTGTCCTCGAATTTCTCCTTTCGGGTTTGATCCCGGACCGTCGCCAATAGCCCGTTGTGTTGCTCCAATGCGACGTTAATTAAAACACCTACCTAAATCAACGTAACTACTTTACGTTCGTTGCGCCTCGTTATATATATCCCATCAGTAGACACAAAAAATTAAAAAATATCGGATACTGTGCATGGGTCTGCTATTTTAATAAAGTACAATATGATGTTAGAGTTGAGGTAATATTTTACCTGGCAAAACCCGCCTTTCCTTTTTTCATAACCTTCCCAGTAATAAGACGAGGCAGGTATTTGGATTTACTTCACAGGAGCTATTTGTAATAACACAAGACCCGTTCTAAAAGAGCAACTCCCAGAAAACAAACTCCCCAACAATTCCTCCTTGCCTTTTAATCAATACCCAGCGAATGAACCGGCCGTTCAAAGTAACCGATACCATCATCTGCGGAACGGCTGGAATTCATTAGGCAACGCACTCTCCATTCGAGGTTGACTAGGGTGGGCTGCCCTGGATTATTCATTTGTACGCTTCAGGCTATCGAGTTTCGTCTAGTCTAGGGCTGTCTAGAACGGAAGTAGGGCGTTGAGTTTCAGGAAGCTGTATAAATGGGAATACTTTGATAGGAGAGAGTGTCTTTTTGATAGGTCAGGGGTGAGTTTAACCCTCAAAGGGCCATATATTCGTTCTACGACATGCAGCCTTGACAGGCTTCTAAGTTTTAAGTTTCTTGACCAATAGATTATTTCATAGGTTCTCAATGTGGTTATTTAGTCAACAACCCTCCAAGTTTTATGATGAGATATCTCATCATTACAAATCCGGTCACTTTTACCACAAACCTACGAAACAAAACTGCCCTATTACTCCAATCGGAATGAAAATTGAAGTAACAAAAACAAACTATCTCTTGCACAGAACTAGTGTCAGTTTGGAACAGGTTTTTGCACCAAAGGTTGGCCACTGCAGGGCACGTTTTGACGCAATGATAAAACACCCTGAGGGTTAAATGTGATGTCGGGTGTATGCAATCCTACACTTCACGGAAACCTCGTTGCACTCAGAGGGTTAATTTTATTATCTTAGCCGGGCATTATCTTGTTGAATGGAGGTTAACTTAAAACCAACAGCTTCTTTATTCCAATCCGACATGATATCCAAGAGGTCAGGGCTCTGGACCTTGGCTTAACTGACTCTGAGTTTAAATTCTGGGTTTGGAATGGAGGTTCTTAGTGCTTTGAGAAGGTAGGTAGGTGAATTTACGTCGCAATTGGAGCAACACAACGGACTTTTGGCGACGGTCCTAGATCAATCCCAAAAGGAAAGATCCAACAACTCGTAATTTTGAACCAAGGTCAACACCTGAGCTACTACCCCACTCTCCAAACTTCCACAGGAGGAAAACGTGAAGACATTTGAGACCATGACATATTTAACGTGCACCAGACACACGTACACGACGGTCTTTGATTGGATCGAGTTTGAAACTCTGAACCCTCCAGTTACTAATCTGCGTGTGTACAAAGGGGGCTAAGGAACTTATGAACCGCCTTTTCCAAAGGTATGCAATTGTTTCTTGTTCCAATCTTAAGCTGAAATTTAATTTCCTGTTTATGATATCAATTGATACACAAAGGTAAATGTTTCGAACAAAACTGTTGGTAGGTCTCTTGCGCGTGACCGGTATCAGGAACATCCTCCCGATGCAACCCTAAAGTTCTCTGGGGACAGACTTTCCCTGGATCGCACCCCCTTTTCAAGAATCAAAGCAGACCTATAAGGCCCATAAAATATGTGTGGGGAAAAAAGAATTTTCCACTTTGCACCAAGTGCTTGGCAGCTCCCGCTTCGCTTGAGAACTTCCTTTCACGTATTGGAGTCACTAGGGAAAATTTTCGGTGCTGGCTCCCAATGATCAAAGGGCCAAAGGTCTTTTGGACCTGACCTAGCCCAGACTAGGCCAAGAGGGATAGGTAAGAAGATAGGCATATCAATTGATTATTTATTGGCAATAACTGCGATAGGTTAAATTTCACTCGAAATGTGTTAATACTCCTGAAAATGATTATCGATACCTATTGTACCACAAATTTAGTCAAGGTACAGTCATCTTCAGCTCCTCCCAAAGAATAAGTAAATCGCGGTAGCCAGGTTAGAAGAGTAACGGATTAGCAACCCTCCTCTCCAACCAAAAGACCGTCGTGTACAAAGGGGACTGTTGCACTTTAAATCTGTCGTGGCCTCAAATCTCCTCACGTTGGCGTGGTGTGGGAGTGGCGAGCCAACTGAGGTGTGACCTCGTCATCTGACCGTGGTTCAAAATTACGTGGTGTTGACCTAGGATCTTTCCCTTCTGGTTTGATCCCGGACCGTCGCCAATAGCCTATTGTGTTGCTCCCAGTGCGACTTCAAATAAAATACCTACCAACCTGCCCCTCAGTATTAGATTTGTTACTCTTTCTTGTGTTCAAGCATGAAATAAAAGTAAAACGAAACCACACTGGGCTTGAGTTTGAGCTCAAACTGAACCCTCGAGGTTGTTAAACTACCTCGTCATTGACAAAAACTGACCAGATCTTGATTTCGTCATTGTAAAATAATCGGCAATATCTTGATGACGAGATATTTCGTCATCTGCAAAAATGGTCAGATTTTGATCGACGAGGTATCTCGTCGAAACTACTTGGAGGCTATCTAATGTACTGTAATATACTTAACTAATATAGTGTATCTTAAGCTAAAGTAGTGAAGCTGAAACTAATGAAGAGTAGCTGAAACTAATGTAGCATTGCTCAAACTAATGTAGCGCACCTCAAACGAATGTAGTGTAGCTTTGTTAATTTTAATCACGAGTTCAATCTTTCATTAGAGATTGGAATCGAAATTTCTAGCAAATCCTCTACAACAATTGATGTTTTCAAATCGATGAAAATTTAACAAATTGATTTTTTTCTATTGCTTTGAGTGTTTTTAAATCTTCCTGAGTGCTCTATAGCTAAGTGCACCATAGTTTAATTGCAAATACCCAAATATAACAAGTCCTACAAAAGTATCAATATATCTCAGAAGATTTAATTGTGCATTAAATTTCTATTTGGTTTCTGAATAACTTAGCTCTGGTTGCACATCGAAAGATTTTTAAAATTTCCTAAAAATGAAAAAAAAAACGATACAAAACATATTTTTAATTTGTTTGAAGACTTTCTTCTAAACCATAGAATAAATTTAAACTCAAATGGACCTTAATCTATTATGTCAGACTCATGTTGGAAACTAAAGCTTTCCAATAACGGAAATTACACGGGAGGAAAAACAAATACTAGAATCACAATACTTGAGAAACATAAAAACTCCCCGTCCTCTGTCATTGCGTCCGATATTCCAAAGCGCCTCTCTGTCACAATTCAATCCCTTGTATTTATGTCTTTAATCGTTCTAGTGAAAGGAACAGATGGCGATGACATTATATGGAACTCAGTTCGCTTTTGTAGTGGTTTATGTACAATTGTTTACCTAGGATTTGAGATATATCTTCCCTTTTGTATAACTCCTTGATTGTTATTCGTTCGGACAATAGTGCAGATGGATAACAAATGGCGTTTATGTCAAGTGTGCATTCTGAATGGATTATGCGTGCGTAAGAATGCTGTGAACTTTGCAATTGACGGACCTTGATTTATGAATTATTATTTTTAATTATTCAATTTACTGAATGATTGTAGTTCCAACGGACTTTAAATTTTGTACTGTACCCTAATTCCCATGTAAAATAAATATATTTCAAACGTAAGTGGAGTTGAAAAAAACGCAACTCAAAATCAATATCTTACACTTTAGTTTATAGCCATGTTTGAAACATTTAAAAACACATGAAACTTCATGTACGTGTTTGTATAAATATCTATACATATAAAGTCGAGTTGGCATCTGTCTGTCTTTCTGTCTGTTTTCTATGCAAATCTACAATTGGACCAATCTACACCAAATTTGGAACACTTATTCTTTGGAACCCTGCGGATAACCTAGGCTACATATTATCCTCGTTCTATTCGTTTTGGGTGTGCAGATTGGTGTTACATCCCATCATCCTGGACAGAGCACTTGCTAGGGGGTGCTCTCTCCTGGTCTGGCTGTGCAGATGAGTTATCATCTACAGGACACGCCTCTCAAGATGAACTTGTATAAAAATCTCAGTTTTAAAAATTATTTTGCTCTCGCTTATTTTTTCTCTATATTTGCATTTTCTGTGACAGAAAAGTGATTTTTTGCATCACTTTCAATCGACGCTTAACCAATTGAACCCGAGCAACGCCGGGGGAATACAGCTAGTAATCTATAAAAAGGTAACCCCCGACGTAAAAATTATGTTTTCAAAGAGGTTCTAAACCTGCAACTGCGCTTTTGTATAGCATATAGCATACTTTACATACCCTTTTAACTTATAATACGTGTATCAAATGAAATATTTGTAAATCAGGTGTACCAATTACAATTTAAATTCATAGTGCAAATTTTATAGTTTTCAAATTCCATCAAATGAAACATTAAATAATTTAAATTCTATTACCTGCTATGTAGGTTGAATTATAAATCTGTAAAAATGAAATCAAGTTAATCATCGGTATCACCATAGCTCACAACGACGGTGATCATAAGCATAGACAACATTTGCTCGGAAACGACCAACAGTTAAAATTTCAATTAATTTTAATACATAAATTACTTTCTCATGCTAACCAAACACATCTGTCTTACATACAATACATCCCAGAACAAAGATGCATAGGGGAATATTCTTACAATGTAATAATCGTTCAATTTCGATCCATTTATTTTCTGCCTGGACAAATGAAAATATTTTGCTATAAACCTAAACACAGAGGGCGCTAGTGTTTGGTCACCTCTTCCCAAATTTGTGGCGTAAGCTGGTATGATACTCAAATCCAATTTTAATTCAGCCTGTCACTCATACCAAAAATTAAGGCAAAGCGTCGTCAAACCTGTGTTAAGGCACATTAGTTCTTATTCGGAAGTATGTTTCTCCGATACTTTAGCGGTTCGGATTAGCAACTGGTGGGTTACGAGTTCGAACCCAACCAAAGACCGGTCGTGTACATGGGGGGGGGGGCTGGTGCTCGTTAAATCTATCGTGGCCTCAAATGTCATCACGTTGGCATGGTGTGGAAGTTTGGAGAATAGGGTGCCAGCTCAGGTGTTTTCCTCGTCATCTGACCGTTGTTCAAAAACGTGGTATCGTTCTCGGGTCTTCCCCTTTGAGATTGATCCTGGATCGTCGCCAGTGTTAGGAACTCCAGTACGATGTTAATTCACCTACCTACCTCCGATATTTTATGTTTACTCTAAAAATCCGTCTCATAGACAAATATCCGATAAAACAAAAATGTGCCTCATATAGATTATATTTCTACCTTGAGTATGCAAAATATATGGTTACAAACAGCATATATTTCGATATGTATACTATATTTCTTGGATCAGGTGATTACTGTCATGATAAAAGTTATAGGGAATCGAGAAAGTATGCCATTCAGTTTGGAAAAACGGAAGTAAAGCTATCGAAGAAACTGATTTATACCCCATATAGAATTTGATACAAAATCCCCACCTCCTGATGTATTTTCTTTCCAAGATCCCCGTTCCAGGACCCACCCATTCGAATGGATCTCAGAACGGATCACTGTTCACCTATTCTCTGGCTATTTGCACACATGGTTACACCCTCCGAGGCGCACTATGTCTTCGAAAGGATGATGTCCTCTTTATAGTCTGAGGGAAATGGAAATGGTTATTTATTTTATAACTCAGTGGCTGTCAACACTAGTTTTTGAATTTCTCTCCGGTACCGTAGCTTATCATTGGTAACTGATACCCTAACTTATCATTGGTGACTGTTAATACAGAGATTGAGTCGGAAGCAAACATAAACTTTAGACCACATTATAAGCCCATACCGTTTTAGGTCTTTGCTTCTCAAATACAATGCAAATTGCTTTTGACAATAAGTTTAGAAGGCATAAAAATTGGAAGTTTCTGTCGAGGACACAAACCGTAGTTTTGACGTCAATACTCGGGCGTGATGTTGGATTGTGGAATGAATGGAGCAGACAGGAAGTTTGAACGACTGTTTATTTCGAATATTCAGCAATTAACCGACAGTTGGAACGATTAAAGTGCAGTTTGATGTTATTATCAAAGGATAATTTTATAGATTAAAAGCCTGTTAACGTAGAGTAGTTCGGTAATTTTCAAATGACACCATTTACGCAGTCTTCACTCTACGTAATACAAAGTTAGAATCCTTTTGAAATGGGCGATAGCCCATTGGAAGACTAATGGATTAGAAACCGGAGGGTTGCGAGTTTGAATCCAACTAAAGACCTTCGCGTACAAGAGTCAGATGTACGTTAAATCTGTCATGGCCTCAATTTTCCTCTCGTTAGCGTGGTGTGGAAGTTTGAAGAGTTTGGTGCCAACTCAGGCGTGACCTCGTCATCTGACCGTGGTTCGAAATTGCGTGGTACTGTCCTCGGATCTTTTCCTTCGGGTTTGATCCCGGACCGTCACCAACAGCTCGTTGTTGCTCCAGTGCGACGTTAATTAAAATACTGAAATATCCTATTGCTCCTTTCGTCATGATAGAATGCTTTGGACTGATTCTATCATTCCTTTCCTTGCCTCAATCCTTTCCGCTCCTTCCTTTCCTTTATTGGGCAGGAAGGTCAAAATTGGTTTAAAAAAGTCCTACAGGGAGGACTGCAAAATGGAATTATGCGTGTAAGACGCTCTGAGGGTTAAGCCTGAAGTTTTCAATGTGTTTATCGGCTCTCAAGGGTTAGTTGGTTTGGTTCGAAAAGTCTACTAATGCAACTCCCAAGGAAGACGTGGCCAGGGATGTTCCTCGCTATTGAAACACTAACCCTCTGGACGTCGCGAGATTAGCGAGTAGTATAGAGTTGATCTTAGTCACAACGCTTTTAATGTCCATGTAACCACATCTTTCTAAAGAATCCATGCATTCTTTCATCCATTACAAAATTTCTCTGATTCTTCCCTTAGAGTAGAATGCTAGGAGAAATTCTATTGATCATTCTGTAGAATAAATTCCCTTGGAAAGATTCCATTGATCTTTCTGTAGAATAAATCCCCTTGGAAAGATTCCATTGATCATTCTGTAGTAGAAATTCCCTTGGAAAGATTTCATTGATCTTTCCAAGGGAATTTCATTCCCTTGGAAAGATCAATGACCATTATTGATCATTCTGTAGAAGAAATCCCCTTGGAAAGATTCTATTGATCATTTCCTTATATTATAATCCTTTTGAAATAATCTATTGGTTCTGTCCTTCGAATGGAATGCCTTGTAATAAATCTATCGCTCCTTTCCTTAGAACAGAATAATTTTGGAAAGATTCTGTTGCTCCTTTTTCTTAGAATAGAATCATTTGGAAAGGTTCTACTGCCCCTTTTCCTTAGAATGGAATCCTGCCTAAAGATTCTATTGGTCCAAAATATAAAAGTTGGTTTAAAATCATGCAGAGAAGATCGCATGGTGCAAGGTGGAATTATGCGAGTGGACCACTCTGAGGGTTAAGCCAGAGGTTTTCAGTGTTCTCAAGGGATGGTTAGGGTTACAAGGTGGTCACTAATGGTTAGTTTGGGTCACTAAAGCGACTCCGAAGGGAGCAGTGGCTAGGGATGATCGTTCCTTTGTTTCCCCGAAATGATGTTAGATGTTCTGCGATGTCGAGTAAAGGAAACATCACAAATCCTTTGCCGTTGAAAGTATTTTTACAAAAGTGGATTTGGTCATGAAAAACATGTCATTAGTTGATAATACTGTCAGTCCTATTATGGCTGATGCAGCAGTCTTGAAATATTAAGCGAGCTGACAGTGGGATGACACATTTCGATTTATTAAAAAAGACACATTTCAAAAATAAGAATTGCCAATCTAGGCGGAAAAAGTTGCCGTAAGACAGTCAAATCTTATTTTCAAGCGCTTCTTAAAGAAGTAGTGAGGTTTCTATCATTCTTTCTCAATTTATATTGGGTTGCGAGTTCGAATCCAACCAAAGACCGTCGTGTACAAGAGGGGGTGCATGTTAAATCTGTCGCGGACCAAAATATCCTCACTTTGGCGTGGTGTGGAAGTTTGGATAATGGGATCCAGCTTAGGTGTGACCTCGTCATCTGACCGCGGTTCAAAATTACGCGGTGTTGTCCTCGGATCTTTCTCTTCGGGTTTGATCCCGGACGATCACCAATAACCCGTTGAGTTGCTAAAGTGCGACTTAATTAAAAAAATACTTACCATACCTACCAATTTCTCTTGATAATATCAGTTACCATTTTACCAATTAGTACCAATTTAGTTAAATTGGTGCAGTCAATTAAAGCAAATTTAGTTCAAATATTTAACCCTTCAAGTGGCTTCAAAGAGATATATCTTCCTTCAAGATCTGACTAATTTTGCCAATGACGAGATATCTCGTCATTAATATATTACGGATTTTTTTGTGAATGGATCAAGATCTAGTGAGTTTTTTTTTCAAAGGCGCTGTAAGTGGGTATATAATTAACGCCACAATGGAGCAACACAACGGGCTGTGGACGACGGTCCGGGATCAAACCCGAAGGGAAAGATCAGAGGACAACACCACATATTTTTAATGGAGGGATATCTTGCCCATCAATATCAATAAATATCATATGCACTGTATGTTAAATTAAAAAAATGAAGTATATAACTTCTGAACTGGACCGATTGATAAAAAGCACTTCCCAAAGTTAACATGAAAAATACTAAAAAGCATTCTGAAAAAAATTTATCAAAATTTATAAGGGATTTACTGTTTTATAATTTCGTGTCATCAGTAAGTAGTTTATCAGAAGAAAAAATAGTTTTTCAAAAGAACTTTCGAGTACTTTCTGTATTTTTTTAAATCTAAGGTAAAAGAGCATGAAACTTCTACAAACAATGGGAAAATTGAGGCAAGAGTGGATAAAGGCTCAAGAAAAAACATCAAAGCAGCTTCCTTTGTCATTAGTTAAGAAAGTTCAGTTTTCAACTACTAACGTTTCAAAAAGATCAGAAAAACAGACAAAACTTATCCCATCAAAAGAGTCTACTCACTGAAATATAATACAAAAAACTCTCCTTATAAAATATAAACCTGATTTTCTTTATTTGTACGAAATATTGATTTATTTCATTTCTAATTTATATTGCTATAATTCATTTGTACAGTATTATTCATGTAAAAGCATAATTTTTTCTTAGTATACCTTTAAAAATATTTAATTAAATATTTTTTGACATATTGTTTACTCAATTAATGGCAACTATGAACGATACGGCGCAATTATAAAAAATTTCTTCCTGCCTGAAATTGATCGACAAGTTTTGCAGCACGTATTTTCAAGTAGGCGGAGACTGTCGAGTACGTAGGGGTTGGTGCACGTTAAACCTGACGTGGCCTCAAGTGTCCTCACGTTGTGGAGGCGTGGAAGTTTGAACAGTAAGGTGCCAGCTCAGGTGTTGACCACGCCATCTGACTGAGGTTCAAAATTACGAGATGTTTTCCTCCGACCTTTCTTTTCGGGATTGATCCCAGCCCGACATCAAAAGCCCTTTGTGTTCCAGTGCGTCGTTTATTCAACTATCAACTACCTTCAGCAATATGGTGCAACGTGTCATACCGCTCGTACAACTGTGTGAGTTCAAGTTTTAGAAAATTAGTTCTAGTGAAGTATATGCGATTGGGCTCTTGCAAACTTTTGAACGCGCAATGTGTTTACTAAGGATTTGTCCGGAAACGTAATTATTGTTAAGTACTGAAGAATCAAAATTGGATTGAAGCATTCCATATCTGAATTACTACTGCATATCTCAGGATTGAATTAGTTTATGATCAATCGGAAGAGCGCTTGATATTTCAACTAGGATTTTATTTCCGTTCTAAAATTTGCATTTCACTTGTATATTACGTCAGTGTCGAATCTCAAGTTAATATGTTCTCTCTAGACTTTAAGCCTTTGACTCTAAATTTATTTAATTATCCTCTGGATTCATTAGATTAATTATAGATGAATTAGCCAGACCAAATAAGACTCTTTTCAATCTAAGAGCATACTATAATTCAGAAGAGTTGTTTTTTAAAAAATCACTTAATGCATCAATCTCAGTTCACGATGAATGGTTCATCATTTGTAATGTCATACTTCTATGCCTAAATTACGATTTATTTTCAAGACGGAAGAAATTTCAGGGTTTTAAGCTATGAAGGATTAGAACAAAGTAGACAGGTTTAATTAAGGATATCAGTTTGGGGAGGGGGTTACAGTAATAGTGTAAGCTCTTTATTTGAAGGGGGAAGGAGTAATCGGAGTTGATTAACCGCAGCGCTTCCAAGAGTATCATGAATGTAGGGGATCGCGATTTTTATTTCTATTCCTGCTATGTGTTGGACAGTTATTAGAGACCCGTTTTAGAATGATTCTACTTCAAGATAAAAGAAACATAATTTGAAAAAAATTACATTTTTAATGAATTTTTTAAATATTATTTTAACAATTGTCAATAAATAATGGAACATTTTTGTTGAGGACACCAAAATGATGGAAAAATAATTGTTGATTGAAGAAAATAGAAAATGTCAAAAATGTCTTAATACACGATTCATTTAACCCTCCGAGTGTTTCAATGAGATATCCTGTCCATTAAGTCAGTTTTGCTAATGGCGGTATACTTCGTAGAGACAAAACTACTCTATTATTCCAAGGGGAATGGAGATACAAATAAGATAAACAAATTGTTCGTTCCCAGAGCTGGTGACATTTTGGAACAGTTTTTTTCACCAAACGTTGGCCACTTCAGGACGGTTAAAGGCAAATCAATTAATTACCCCTCTGAGAGGCTCACATGCATATTTCCGCTCGCCAATTTGTTGTATTTCCTGCATGATTTCTAACCAGTTCTGAACTTTTTTGCAGATAGAATGTGTTTCCTAGGACTACTTTACCGACTAGATGTGGTTATTTAGTGATTAAATATGTAATGTGGGGGAAAGCAGCAGCACACAACTTAGAAATCGTGTGGTTCTCAGAGGTTTAAATAAGCATACTTTTGCTTTGTTTCCAAGTCTAAGAGGAGCTGAACCCTTTTGGTGGTTGCCTCGACGAGATGTTATTAGCAAAATTCACCAGATCCTGACGGACGATATATCTCGTATTTGAAGAAAACTGACCACATCTTGATCTCATCATCATGAAAAATATCCTGATGATGGGATATCTCGGGGTTAGCAAAATTGGTCAGATTATGATGAAAGAGATATCATGTCGAGACCACTTGGAGGTTCCACCTCCATATAACCCTCCGTCAATGCACCCTTATCTTTCGACGGAATCGAATTCCTACAGTAGATAGGGAGAGAAGTTTTTACATATTTGAGCTACAGGTTTATATTCTGAAAAAAAATGTAAAGCAAGAATTTATTTTCACATGGCACGTCTTTTTTTTCAAAACCTGAAAACTCCTTTCTAGTTTTTCATTTTTTGATATTTTTGAGTCATTATTTATAAAAAACGAGCAAATCATTTCGTCCCAAATTCCATTTTCTATAATACCTACAGAAGGTGGAAAAAATAATATGAACACCTGTGACACGACACAAAATCTTTATTAGTTGGGGCTGACCCACAGGTTATTCAAAATTTTCAAGGAACGAAGCTCGTGCAGGGAATTCTAGTTCAAAACTTGTGGCTGGAAATCTAGCTGTCAAGCATTTATATTAAAATCATATCAAATGCGTAATGCAGTTTCGACTGCATTCGTAATCAACATAAACGCCGCTAATTCTAGCTGGATATGTGACGTGTAGTAATTACCAAACTGACAATAGACTTACAAATTAATTAGACACATGTTTAATGCAAATGTTGGACTGTTTCGACTTTAAGAATGCCACATTTCTCACTATCGGCGACTTTTGGAACTAAAAACTGTTTTCGAGGAACATCTCCCCATGTCTTCAAAACTCATAATACCAAGTTTGATTTCATTCCGCCAATTCAATTTATCTACATCCTGTATTTATACTAGAGTTTTCCTCTTGTTTATTTTGCCTCATAGCAGAAGAAGGTTTATTCCATCGAAATAACTTAAGACAATTTAATCATCCTGTTTTCATCTCTTTTTAATCAATTTTTGAAACATTTTGAACATTCTGTCTTGTATCCTTTAGTCATTGTAATTTCCACAAAGTTGATATCGCTATATGTGCTTCCTAGCTTCTTCAGGAAGATTGGTTGGTTGATTTGGAGGTTTTATGGCGCAAGGGCCATATTTTGCCATGCTGCGCCAAACACAATACAATATCAAGTAACTGACACACACACTGTGAAAGCTTTACTGACACAGAAGAGAGAAATACACCCAGGGAGGAATGCACCTGTCAGGAATCGAACTTGCGCCGCCTACAACTCGAAAGTTGCCAGTTCAGTGTTCATACCCACAGAGCCACGATGGACCCTCTCAGAAGAAAATGATTCTATAATGGGTAGTAGTTAATTAACGTCGCACTGGAGTAACACAACGTGCTATTGGCGACGGGCCGAGGACAACACCACGTAATTGTGAATCACGGTCAGATGATGAGGTAACACCTGAGCTGGCACCCCACTCTCCAGACTTCCACACCACGCCAACGTGAGGAAATTCGAGGCCACGACTGATTTAACATACACTGACCCCAGTGTACACGATGGTATTTGGTTGGACCAAGTTTCGAACTCGCAACCCTCTTTTTGCTAATTCGTTGCTCATCCAACTGGGCTAGCGCGGCCTGATTCTATCATGGGATGTCAAGTCAAATTGAGATGATTGTCGTCATGGTTCCCCTTCCAAATTTCCTCTCTTTCGTGAATTCGCCATCGATGAGGGAAAAGGCTGGCAAGTTTATGACCGGATGAAAGGTCTTGTAGCTCCCTCGTTTTTGAACTGTCGAGCGTCATTAACAAAGTACAGGAAGAGAGGCGACACTGAGTTGTAGCCTCTCGACAAAAGAGAACCGTTGGATTTTTGGACGTGAACGGACGCAGAGCTGGTCTTGCTCCGATGAAACTGCGGGACTGAAACCATTCGTTTTTTACTCATTTAGCCTCGAAAGTGCCTTAATTTGTTAACTTTGTAAATGATGTTAAATATATAATTAAATGTGCTGTCTTAAAGTTGTTTTTAATTGACTAAAATCAACTCGCCACTTAAACTTATCGCACGAAGTTACAATGGTCTGTGAGATTATTCAGATTATATATGCTACAAGTCATGAACTAAGTCTGCTGAAGACTGAGCGCTCATGTAAAATAAACAGTTCCTACACAAAAAATATCCCCTAAGTGAAACGAAAACCGTTGCATCATAGGGAATTTAAATAACGAAAGTAAAAGGCAAAAGTTTCTGCAGGGGAGCGAAAAGAATCCTCGGAAAATATGCACTGACGAAACTAATCAGCGAAACGAATTTGAAGCACTCACAAAATATACATGAGAAGTCAGTATGAGCTGAAAATCCGTTCTTTCAAAAAAGGGACTTTCGAAATATTTCGATCCGCTTCGTATGTGTATCAGAATATTCTTGTAAACAACACATCAAAAAACATGTTGACTCACTCTTGCAATACATTTATTCCCGGAATAGAAATGGGCAATGTCTTAGGTATTAGATATGGTCCCTTAAGAAGCCTTCCAAGCGAAAAATACGCAGCCATTTTGTTAGAAACCCTCTTTTGGGACACGTGCATACAAACAACAAATCGTCATCCGGTTTCGCCAAATGGAATTCCTGATTTAGAAGTTCGTGAATTCTGAGGATTCATTTCTGACAACGTATACTTACTTTTCAGCCTCGTCCATTTTTTTATTATTTTTATGCTGAATAGTTTTTGATGATATTCGTAGGGTGTAAAATGTGCCTACGGAATAGTTATGTGGTTACTTTTAGATTACCTAGAATCGTATAGGTATAAATGCATTATGCATTGCTCGAAACTCATTTCAAATGTATGTTTATCCAGAAGGCAACAAAAAGAGTTTTACTTTTAATTTCTCGGCACTTATTATCTAAAGTTAAGTGGTTAGCGAAAACTGGCACGTCACCGCTTCTAAATACTTAACACCCCAAGTGGTTTTGACGAGATATCTCGTTCATCAAGATCTGACCAATTTTGCTAATGATGAGATCTATCGTTATCAAGATAATGTCGATTCTTTTTATCAACCGAATTGTGATGACGAGATCAAGATCTGGTCAGTCTTTTTCTAATGACGAGATATCTCGTCTGTTAAGATCTGGTCATCATCGAGGCAGCCACAAGAAGGGTTAATGTCTTAAATTTAAGTACATGTGACTGATGAAGTTTATAAATTGAGTTGAATACAAAGGTTTCAAAAAATATTGATTAGACTAGAAAATGCACTTACACATCAACATAATCTATTTTAGTTCCATACATAAAGTGGTTGCAACAAAAAACTTTTCTTATTTAAATGCCATGCTATTTGGTACGCAAGTATTTCGAAGAGAACTGATAGCTGTGAGGGAAATCTGATCAATTCAATTTCTAAATGTTTGCAGAAAACTAACATACATTTATGGATTAAAAGCTCAAAAAATGCATAAAATTAATCCATCTGTATGGCCATCATTTTACAGGATATTAAAATTAAAAATATATTCTTCCCAAATGTATAAAATGATCAAAATGTTTCATCCGTTACAAGATCGCTATTTAATTGAAGGAGCGTATGCAGGTAAGTTCGAATACGATCTGCTACATTCCAACAATTAAATAGTTTACTTGAATGTGATAGACTAGATACACACGTACATCTTCGTAATCAATCTTCAACGCAACTCAACATACACAACTTGACGTGATTGGAACAACAATGCTTCCCTTATTTTTAGGCAGGGATGTTCGTAGTGGTTTGGAATCCACTACAAGCTGCAGGTCCCAGTCTAATTGGCCATCGTGGAGCAAACAAATTGACCTATAGCCCATAAAATAAACCAACGGTTGACGGAAAATAAGCAGTTTTCTTCAAAATTTTCAGCAGGGACGCGGTATCCCGGTTTGAAGAGTAACGAATTAGAAACCGGAGAGTTGCGTGTTCGAATCCAACCCAAAACCCCCGTGTACAAAAGGTGCTGGTGCACGTCAAATATGCCGTGGCCTCAAATTGCCTCACGTTGGCATGGTGTGGAAGTTTAAAGAGTGGGGTGCCAGTTCAGGAGTGACCTTTTCATCTGACGTGGTTCAAAATTATGTGGTGTTGTCCTCGATCTTTCCCTTCGGGTTTAATCCCGGATCGTCGCCAATAGCACGTTGTGTTTGCTTCCAGTGCAACGTTAACTAAAATACCCCTACCTATTTACCTACCAAATTTTAAGCAGTAAAATATACGAGTGGTTTTGAATTGGTGTTTAACTTTCCACAGTCCGACGAGATATCTTGTATATCAAAATCTGATAAGTTTTGTTAATGATGAGATATCTCGTCCATCGAGATATATGGTTAGTTCTGCTTATGACGGGAACCTTGTCGAAACAACCACCAGGAGGGTTTAAAAAGGATTTAAGTTGATTGCCAAGTATTATTTTTATGTGTTCAAAAGATATGATCAATGAGCAATTGAATCAAAGTGAAAGCTGTGAAGGGCAAAAAGAAAGAATACAAAGAAACTAAGCGTGAAACCAAAACTCGATGTGGGAAATGTTGATAAATGAGCATGATTACTGCGGGTTCATCTTTGAGTCCACTACATTATTTTCAATGGATATCTATGAAGTAAAGGGACTAGAGATTGCACTTACATCTACGTAATCCATCTTCGCTCCGTACATGACATGATTGCGGCCGAGTTCTTTCAAGAGTTGCTCGGACTTCTCGGGCTCGTCTAGACGTGCAACCACCTTCTGGACGAATCCCATGACGCGAAGGCCGTGGGCTCGCAGCTCCGTGCTGTGCCGCAGTTCATCCTGGGAGAGACCTTTGAACGGCATGAACACGTCTTGCACGTCCGGATGGGTCTCGAACAAGCTGTCGAGAAGAGAACTTCGTTAGAGGTCATGCATAAATTAAAATATTAAGACATATTTTGAGCGAGATTACTCAAGAACTGAAGGTCATAGATGTCGTTCTAATTTACTAGCCCTCGTGTAGCAAAGCGTAGACTGACGAACGAAACCAGAAAATAAGGCATTTGTGCATAAGGTTCGATAAATTGAACTAGGACTATTAGGATTTATTAATTTAATTCTAGATTAACCAAATTTTTTTTCAACATTGAATATTAGAGTGATCCGAAGAATTTTTATAGAACAATGCTCTACAGAAAAGATGAGTATCATATCAAAAGACAATTCTCAAGGTAATTAAAACAGAGAATATATTTTCATCAGCGCACCGTGATCAAATTTGCTGACATTTGTAACATAAAAGCATTTTCAGTGTTCATTGTGAAATCAAACCATGCAGAAACGAATCAATGTAAGGTACACAAGTTACCTTTAGTATAATACCTCAGCAGTGTGAAGATTTGGTTGAAATAATCTAACTTTTGAAGAAGTACGATTTGTGCATCATTCACTTCTACACTAGAACACACAAGTCCGAGTTGGGCAACATTGATTTCTACACTAGAACGTACAAACGGACATGTATTTCTCATACTTCTTGAAACAGTTCTGACATCATCTAATCATCATTACCTTCTGTTGACAAAAGATGACCACGTAATCATGTTTCGATAATTGGTAAAATGTAAAAAGACACGGGAGCACACAAATCTAGATCAAAGAATAAGTGGTATCATAAGAATGCTATGATACCGCAGCATTCTATGGTATGGTTTCTTGAAACAGTTCTGACCTTACCATCTAGTCATCACTACTTCTGATGACAAATGATAGCCACAGTCGGGTTTTGATATTTGGTAACAGGAAAAAGTATCAGGAACATACATCACTAATGAGGCTACGGTACTGCTGGAATATTATCTGGTCAAATATTCGTTCACGTAGTGTGTAGTGTGATGGAACCTCTAGGATTCGGAGATTTTAAGCCAAAATACCATATACCATTTTTCTGGTTCTTTCCAAATCCTCTCGGTAGAAAATCTGCTTGACATCGATTAAATCAAATGAGATGGGATGATAATTAGATCTCCACTTAGATACTATTGCCTATTTAAGACATGAACTCTAAAACATAATCTACATCGGTCAGTTTCGATGCATGTGTTTTTGCCACTGCTCCACAGATTGACACAATTATTACATGTATATGCCTCGTATTCTGGTGTTTTGGGAACTGTCACTCAAGCAGTTTCCCAAATTAACCCTCCAAATGGGTTTCGACGAAATATCTCGCCCATCAAGATCTAACCAATTTTGCTCATGACGAGATATCTCGTCATTCATATTTTGCCGAGTTTCTGATGATGACGAGATGCAGATCTGGTCAGTTTTCTTCTAATGATCGTGATCGTGTTTTCTTCTCTTGACGAGATATCTCGTCCCACAAGATCTGGTCAGTTTTGCTAATGAGAAAATACCTCGTAGAGACAATAGTAGTTTCCCTGCAGTGGCTAGCATCCGATACAAAAACTTGTTCTAACTGTCACCAGTTCTAGGCAAGGAACAATTTGTTTTTCCTACTTGGAACTTCATTGCCCCTTGGAGTGATAGGATAGTTTTGTCTAGACAAGATATCTTGTCACTAGCAAAATTGTCCAGATCTTGGACAAGAAATCTCGTCGAAACCAATTGGAAGGTTGAAAAGATATTTTGACTTCACTAAATGGTAATTTGCTTATAAAATACTTCTGATGCAATGTCATTCTCTCAAATTCATCCTTAGTTGTAAACAGACTTCGTGCTTCTACATCCAAAATACAGTTGCCTTCGGGAAGAGTACTTGTACTTAAATAACATAATACTCTTAGAAATTTTAGCCATCAAGAACAGTTAAGGAGACATTAAACATTTACGCAACACAAAGCGTTCCCATATGTGATTAACAACTGTCACATCATCAAGGCTAAGC
This sequence comes from Meta bourneti, assembly GCA_933210815.1. NCBI lineage: Eukaryota > Metazoa > Arthropoda > Arachnida > Araneae > Tetragnathidae > Meta > Meta bourneti. The sequence goes on from OW119929.1 coordinate 23,062,264, forward strand.
AGTACCTAATAATTCATCGCAGTGAAGCCTGGGTCTTCAAATTAACATAATTCAGGAAGTATATCCAATTTAATATTCTTAGAGATTATTTAAAAGAATGAGTGACATGTGTAAGGCTTATTTTTCTAGTGCTGAGGCCTAAGCTGTTACGTATTCAGACGTAATCCGCAGCTGTGCAGTTTGGAAGTGCTGGAATGTGTTGACGTTAGGAGTTAATCTGCTCTTGTGGAAGAGATTATTTTCAGACTTTTGACATCGGTGGGCTCCATTTAAGGAACAAATGGGGACATGCCATTAATTGCACACGTTCATTTTGGAAATAAAAAATAAAGTCGGAAAGTACTTTTAAAGGACTCAGGCGGATACTAAAAATTGAAATTAGAGTTCACACTCAGGGAATACCCTATATCGGTTGTTGAGTGTTCTACACTTTCGGCGATATTCAGTTTATACTATTTTAATTAAAATTTATAAAAATGGTACATTTATTCGTGGATTTTTGTTATGAGAGGGTATTTCCTGTCAAGTTAAATGTAGATGGTGATAGTTTTGTGGCGAAACCTGCTTCCTGTACTTATGTGTGTGATGTCACTTGGCTTGTTTTTTAAAATACAAATTCAGGTCCTCGCCAACAGAAATCCTAACGAATGAATTCCGAATTTATATGACAGTTGAGTGGTCACAACGCCAGTTAGATTAAACACTAAACATCGTTGAAAGGACGAAAAACTATTTTTTATGGTAATCGCGATATGTATCATGAGAGAGTATGTGAGTTGTGGAAGTAAAATCTTCCCATTCCGTCTGATTTTTCATTTACACTGAAATTCCCTCTCGTGTGTGAAAAATTATAAAGTACAATTATACAAAAATTATGCAAGTTATTAGATCGTATAATATTACAAAGAACCGCGTCAAATGAATTAAATCAGTTTTTAAAATATTTCACTCTTTAGTTTTCTGTATTTTTTGAGGTTCTTACTGCAATCTGTTAAATATTGCGAGAGGCCTTTTCTGTAAAGCTAACTGTAGATGGCGCTAGTGTTATGTGGTAGAACGTGTTTCTTGTACGTATCACGTTCAAGATACCATACTAGATACCAGGAAGTAAAATCTATGTGACTGTTCCGGTGGTTTGGTTCCCGTTTATTTTGTAAAATTTCATCTCTTGGTCTTTTTAATAAACTTGATAATGCAGTAAGTCTTTCTCCCATGATATGTGCTGTACCATTTCGGAGAAGGCTCTCACTCCACTTCACCTATTTAAATATCTATAGTGATGATTATGCTTAAACATACACATGTATACATGCGATAGTCATGTCTTCTGAAGGACTTGGTAACATGAATTTCAAAGGATGTTCAACGTAGCGCCAATTCTAGTATCTTGTCTTTTCAGCTTTAGATGTGGAAATCATTCTCATAAACGAATTTTTTCACATTGAAATTATTTAAATAACTATTTATTTGGATTTTATTTTATTTACATTTGATCTAAACAATTATTTGGCTTTTATCATAATCAGAATGTCACAGCCAACATTGCAAACAATTATTACTTGATGAGCATAAAAAACAACCTTTCACTTTTGTCTTTCTGCTAATTGATTTGGTAGTAATCCAGAAAATGCTTGAATTTATCATTTCTTAAGTTTTGTCGCATTTTTTGGAGATACTTATTGTTATTTCTAGAAATTTTGGTTTTAAGTCGGCCAACTAATTTTTCTAGACAACATGCAAGGGCCACCACAGCTATCTGAAACGACCCTATTTCCATACCATGGATTCCTGGAAGGGCATCTAATAGACAACCTAGTTCATCTTAATGAATATCATTGTAGTATTTATATCCCCTTAAATACTAACAAACTTCATACTTACAAAGCAGTGCAGTTTGTTCTCGGAAGACAAAAGAAAAGCGAAAGAAAATTTTATTTATTTGTGAAGATTGCGACGTTGGTTTACGCCGCCCTTCAAATGCTACATCATAAAAAACTCAAACACTATCTTCACTCGTAGCTGATTTATGTTATGTCTTTACAGTTCTTTCATCCCTTTGTACTGGAATGTCAATATGCTCGGACATGGCAGGAAATGGCTTCTAAAAAGTTGTATTGCTAAGCACTAATTATAAAAGCAATTCATTTTGTGTACTACTTAAACATTTTATACCCGTTATAAAAAATTTAGCAATTTTAGTAAAAAAATTGGTAATTTTCGACACTGAAAACAGCCAAAGTAAACTCAGCACAGAGAACTGCAGTAATTTATTTCAACTCAGAAGTGGCATTCTACCAGAATCATCATGAACAATTTCGAAAGCTATAGACATAATTATAATGTATTCGTATTCAGCTTGCTCCTAAGTGATCATCTTGGGTCTGAGAATATCCCCCTCAAATTCTCTCCAAATCCAGGCAGTTTCTGCCCCAGATAATTGAAAATTATCCCGCGTTGCCCGGTAATCATCTAAGTCTCTGCAATGTCCAATTAGAACTATGGACGGAGCGTATTGGTTGATAATTTTTATTCCTCATTTGTGGATTAGTATTCATAATTGCTGGACCGTTTATACTTAACTGCCGGGGGTGCGACCTAATTATTTGAAACCTAAAATTCGAACTCCAAAGTTCATCGCTTCATTAAATCTATCTTGCTAATAAGGGAGCACTTTATCTATTCAACTAGAACTGGCTATCAAGAAGCTTGCAGGCCTCATGCGGCCCGCAAGTCACATAAAAAGTCACGAAATATAAAGGAAATATGAATAAAAATAAAATGAACAGAAATGCCAATAATAGTCACTTTACCAAATCACTTACTACGACAGAACTTAAAATTTGAAATATGCATTTAATAAGTGTTTTTTTACTTGTTTATATGTTTTCAGCATTCACCCAAAGTCTCGGTAACCCAGTTGGAAGAGTAACGTATTTGCAAGCGGATGATTGCGAGTTCGATTCCAACCAAAGACGATTCGAACCATTCTCAACTCGTGCTCGGTTCCTATAGCAACCGCCACACCCAGACGTTGCTTCGGGATCAGTTCTCATGGTAGATATACAGGACCTATTTCGAAGTCAAACTTTAAAAAAAAGTCCATTTTGCACACAGGTGACAAGGGCCTTTCAAAATAAACTTTCGTTCAAACTTTGCAAGTTCAAATGTTAACCTCGTCATCTTGCCGTAGTACAATATGATAAGGTATTGGATAATTTACATCGTGATTTACCCTGAAGAGTCCTCAATAGCCCGTTGTGTTGATCCAATGATACGTAAATTCAAATAATCTTGCTTCGAGTAATTTTTCTTCAAGGGTTTTTCCTTAATGTAATTGGGGCCGCTGGAAGAGTAACGTATTATCAACCAGAGGATTGCGAGTTCGAATCAAACCAAAGACTGTCGTGTACAAAGGGGGCTGATGAACGTTAAATGCGTCGTGGCCTCAAATGTCCTCATGTTGGCGTGGTGTGGAACTTTGGAAAGTGGGGTGAGAGTTCAAGTGTTGCCTCTTCATCTGACCGTGGTTCGAAATTACGTGGTGTTGTCCTGGGATCTTTCCCTATGGGAATCATTCCGGACCGTTGCGAATAGCCCGTTGTGTTGTTCCAGTGCGACGTTAGTTAAAAGACCTACCTACCTTAATATAATTGTGAATTTTAATAATGTGTCTATTTTTGCAATGAATAGAGAAGAATTAACCTTTCAATCTACATAAAACCTATATGCTTCCACACGAACAGCTGTAACCCAGTTTGGAGATAAACGGATTAGCAACCTTAGGTTCCGAGTTCGACTTCGGGCACCGGCTCAGGGGCGACCTCGTCATCTGACCGTGGTTCAAAATTCCGAGTGCTATGCTCGGATCTTTCACCTTCAGGTCTGATCTCGAACCGCAGCCAATAGCCCGATGTATTGCTCCAATGTGTCGTTAATTAAAATACCTACTTACCTACCCATCTACGACACGTATGTTAAAGTGCAGGCATCAAGACCTTTTATGTCCCCAGAGAACGTGAAATTATCTGATTACCTTCGCCATAGAACCACATTCCACATAATGTAATCCGGTTACATTTCAGATAATATCATATTCGTAATGCGTGAGGCGAACACTACAGATTCCACCGCCATGCATAGTTCAAGTCCAAATTAAACACCACGTGGAGTCTAATTGAAGCATAATGAAATCTAGGCGTATCGGTTATTATTCACTTCCCCTAATTTGAGGTCCTTAATTGATCCCCAACTCAAGCAGGACACAGATGGTGGTAGACCCCCATTACTCTGAAACGTGAACTCAGATATGTAATCATTGAGAACCATTGTACGCACTCAAAGTGAGAGTTGTAATGCATTATAGGGGTAATTCGCTAACCTGTTCCTAAACAGACCTTCAAGTTACGAAAATGACCACCATATTACCTTATAGTATAGTGAAAGGATAAATATTTGGAGTGATGCAGGAACTCATATGTATATGGGGGCGTAGTGGCAAAGTGGGTATGCCCACTTTGCCACTATGAGTTTTAGGTGGCGCAGGTTCGATTCCTGTCAGGAACATTCCTCCCTGGGTCTATTCCTCTCTTCTTTGTCTGTAAAACTTTCATTGTGTGTGTCTATTACTTGATATTTTATGTCTTGTGTGTGGAGTAGCATGGCCAAACATGGCACTTGCGTCATAAAACCCCAATGAACAACCATATATGTATACAAAAGCTCCAAATTGACAGAAATGTTCAAGGATATGACACCCTTCTCTTTCTTTAAACAATTTGTTCATTTCCAAGGGTCTGCTTAGTTTTAGAACAGGACATATTCTAAATTAATATAATCCTTTTTTCCCAAAACCGACCACTGACCTTTCGGTAGGTAGATATTTCAATTAACGTAGTACTGGAGAAACACAACGGGCTATGGCGACGGTCCGGGATCAATCCCCGAGGGTAAGATCCGCACTGAGCTCTCGGACTTCGGTACTACAAGCGGCAAATTGACGGCTATTTGTAAAGTTAGGTAGGTAAGTAGGGAGTTAATTAACGTCGCAATGGAGGCGACGGTGCAGGCTATTGGCGAGGGTACGGGATCAATCCCTGAGGGAAAGGTCTGCACTGAGCTCTCGGACTTCGGTACTACAAGCGGCGAATTGACGATTATTTGTAAAGTTAGGTAGGTAAGTAGGGAGTTAATTAACGTCGCACTGGAGCGAGCTATTGGCAACGTTTCGGGATCTATCCCGAAGAAAAAGATCCGAGGACAACACCATGTAATTTTGAATCACGTGAATTTTACAGGAGAGCCACACACACACAAAACTATTTAACCAAGATTAAAAATCTTCACGAATTTTTTTCTTGATTACTCTGGAATTTGTAGAATTTCCTCATATCGTCATTAAAAGTGAGTTACACATTTCCTGATGCAATTTCGATGGCTTGTTCTAATTAAACACAGTCGTTTTTTTAATTTAAAAAATCTATTTTTTGCGTCGCATCACTGTCTCGTGAATGTGTTAGGGTGGTAGTTGAATTTACCTCGTACTGGAGCAACATAACGAACTATTTGCAACGGTCCGGGATCAATTCCGATGGGAAAAATCCTAGGACACCTCATCATTTTGAATCCGGTCAAATTACAAGCTTAACATTTGAGTTGTCCTCCCACTCCAAAATTCCACACCACACCAACGTGAAGATGTTTGAGGCCCTGACAGGCTTAACGTGCACCAGCCTCCACATGCACGACGGTCCATTAGGTCGAGTTTCGAACTAGCAACTCTCCGGTTGCTAATCCGTGAAATCTACCAACTGGAATACCGATGCTAAAAAGTACGATAGAAAAAAAGTCATCAATGCATTGTAGGAGGATAAATGTCAATAACCGTTGTCAATAGCTTAGAAAAAGGGACTAAACGGAAGGTAAGGAATTGTGAGGCAATAGATTATATTTTCTGTCAAAACAGATAAATCGCCTAAAGTTGCAAAACTATCGGAAACACATTAAAAACACACTAATGAGGGTAAGCTAATTAGTAAATATGAGTGATTTCTTGCTTACTTTCAATGTTTTGGTTTTGAATGCAGGTTTGGATATATTGTAGAGCTACCGAAACAAATTTAAATTCACTGTCACATTTTGCATTAGGATCATTAAACCCATTGCCTTTAATTTAAATTTCAAAACTTAATTTTGTAGAAATACTTTCGTTTCGATAGTTTACGAAGATTTAGGGCTGTAAAATATATTTTTACTTTAGGAATTAGATCATAAAATTTCTTGCAAATGTAAGGGAGCAGAAAATATTTTACTCTGTTGCTTTTCCAGATTTCACCAAAACGGTTCAACTCTAAAATATTGCACCGCATTAAAAAAAATAATTTTGTTGTTGGATTGTATTAAATTCAATACAATTCAAATTGCTGTACAGCAACAAACCAGACCCAATCTCTACAGGTAAATATTTAAAACCAGTATTTTTATTTAATTTTAATTTTTTTCCTACTTCATTTAGAATTAATCAAACCTTCATAACGATAATCCATAGAACAATAGAAATTAATGACATTTTAACAATGAAATACAAATTTAAGTAACGTATTTATTTGTTTCCTATCAACCATGCTCAGAAATTTAAGAAATACATTTAATTTAATATAAAGTAAAAATGTGTGTTATTTTTATTAAAGCTTCAGTGATAAGTAAACACACCAAATAAATGCTTTCAACAAATCGAACACTTCAATACTTTAAAAATGCCTTTTATGTTTTGTTATCAAAATGTGAAAATTGATAGCATTTGAAGAAAACTAATAATTCTCTATACGTTTCTTTTTATTAAAAATAAGCCTCTACTTTCACGAAGGTCTTTCTTGAAAAAGTAGACACAGATCTTTTAAGCCTCCTGGTGGTTTTCTCTGCGAGGCTTCTCATCTGTAGCAAAACTTACCAGATCTTGATGAACGAGATATCTCGTCCATCAAGATCTGGTGAGTTTTAGTTTCGTCATCGGCAATAACTTCATGACGAGATATCTCGTCATTAGCAAAATTGGGCAGATCTTGAGGAACAAGATATCTCGTCGGAACCACTTGGAGGGCTAAAAGAACTTTCTCTTTTAAAAACCAGGTATTATTATATCAGCCTTTTTCAATATATAGTTTTTAACAGCACGTTTCATTAAAAAAAATGCAATTAGTCTATTTTAATAAAATATATTTTTATATACTGTTTAAAAAAACTATGCTGTTGAAAACATGGAATTTGAAATCGAACACTATTTCCTTGAAGTGCTTCCTTTTGTTCATTGTCAAACCAATATCGTGATAAGACCAAATGAATCGTTCGAAGCCCGATAAATATCCAGTTGGATAACAATTCTTTGTGATAAAGAAATGAACCGAATAGTTCTTTCATGCGATTAGAAACTGAACGTTTCGGTTTCAAACCGATCACATTGGCTCAGCTCCAGCTTATAACTCAACGCTGAACATAACCACTAAGGAAATAATATTGCAGCGGTGCATTTTCTAGAGTCAAACTTAGACGTTTGAACAGCGAAAGGGAAATCACTGGAATGAGAGAGAAGAGCTCTTTAAGCGTTATGAGTTCACTCAGACGTAGGACACCATTAAAAGTTACTCCGAGGATTTGGGGAGCAATCAACGGTCGACACTGGTTTGAGAATTTCATTGATTGGTTCAAAGTGTTTCGCTTTTCTCGGGTTTATTCAAGTGTTGATCAATGGCGATTGAAGGATCGGACATACATTTGAAGTTCGGTAAAGTGCTGTTGGATCCAACATGGGTATTTACATAGTGCGAATAAGTGTTCTTTCAGATTTGTTGTGACATGGAACTCAAAGTTTACAACATAGTTTACGACTACGTCGAAAACTGATCTGTAGTGATCAGTCTCTGATGCAAGAACCTGTTCCAAATTGTCAACAGTTCTGAGCAAGGAACACTTTGTTTTTCGCATTTGTATCTTCATTCCCTTGGAGTAATAGAGCAGTTTTATCTTCTTATTAACCCTCCAATTGTGTTTTCACGAGATACCTCGTCCAAGATCTGGTGAATCTTGTTAAGTACGAGATAACTCGTTGAAACTAAACTGCACTGTTGCTCGATGGGAATGAAGATCCAAATAGCAAAAACAAATTGTACCTTACCCAGAACTGGTGACAGTTTGGAACAGGAACTTGATAGACGACATATATCTCGTCGAAACCACGTGAAATTTTAATAGATTCAATATAAATATTACGCTTACATACTTTGAAATGAATGTAAATTCAACTCCTATTTACAGCTTAATTTAGCAGGTAGGGCATTATGACGGCTCTTTCCTTTCTCACTACTAAGGATGACGATTCTTCGGTGTAAACTTCTTAAACCATTTATTCATAAATTCTGTGTACCATACATGCTGTCAGCATATTTTATATATTAGAAACAAATCGATCATTTCAAGTCTTTTCGACATGACATCGAAGGATCCTACGTGTCCTCCATTTTTGGTGTCCAACCCTCGAGTTTTCTCCTCCCCATAATGACCATTCATTCCTTTTCACAGAACCCGGATGACCGTCCAAAAACACCCCACCTACGTCCCTTGATAATCAAACGGTTCCTTAAGGCTAATATTCATGTGTCTGGCCGATGAACCTCACAGACATATTTTAGGGACAAGATTTTGAGGAGAAATAATCGCGATGCTTATTTACTATATACTAATTCCAATTCAAACAGTGTCTTAGGTATGATCTCTTATAAGTATATGATGTAGTTACATATCAAGGATGTTCTCACCATCCAGGTACGATTAAGATCCTTCTCCAGATTAATTAGATAAAAAATAGACACCCGACAGAGGTTACAACCTATTTGAAAATTACCTTATTAAGCGATTAGACTCCAGTTTCAAGTATTGCAAATATGTGCATGATAGAGTATGAGGGAAAATTAAGGGAGTTTGTTTCGGCACTGGTCTTAGTTCTGTGTTAAACCATGTTGTCGGGTTAGAGAAGAAACTAATCAACTGAGAAAAACAAATTTTACTGTACAATTGTTTAAAGATTATTAGAATTTAGGTCCACAAAAAAAATAAGAATGGTAAGCATTTTGAAGGTGTTATACATCTTTTAAACAGGTTACAACGACTACGTATTTTTCATTATCAAGAAAATAAGCATTTAGTGTCTCCAGAAAAATGTCATTTAAGGAATTTCTGGTGCCGATGGTATAAGAGGTATTTATTTTTTATTTTAAATTTGGGTTATATGGTTTGGGAGGAGGGGCCTTAAATACATGACATTTAAAGACGTCTCAATAAAGTTAAATATACACATGAAAAGTGTAAATATCAGACAATAAATGTGTGAGAAAATTGAAACAGCAAAATATGTTTTAAATGAAGAAAAAAGGGCTTGTTTAACATTTAAAAGTTAGGGTCGTTTTCATAATTATTATTTCATTAAAATCTATATATATAAAATAGGATGTGTGTGTATGTATGTATATTTTCTATACAAATCTACACCACACCGTTTGACCAATCCACACCAAATTTGGTACACTTATAGTTTAGAACACTGCGGTCAGCATAGGCTAACTCTTAAGCCCCGTTCTATTGGCCCAAGGGGGCTAAAAATTATTCAAAATCGCCATAGAAATAATATTGAGCATAGATTGATTGCTTTAGGCTGCTATGGTTGCTTTACCAGTGTTGATCGAAAAACAATTTTTTCCAAACAAATTAAATTACAATATTTAAGTCTGAACTGACTTTTTAGTTCTTCCCATGATGTAAATAAATTATAGATATTTTATTGATGAAGAAAGAATATTTTAAAATATTTATTTTTACAAGGAAATTCAAGGAAAGGTTTTCAGGAGTTCAAGAATGATTTTCAAGGAAAGTTGGTGTATATATTTCGACCAACTTTCCTTAAATAATTTATTGAATACGTATTGATTTGTAGAATTCTGTTTCACAAGCTTTTTAGGTAAGACGTGTAACTTATTTTAAAATTTCCGGAATAGATACATGAGAATCGTCCGTTGAAAGCAGTGATTTTCTTTCTTAAAAATTCTGTAAAATCGACCATCTGCTTTTTGAAAAAATTTTATCTATTCAGTTTCATTTGTCTACACCGATTACATTTATTTCTAACCCAAGCACCGTTATTCCGAAAAGCACAAACGAAAAACTCATTGGTCATAAAAGCGTTTTTGCTACTCGGTATCTAGCAGCACCAGAATTAATGTTTACTTTTTTATAAAACTTTGTAGAACTTTCTAGAAAGTTGGGGAAACGGAAACTTAATTGGATTCATGATGGAGCACATTCCAGCACCCAATCGATTCTTAGCGGTCGTATTTAAAGGATGTTAACTCGGTAAGTCTTCCAGTTTATCATCTTTCAGTGAATCTGACAGTTTTATTTTGCTCTTTTAGTTGATTGTATAAGTGTTTCCTACTTTATTTGACAGTGATAGTGTACATTTTGGATTTATATTTCTAAACTGATGTAAGTACTTCATAATTTTGAATTTTTTTTCGTTAATTTTTGGCTTTTTATTGTATTCTATAATAGATTTCACTGTTCAGTGAGAGTGTGCCTTTTGCTTAATTTATGAAATAGCTTTTTTGTATTTTTTTTACTGATTTCTTTGCAGTAGCAATGTCTCCAAGGAAGCGGAAGGCGATCGGCCAAGTGCAGTCAACGGTAAGATGATGAAAGATAAGCGTAGCCAAGAAACTTCTAAGGAGAGGAATAGAAGACTTGCGATTGCGAGAGAGAGAGCTACTACCTTTAGAGAAACAGAGACGGCACAGCAGCGTAAGGCCCGACTACAGGATAAGGGATAGAGCCAAATGATCACGGACTGCGCACCATTTTAGCTTAGCATTGGAAGGATTCCACTACGATTCACATAAAGATTACTCGCTGCATGCAAGTGTTACCATCGGGAAAATGGAAATGGTTTGTAGTTACTGTCAAGCCAGAGTCTACTGGTATTTGCTGCAAAAATGGAAAAGTTAAACTCTGCCAACTGGAACCACCACCACAAGAACGTTTGACTTACACATCAGGAGATACGTCAGAGTCGAAGCATTTTCTTAGTAACATCAGAAAATACAACTAATGTTCAGAAATGACATCATTCGGCGCCACATCAGTTGTTGGACAGCCCGGATTTGCGTCGACATTCAAGGTGCAAGGGCATATTTACCATGGAGCGGGATCGTTGCTTCCGCTGCCAGATCAACCACCAAAATTTCTACAACTATATTTTATTCAAAACGAACAAATATAAACTGATCAGAGGTGCGCCTACATCTCGGGAGCAAGACGTCAGACGGGACGTCAGATTGTGTTAAACTTACAGAGAATGTTTCATGAGCACAATAATCTTATTAAAACGTTTGAAACAGCATTGGAACGTATGCCAACAGATGAATATAAAGTAGTCATAAGAGCATACCGAAGACCAGCAGGCGAACACGAGCGGCGCTTTAACTCTCCTCAAGCAGATGAAGTCGCGGTGGTTATATCAGGCGATGAGTTTCATCAACGGAATATCGTTATTCAACGACGAGGTGAATCATTGCAGCGCATTTCGGAAACACATCGATCTTATGATGCTCTGCAGTACCCAATGATATTCCCCCATGGTGAAGATGGATATCATTTTAATCTGAGGCAGATCAACCCAAGAACAGGTGAAACAACCAGCAAGAAACTTTCAGCGATGGATTTCTATGCGTACAGATTAATGGTTCGAGATATTGAGCAGAACCACGTATTGAACTGCAGGCAATTGTTTCATCAGTTCATCGTCGATATGTACGCAAAATCGAGAGTGAGCGTCTCCTTTACATTCGTCTAAATTAACGTAAACCGAGAGTTGAGGAACATATTCACCTGAGAGATGCTGTGACAAATGACGGGAACGTTGAAAACCTCGGTGCCTTAGTCGTACTACCAGCTACATTTACAGGAGTCCCAGACACATGCTCGAATACACGAAAGATGTTATGACGTACGTGAGTACGTACGGGAGACCAGACTTATTTATCACCTTCACCTGCAATCCGACTTGGACGGAGATCAAGGAGGTTCTTACCAATGGTCAATTACTCAGTGAGCGCCACGACTTGATGACGAGAGTATTTAAACAGAAGCAGTTGAAACTGATTGACGTTATAACAAAGGGCCATGTATTTGGAGTGCCGAGATGCTGGATGTATACGATTCAATTATTCTATTTCTATGAAGAATTTTATATTTTTACATGAATATTATGAATATTTGATTGATAAAAAAAGGATATTTAAAATATTTCATTTTTCATAATTTACATTTTGTAATGGAACACGAAACACTTCAACTCATTAATCATAAGAGCGTAATTTTGTTATTTTAGATTTGCCAAACCAGAATTAATGTTCTACTATTTTATAAATTTGATTTAGAATCCAGTGTTTGTCTGTTTGAGTTAACACAGCGAAATGTTGCAGTCATATTTGAGCATTACTAAATTTCATAAATCATTATCGTCTTTGTCAATATTTCCAAATGTTTTTTATTCGAATTGCTCTATTTCAGAATACACTCAGGCAGTCGAAATTCGACACTGCGCATCTTTCGTTTTTAGAATTCTGCATTTTTTCGTCAGAATTTCGTTTCTGTTTGTATTTATGTCTTAATCTTTTACATATTACAACATATTCAGGAACTAAATGTATATATTTGCGTCCGAAGTATATTGCAGAAGCTATGAAAAAGTTAAAACGTATTTTCCGTGCAACTTAAATGATTGCATTTTTCTGTGAAAGAAAAGTGATTATTCTAATTCACTTTTCAAGCAACATTTAACCATTTCAACCCGAGCAACGCCGGGTAATTCAGCTAGTAAGTTAATAAAATCCGAGGAACTACTGTTTAACCTCATTTTTCTAAGTATATAAAATTTTCTCATTTTGACTGCCTAAAACATTTTCTCTTTTAAGAATCATATTTCATCGACATAATTTGTATCGTAAAACAGTTTAACTTTTGATGCAAAGGGAAAATTTAATATTTGTCTTTTTGCACAAAATAAACATGAAAATTCATTGTAAGAGAACATTACCTATAAAATATTTTCAAAGGATCCTATTCTAAGAAAATTATCAATAGAATATTTCCAACCAATTCCGATCTGAGGAAAGGAACAATAGAATCTTTCTAAAGGATTATATTATAATGAAAGAGGACCAATGGAATATCTTCAAAGGATTATGTTTCGAAGAAAGGACTTGCAGAATAATACCGAAAATTTCTACTCTGAGGAAAGGATCGTAGAATCTTCCAAAGGATTCTTTCCTAAGCAGAACCAATAGTCCTTCCAAAGGATTTTATTCTAAGGAATGAACCAGTAGAATATTCCAAAAGATTCTATTCTAAGAAAAACTACCAATAAAATCTTTTTAAAGGTTGACAGAATCAATGAATTCTTTCAACAAATAGATGTGGTTATTTGGTCATACGATCATTATGTGCGTTGTACTACATTATTCCGAAATATCGTGAAGCTTGTTCAGGACTCACTATTCAGAAAAATCCTTCCTCATTCGTTTGATTAAAACGTCGTGAACTTATTAAAATTTCACTCATTTTTTAAATTATTAATTTTACACTGAGAAAACTTATAGATATTTTCGTCTTTCCATTAATTTCGAGAGAAGATACCAAATACGAATATCATCAAAGAAAATATATTTCTTACCACACTGCTGATTAACCGTTTAAATGTCACTATGCTAAAAAAATGACATTAAAATTTTTGGTCGATAACATGTTACCTTATATAAACTCATATTGCATGTAACAAAAATATAAATATTTTAAAGGTACGGTTGGACAGATTTTATCTTATCACCCATCTACATTATACTCCTACATAGACATTAGAAAATCTCTTAAATAACAAATTATTTTATCTCTTAGCCTATTCATGGCTAGAATAACAACCATTTCAAGGAGGTGGGCTGGCATACATTCTAACGTAGAAATAGAATTATTGACACCATCCACATGAACTTTTTTAGATACTGAACGGAAACAATTTAGGTTTTGGAGGCAAGATTGGAAATAAGAAGTGTTGAAAACCGTTACACTTATTCGTCTGAAATCAAAATGTGTTCGAAGTTTTATTTTCCATCAATATCCTTCCAGGCATCTGTGCGTTACCAACTTTAAATATTCCGTACACTTACTGACTGTGTGAAATAGGAATAAAGGAGATCAATGAAATATCTCGATGGAATTATTTCCTGTTTAAGTGATGATCGATTTCTGAGCTTGGAAGATGAAGAAGAATGGAATTCTAATGAGGAGGAAACGTATTGATCATCGATATTTAAATTTCGGCAGAAGGACAATTATTAGAATTATTACAGAAGTTATTAGGAATTCGGTCTAAAAGCTGAATGAATTGTGATGTATGAAACATTACTAAATTGAACTCTCTAAATTATAATTTTTACCACATATTTAGTCCATTAACTGTTTCCAAAATAACTTCCATTTGTACTTTTCATCTGTTAATCACTCCCATTTCTGCCCAATTTCCAAGATTCTACATCCGTGTGCCGATTCGGTTAACGGATCATAACTGGATCAGATTTGGGTACTTCGATTTGAAATTTGGCACACATTTTCTTGGGGTTGTTCCTGCTGTTCTTCACGCATGAAAAAATACTCCCTTCAAAAATATGCTTGCGGTTTTTATAGAAACCCCGCCTTTTCTGCCAATAAACTTTCTCAATAGGTTTCCTAATCCAATAACGTTCCTCTAAATTCTTAACCCCTTATTGAATTTTTACTACTCTTTCTTTTGAGTCCTTCGAAGAAAGGCAGCAGAATCATTTGACACATTGTACATAACAGAAGCAGATTCAGTATTCTGATTTATATTGTGTGTGTCATGTTAAACTCATCTTTAAATTTACTGAAGGCAATTTAAAGATGAGTTTAGTACAACGGTAGTACAACAGTCGTACCGTATTCGGGTAGCGGAATAAAAGCGCCGTAGTGTAAAGGTTAATTCTCCTGGTGGCTGTCTTGACAAGGTACCTCGTCATTAGCAAAACTGGCCAGATTTTGATGGACGAGATATTTCGTCATTAAAAAAACATACTAGTCCTTGGTCCCGTCATCATAAAAAAATCGGCAATATCTTTGCTAACGAGATATCTCGTCACTTGCAAAATTGGTCAGATCTTGATGGAGGAGATATCTCGTCAAAACCACTTGGATGCTTAAAAAAATGCAGTGTTCCCGAATATTTCTCTTCCTCAGCATTCAACTTATAAATTTAAAAAAATTAAACACAACACAAATCCAATGGATGACTCGAACAATTACCTACATCACTCCTGCCAGGTCTGTGACTTTGATCTCTGTTATGGCATATATATTTACTATAAATGTTTTAATTGAAACTTATTTAGAGATTTAAATTTCGATACGGGTTACAATGGACAGCCAGGATAATCTCTAAAATCTATGCGAAAGGCAAACCAATTTCCCGAGGAGGGTTATTTCCAAGACATAGCGAGATAGGAATTAGTTCTGCATTCGAATCCTAGAACATAGATTTTAACCCTTTGAGCATCAGCAGGTCTATGAATTGCTTTTACCCCCAACACACATAATGACCAAGTAACCACATCTATTGGTTGAAAGAATTGTAGGAAAGATTCGATTGATCAGTTAGGTCAAAGCTAAGTGATAGGATTTCAGAACGGAAATTGCATCTGAACACCTTAGAGCGTATTAATCCGTCAGTAGTCATGCATATTTCTCTTCCCCGCATACATTACTTTAACGCAATCTGTTATAACCCCTCTTACATTACAAATATAATAGAATGACTTTGTGTAGCTGATATTAACGCGCTGAGGGGTGTATTCGTTCTACAACCTGCGGTTTTCCCTGCATGACATCTAACCAGTTCTCACCTTTTTGACCAATAAATCATTTCCTAGGATTCTTTCAAAAAATCTACATGGTTATGTTCCAAAGGCTTCTATTCTAAGGAAACAACCAAATGAATCCTTCTAAAGGATTCTATTCTAAAGTAAGAACCAATAGAATCTTTCTAAAAATTCTATTTATAGAAAAAGACCAATAAAATATTTCTACAGGTGGACAGAATCAATGAATTCTTTTAACAAATAGATGTGATTATTTGGTCATTACATATATGTTGGATGAGAGAAAATGCAACACTATACAACTAGGAAATCTCATGACTCTCAGAGGGTTAAATATCTAGTAGACCAATACTAGCTTGACCAGGTTTGGTTGTATTGATACGGATATCTCGGATGGTATTGGTTCTAGAGCGTTCACTCGGTCTTTTCGACTGAAGCGCCCTCTGACTTCTGAAATTTTGAGAGAAGGAATAGCAAGGGTGTTGGAGAGACAGCGCATTGGCATACGTTCTCACGACTCCTGTTATGATGATTCAGCAGAATGATTCATGGCCACCTCTCCCAAACTCCATTATGTTCTATGATTATTTTCCTTTACGTGTTATGTGATTAGACTTTTCGTCTACACAAAGCCGAGCTCCTACTCGCGGGTTCAACAGAATATATGAATAAATTTGCTCCTAACATTCGCACATTAAGTTTCAACAGATTATTTCTGTATCTTGGTTGAAAAAGGGCCTAGGCCCTTTGCTTTTGTCTATGCTTTTTGCAAGTTTGTGATAGCACTTGGTTTGGCAATTTTTATTTTTAAGCAAGGTTTCGATTCTTTCATAATGTATTGACAGGTGGGCATTTGCATGTTTTATATCATAATTTTTTACCTTGAAATGATTGTGGACATAACTCGAAACCAGCGCATTTGGACATTACCCCTTCGTTAGCAAACAGCGAATGCAAATGAAAACTTTTTCATTTTCCGTCAACAGTTTTAACGCGCAGGAAAACACGCGATTCTTGATTTAGTCTTTGCCTAAAACCAAATACAAATGAGGCCATTTTTTCACACCTTGAAAACATATACTATATGTATAGACATCTGACTCATCGAAAAAATGTAAGCAATCCATTTGAATTACTATTCAATACCAATGTTTCAAGCACTAAGTAGGATTTTTGCAGTAGTTCTAACTTGGTTCTTTTCTTTGGTGTATTCTTTTCAAGACAAACTTCCTAATGATGTCCAAGCATTAGTTAGTCATCACGTCTCACTTCGACGACTTATCAATAGACAGTGACTAGCAGAATTCTGCCATAGATGTCCGGACTAAGCATTCCAGTGAGAGTTTGCCGTTCATTACGATTTGATCGATCCGAATTGTTTCAGGCAATAAAAATAGCGCTGGGCTCTCCAAATGCCATTCTATATGCTTTGTGTACTATAAAAGCATTTCCTTGGAACGCCATTGATTATATTACGCCATATAAATAGCTTTATGGGAGTAGGAATCGAAAACTAATGCTTAATTCTGATGCATTGAATGAACAAGAATCATTCAGATTTCTATTTTCTTTCCAAATATTAAATGCTCAGCTTGTTTCAGATGGGGTATCAAAAAATTATTCCATCCCTCTTAACATCAACTTATCATTAGTTAAGTGAAAAATATAATACCAATAAAGAAAATTATTAAATACTAAGCTTTGTTTCATAGGGGTATCGAAAAATTATTCTATCTCTATTAACATCTACTTATTAGTGAAGTAAAAATATATTCGAAGTACCAAGACTACAGAAAAACGATGTAGTACCGACGAGAAAGATAGGATGATTTGTGTTCTATGTAGTTCTATGACGATGCTCATTACAGAAAAATCTGATATTTTCTATCATACGGTATTATTAATTTTGAATAAGCAGATTCAGTGCTCTACAAATGCAGAAATTTGTGAAGGAACTATGCAATTATGGATATGGCAGCATGTGATGTTGAATACAGAAATAAGCTCAATTTAATCACCACTACTCTTAATCTGCTAAACGTATTCAGCTTTTCAGATGTGTTATTGGAAACATGTTTTAGTTTCAAATTCATTTTCGCTGTTTCAAGTAACGAAAATTAAATGCATTTCTAAATGCATTAAATCTCAATCCCGATGCCAAATACAGTTGTCATCATACATATATTCAAATCAGAACACAAATATTTAATTCACTAATAGGATTGTGGCGTTATAATTATTTTAATACTTCAGAATAAATATCACCCCATAAAACGTTAAATATTATCCTAATGGCTTTTACAAGTGCTTTTAACATTTCTTTTCAAATTATCTTCAATCTCTTTCAAGTCCATCTTGAATATCATGCGGGTTGGAAGCTAACTTGTGTATTAAATCTTAAATCTACACAAACTTTGGACAGTGCGCTTCAAGCCAGGTCATTTAAATGCCACGATACACTGAAACAGAAATGTTTCTATTTAGTGCCTGATTATCCAATAATGTTTGAGAAATGCATTTTGAATGTAAAGCATATTAAAATTCTCTTTGAGAGGGATTTTCAGCGTCTTCAAACTCACCAGAAGGATAGCGAAGATTTTACTTCCCCAACCCAATATTTCTCGCACGATACATATCGGGGTTTCCTTAACCTTCCGAGTGTTTCGACGAGATATCTCGTCCAAGATCTGGTCAATTTTGCTATTGCCAAAACTGCTCTATTACTCCAAGGGGAATGGATATTCAAGTAGATTGGTTGGTTGGTAGTGGTTTACGGCACAAGGGCCATATTTAGCCATGTTGAGCCAATTACCATACAGACAACGTCAAGTAGTATACATACACACAGGAAAAGTTTTTACTGACACAGAAGAGAGAAATACACACAGGGAGGAATCGAACCTGAAAGGAATAGAACCTGCGCCTCATACAACTCGCAGATTGCTAGTTTAGACATACACACTGAACCACGAAGGCCTCTATTCAAGTAGGAAAACAAATTGTTTCTCTGCAGAGAACTGGTGATAATTCAAGACATGTTTTTGGATTAGAGGCTGCTACTACAGAGCAATATTTTGATGCGGAGAAAAACCACCAGGAGGGTTAAAGCGCAGTTTATAACCAACATTTGGAGTTTTTTAGGATTAATTATTTTACAGTTACATATCAATTCGAAATTCATTCTTTAGAATGTTTATTGACGAAGTGCTTAAACCGTATTCGCCAAGTGACGTCATATTCGGAATACGTATAGGGTACACGTTCTGCAGCAGGAACCCTACCACGCCACCTACATTCAGCTTGACACAAAAAGCCTCTCAAAGCATAATTAAATTCATTTGTATTTAACTAGCAGACATTGTTCTATGGTCGATGATGGGACAAATTCAGGTCGACGAATCCAAATACGAAAGGTAGAATAGGAAGACGAGCTTTGAAACCACTGGAGTTTACCCAATACGCTTTGGGGCTTTACATTTCGTATTTCGTCTTATTTGTTTTCTTTTGTTTTTCTGTCGATATCCAGTTTTGCTTTCGTGACTTCTTTCTTGAAATCGTGGATATGGGTATTCCCGTAGAAAAAGTTTTATAACAGAGGCATTTTCTGTCAAGATAAATGCAGGTGGTGGTAGTGTTTCTGTGTCGAAACGTGTTTTCTGTACGTATTCTGAACATGACGTCATATGACTAGTTTTTCGAATACGGTTTCAGCGCGTTGCCAATAAAAATTCCAAAGATTAAATTCCCGATTGATATATGATAGCTGATTGGTCACCACCAATTAAATTAAAAGTCAAACGTAGCCAAACAGGCGGCTCGGGTGTTGTCCTCGGATCTTTCTCATCGGTATTGATCCCGGACTGTCGCCAATAACCCGTTGGTTGCTCCAGTGCGACGTTAATTAACTACCTACCTATCGCCAAAGAGGCGATTAACTGCATTTTAAGATAACTTCAATATGCATCATGAAACCATTTTGGTAAATATGTGAGAACATTTTGAAAGTAAAATTTTCACTTTCCGTCTGTTTTGCTTGTTTACACTAAAATTACACTCATTCGAACTCGCAACCCTCCGGTTGCTAATTCGTTACTCTTCCAACCGGGCTACCGCGGCCCGAAATGAATGATGCACTTATATAAACATAAGACGAACATTAAAGTGTGATAATAACACTAACGGCGAACATTTCTAAGCTAAAAATCGAGCAGAACGAAAAATCTATCACATATATAAAGCAGAATAATTCATGAGGTTGGTAATTAATTAAAATCATACTGCAGCAACACAACAGGCTATTGGTGACGGTTTGGGATAAAACCAGAAGGACAATACCACGTAATTTTGAATTGCGGTCATATGATGGAATAATTAATGAAAGAACGTGTTAAAACAAACGAAAAAATACTAAATGTGGAAATAAAGGAAACAAATGAAATAAAATACGCATGGCAAAATATTTTCGAAATCTAAAACGAAATTCGGAAACTGCAACATTCCTAAGCATAGAAAGACACTTAATTTCAAAGAATAAAAAGAATGAATTAAGCAACGAGTCGCAACGTCTTTAACACAACGCACCCTAAATACGATCGAACTTCCAAGGAATGCAAATACGAATCATAACGCGCTATCCAGGAAAGCCATAAACGGGTGTCGCAATCACACGTTTAAGCAAGTGACGCGTATTCGGGAAATAAAAGCAAACCGTCAACGTTCAAGTCCTCTTCAAGTTGAGATGCTAAATTACGGATCGCGTTTTTGGCACCCCTTCACACGTTTAAGTGTGAGGGGGTGAAGTGTTTATACTTGCGCCCAAAGAACATAAATATGACGATAAAAGTACTTTTGCTGGACGTAAAAGTCTTTTAAAAGTGCCAGAAACGTCAATAAATGCCTTTCTGGATGGCTTTCTTTGAGTACCTTGCATTTTGTTCTGGTATAGATAAGGGTTTTGTATCGTTTCTCCAAATGTCATCTCCAGTCATCTTAAATAGTTTAATGTAATAATTTAAGTTAACCAACCATCTTTGTTATTTTATTGGCTTGAATGATCAATAAAAACCAAAATTCTAAAATGTTTTAGTGTTTTCGCGTTTTGTATTTTCTGTTCATTAATTCGTATTTGTTTGAAATTTTTGGACCAGTTTTTTGACAAGTCTCAATCACTTATTTTCAAAAGCTGACGCATCCAAGACATACAATTTTTCCCCAGTCGCAAAAGACGTATATTAACTACAAATGTTATTAACCCTCTAAGTGGTTTCGACGAGATATCTCGTCCATCAAGATCTGATTAATTTTGTTACTAATGAGATATCTCGTCATCAGGATGTTGCCGATTTTTTATGACAAGATCAAGATAGTCAGTTTTCTTTAAAGGACGAGATATCTCGTCCATCAGGATCTGATCATTTTTCAACTGACGAGTTATCTCGTCGTAGCAACCACCAGGAGGATTAATAAAACATAATGTGTATTGCTGAGAATAAGTTCAGACTAAATGAATGATCATTGTATTTTTGAAAGAATTTTAAAAGTGAATATCTAAAGAAGTAAAATACAATTGTCAAGCTTTGAAATCAATAAGATATCTTTTTGAAAACTAACTTTTAATTTCATAAAATTTCCGGGCCGCGGTGGCCCGGTTGGAAGAGTAACGAACTAGCAACCGAAGGGTTGCGAGTTCGAATCCAGCCAAACACCGTCGTGTACAAAGGGGGCTGGTGCACGTTAAATCTGTCGTGGCCTCAAATGTCCTCACGTTGGCGTGGTGTGGAAGTTTGGAGAGTGGGGTGCCAGCTCAGGTGTTGCCTCGTCATCTGACCGTGGTTCAAAATTACGTGGTGTTGTCCTCGGATCTTTCCCTTTGGGATTGATCCCGGACCGTCACCAATAGCCCATTGTGTTGCTCCAGTGTGACGTTAATTGAAATACCCAACCCCCCCATAAAATTTCCTTTTTAATATTATTGACTATTCGTAAACTTTATACAGTAAAGGGGAAGTAAAACGTTATAGTGTATTCAAATTCTGAGGTACCTTGACTTTTTTAACACTAAAAGTATTTCCCCATGTAAACAGAACTTTGATAATTTAGTGCAAAGTAGTAAGCTGAAGCAAGTAGCACTTATAAAAATTAAAGTTCTTATTATAAATAAAAACGTTACTTCTTAAATCCCAAATACATTTCATTATCATTAAGATGTAAATATGTGTGGAACACTGAACAATATTTAAAAATTTTCTTTCCGAAAATGGAAATATCTTTACACACATTAATGCTTACATATTTTTAGTTTTTATGAATTCTCGTTCAATCTAATGCATTATCGATTTTCTCTTATTTTGATTAAATTCATGTACTCGTAGATTAAACCACCAAAACAATAATAAAGCAGCAAGGTTTCTAAAAGTAGTTCCTTTGTTTCTAAAAATCACTCAAGATAAAAGATTAAAAATCAGGGGCTAAGATTCCGCCATTTTAAATCAAAGAAATTTCAAATAAGCAAAAATAAATAAAGCAAACATTAAAAGCTTATTCTGTTTTAAACACTTCTTCCAAGACAGACTAATTTACGGTTCTTATTATTTGTGCAAACTTTCAATTATGGTTTTCATTGTGGTGAGTAATGCAACATAAAAACTTAATAAGGCAAAAAAAAAAAAACGAAGGAAACTTAAATTTAATCTCTCGATGCTCAGCATCAAATTGCAGAACACGGGAACATTGTGTTTTCTATCACTCACGCATTTTCTAAAGAGTTTACTTGTTTTCCAGATCGATATATATTTTTAAGTGGTAACACATTTAAAACTGTTTAGAATAGCAGATGCAAAATATTTCATTCAACAACTCAAATTTTACACATATTATACGATACGTTTACCAATTTGTATATAAGATTCAAATGGTTTCTGTGTAAGATTTTCAGTGTAAACAAAGCAGACGGAATGCGAAGATTTAGTTTACGTTGTTCAAATGTCCTCGTGGTTCGATTCTAACCTGGGTGCATATCTCTCTCCTGTGCCAGCAAAACTTTCGTTGTATGTGTATGTCCATTTTCTTGACGTTGGCTGTCTTGTGTTTGGATCAGCTTGTCCAGATAGATTGCTGCACCATAAAACTCTTTTATCAACTAACCAACCAATCAATCAAATTCTCTTGCATGATACATATTGAGGTTAACCTAAAATATTGTTTATCATGGTGTTGGAAACATTTCGAGTTTAATGAAATTGGTGTTGACCAATCAACTCTCATGCATCAATTCGTAATTTATTCTTCGCAATTTTTATAACCGAAATGTTAAAATCATATTAGAAACACAAGTCAAATGACGTAACGTTCGGAATACGTACAGGAACCATGTAGAAACACTATCACCACCTATATTTATCCTGACAGAAAATGCCTCTCATAAAAGTGTTTGAATAACAATTTTCATCATTAGATGCTTAGCAACAGCATCAAACATTTAATGCTGTTACTAAGCGACAGTAATATAACTGATGAAAAACTGCTAAGTTGATACAGGGGCAGGGGTACATATGATTACTGAAATAAGTAATCTACTTATTGAGATGAAATTGCCTTTATGAAATCAAAAGCAGAAATAACTTCTCATTTCGTGATTTAATATGGAATCATTAGTAACATTCTCAGAAAGGAAATAACTTCTGAAAACTAAAACAAATTATTTTACTAGCTATTTTTTAATACAATGTGAGATTTAATTATAATTTGTTTACCTACGTCTTAAATGCTAAAAATAAATTATAGAATGTCGTGTATAATAAAGTATGTGAGGTAACTCGAACCTTTTTTCCTATGAATTTTGTTTTGTTCTATCTTTATTTCTTTGAAGGTATGTCACAAAAAATATTCTCAGGTGCCTAAATAGACAAAAACAATCTACTCTCAAGTAAAACTAAAAATCACATAGCTCTTTAAATTTTCCTACAAGCATACTTAGATGACAAGAAGTAACATAAAGCACTTCAACACTTAAAAGGATTTGGAGTTAAATTATTTTTATCATATCATTTATTCTCTGGATTTATTCAAAATTTAAAAAAAATATGTTAAAAGTCAATCGAGTTAACTTATATCGAAAAAAATGCCATTTAAGTTATCTCCAAACTTTTAATCCGTTCTGACAGCTAGGAACCGCCATCATCGATCGATAGGGTGTCCATTAAAGCCCATCCAATCGAAAAGTGACTTCTATGTTAAAGGTTTTAGATTTTGTTTGAGCTACTTTAGATTTTTTGCAGTTTCATCGTTACGTCTAAAAGCTAACAAACCAAACTATAATCTATTAGATTTCAGAAATTCATTCCGTGAATATTTATCGCCTTTGAATACCGTTTATTAGGATGAATGTTTTAATCCTGTAAGTGGTTTCGACGAGATACCTCTTCCATCAAGATATGGTCAAGTTTATCAATGACGAGATATCTCGTCCATCAAGATCTGGTCAAGTCTCGTCTAACAAGTTCTGGTCAAGTTTATCGATGACGAGATATCGTCAATCAAGATCTGATCAAGATTTGGTCAAGTTCGTTAATGACGAGATATCTCGTCCATTAAGGTCTGGTCACGTTTGTCAATGACGAGTTACATAGTCCATCAAGATCTGGTCAAGTTTGTCGATGACGAGTTACCTAGTCCATCAAGATATAATTAAGTTTGTCAATCTCGAGATATCTCGTGCATCAAGATCTGATCAAGTTTGTCAATGACGAGATACCGCGTCCATCAAGATGTGATCAAGTTTGTTAGTGAAAAGGTATCTCGTCCATCAAGATCTGGTCAAGTTTGTCAATGACGAGATATTTCGTCCATCAATATCTGCTCAGTTTTCTTAATGACGAAACACTTCGTCGAGATAAAACTGCCCTATTACTCCAAGGGGATGAAGGTCCAAATAGGAAAAGGTTTTGTATCAGAGACTGCTCACTAACAAGGCAGTTTCCTACGCGAAAATATATCACCAGGAATGTTAAAACGTACAATACTTTATTACATGAGTTCGGAGGATATTAGTTCCTACTTCACGATGTCTACTTTACAATTTAAAAGCAATGATCATCGAACAAAATCAGCAACAAGAAGTACACAATCTTGTCAACAAGTCATTAAAAGTGTTCTCGGGTAAAAAAATCAGTCTCCCATATTTCTTCGGTGAAATAAACAAGGCATCTCCCCAAGTCGAAAAGATGAAACCTGTATAGCTACACTTGAATAACAAAGAGGCCCAATTTGACCCTGGCCTCAAAAATGGCAACTGAGAGACTCAACGCTCAGTGAAGGGTTCAAAAGCATAATTCAACCTTTCAACATGTAGTCTTTCCTGCATTTAACCAGTTTTGACCTACGTGGCCAAAATAATCTTTAGAGAGGATTATATTCAAAGGAAATGGGGCAATAGAATATTTCCGAATGATACTATTCTAAGGAAATGATCAACAGAATCGGCATGCGTTAGCCCGGTTGGAAAAGTAATGGATTAACAATCGGAGGATCGCGAGTTTGAATCCAACCAGAGACCGTCGTGTACAAAGGGAGCTGGTGCACATTAAATCTGCCGTGGCCTCAAATGCCCTTACGATAGCGTGGTGTGGAAGTTTGGAGAGTGGGGTGGTAGATCAGGTGACCTCGTCATCTGACCGTTGTTCAAAATTGCGTGTTGTCCTAGGATATTTCTCTTCGGGTTTGATCCCGGAATCAGCTCGGGTGTGACCTCGTCATCTGACCGTGGTTCAAAGTTACGTGGTGTCGTCCTCGGATATTTCCCTTCGGGTTTGATCGCACACCGTCGGCGATAACCCGTTGTATTACTCCAGTGCGACGTTAATTTTTAAAAAAGACAAACAGAAATTTACTGAAGGATTCTATTAAATTATTAATTCTTAAAAGACAAACGGAATCTTTCCAACGGATTCACTTCCAAGGAAGGGAGTAGTAGAATTATTCCAAATGATTCTATTCTAAGGAAAATATCAATGTAATCTTTCGAAAGGATTCACTTCCAAGAAAGGGAGTAGTAGGATTATTCCAAATGATTCTATTCTAAGAAAATCGATCGAGTTTCGAACTCGCAACTCCCCTGTCGATAATTTGCTAACCCTTCTACCGTAATTTCTTCCACCCTTCTACCGTGGCCTTCACATTTTTACAAGAATCAGAATTAAACTTCAAATGAGAGAGAGAGAGAGAGTATATTCATTTTAAACTGAATATCTTTAACTAAGATAGTCACGTTATGATTCGTGTCAGCTTCGAAAGCGCTTGTTTAACATGCTCTTTGAGTACAATCTCTTTTTGATATAAGGGAGGTTTCACTGAGACCTAAAGACAGACACAGCAAAGTTTTTAAAATATAATTCTGAATTAAAGGTCTCATTAAATTTTTTTTCTCATTACAGAGCAAATTGAACAAACGTCTTGACGAATGAGACATGAACCTCTATTTTGCTGTTGAAGCCAATGTTACCGTGTGTCCCAGATTTTCGAATGAGGAAAAGTAATGTCATGTTTAATCAAGTTGAACAAAAGTACAGGATAAAGAAATTGTACATATTTATTTGAGGACGGGTTGGTAGTTGGTTGGTGGTTAATTAACGTTTCACTGGAGAAACACAACGGGGTTATTGGCGACGCTCCGGGATCCATTCCAAAGAGAAAGATCCGATGATAACACCTCTAAATTTTGAACCACGGACAGATGACGAGATCAACACCTGAGTTGTTACCACTCTCTATAAACGTCCACACCACGCCAACGTGAGGATATTTGAGGACACAACAAATTTAACGTAAAACACCCCAGCGGACAGGACGGTCTTTGATTTGACCAAGTTTCGAACTCGCAACCCTCCGGTTGCTAATCCGTTACTCTTCCAACTGAACAACAGTGGCCCTTATTCGAAGACAGATTAAACCTCCAAGTGGTTTCGACGAGATTTCTCGCCCATGAAGGTCTCACCAATTTCTCTAATGGTGAGTTACCTCGTCATCAAGATCCGGTCAGTTTTCTTCTAATGTGGAGATATTTTGCCCATTGAGATCAGATCGGATTTGTTAATAACGAGATACCTCGTCGAGACAAGAGGATTAACTCCATGACCGTACGAGACTTTCGAGTTCTGTAACCGTCATCTGACCGTGGTTCAAAATTTCGTGGGAATCTTTCCCTTTGGGATTGATCCCGGACCGTCATCAATGGCCCGTTGTGTTGCTCCAAGTGTGTCTTTAATTAAACTTTACAATACGGCACCTAAATTTTGTTACCCGCGTCTAAGAACGGCAGATTTCTCTTGACTTCATTCCCCCTACAGAACTTGTAAGAGAGAGTCGTGAATGACTTTTACAACTGGGGCAACCTAGCACGCTTTCCTTTCATAGTGTTTGGCATACTGGAGATATCACCGGCGCGACTTTCTGTATTTCCCAGCGTTCACAGAATGATCGACAGGATAGAGCTTCGAACAAAAGGATCGTCCCTCTTGGGGCCAGTCGCTGACAGCTCGCAAATGGTGATCGATATCAGCGGTCACTTAAAGGGGGATAAAATCTTCGTAACCGCATCTATACTGAGCCGCTCTAGGAAGGAAAAATCTCACGGAAGGACTGTTGTACTGCCCGTAGTCTACAGCTTAAAATACCTACCTACCTAGCAAGTTCTGTAGCATTGAATATTCCCCACCATAAATATAATGATAGATAACATCAATTAGTTGAAAGAATCCTAGAAAGATTCTATTGATTAAAAAAAATATTAGAAATCATGCAAGAAAGACTGCACGCTACCGAACGTATATGTGAGTGTGAAAACGTCTGAGTGTTAAAGAAATATTCCCATGTTTTGAATAAAACTCCATTATATGGTTTCAGTCAACACCTTCTGAAATCAAAGTTGGAGTGCGTAAGCATGACGTCACTATTCGGAGGCCTAACAAAAATCCAGTTATGAGCGATTTTCAGTATAAACAAATATCCAGAAGACAAGGATTTTACTTCCAGTTACCCATTGGGGAATTCTGATATGAAGAACGTTCAACCACAAACAACACAAGAACCATCTGCATTTATATTTATAGGAAAAGCCTCTTCCAAGTTGGTATTGTAATTACATCAAAGAAATTGTAAAGTTTATAGTTATAAAGTTAGAACACGGAGGTGAATTTTTGGAAATCTATATATATAAAATAGGATGTGTGTGTATATATTTTCTATACAAATCTACACCGTTTGACCAATCCACACCAAATTTGGTACACGTTCTATTGGCCCTAGGGGGCTAAAAACTATTCGAAATCGCCATAGAAATAACATTGAGCATAGATTGATTGCTTTATGCAGCTATGGTTGCTTTACCAGTGTTGATCGAAAACAATTTTTTCCGAAACAAATTAAATTACAATATTTACGTTTGAATTGACTTTTTAGTTCTTCCCATGATGTAAATAAACTATAGATATTTTATTGATGAAGAAAGAATATTTTAAAATATTTATTTTTGTAAGGAAATTCAAGGAAAGGTTTTCAGGAGTTCAAGGATGATTTTCAAGGAAAGTTGGTGTATATTTCGATCAACTTTCCTGTTGTTGTTAATAATCTCCAATCAAGTCTGACGGAGTCAGACTAGATCAAAGAATCCGTTGACTTTAATGAAATCCATGACTAAGAGAGGAGAAGAATGAATCTCTTCCCAGGCGAGTCCCAGACACAGTTCAAAATGTCAACTGATTCATAGGAGGAAATGTGCAGCTTCTGTAATCTGAAGACTGGAGTACCGAGAGGTAGAAGACTGTCTTGGCTCCGTGCCTGTTTGTGTTAGAGATGCAGCAGACTTTTGTAGAAGATGTGGAAATGTAGATTTTCAATTATTAGATTAATCAGATGATTGCAGAGGGTATCGAAATAAAGAGCTTGAATTGTTCTTTAAGATGAAGCAAGTTGGAAGGCTGTAGGAGGATTTGGAGGTTTTCTATGAATTTTGGAAGAAGGCCGGACTGATGTTCTGTTGCAGTTGAAGGAAATACCGGTGAAGCGTACTCCAGTGGAAGCGGATCAAAAAGATGTTCGGATCATGAATTAAAATGGATGAATTCTAATTCTAAAGTTGAAATTTGAAGAGAAAAATAGTCGAAATTCGGTCTTACTATTGACGGATTTTCAGTTTTCATATCATTTTGTAGGTTTTTTGTAGTTGCATCTTGTAAATTTTCATAGATGGATCGGCATTATTTCCGGTGAATTTCCGTCAAATTCGGGAGCAAAAATGAGCGGCTTCTATATGTATTTGTGAATGAAGTAATCGATTTAGGCAACTTTAGATTAGGCGATCAACATTCCTTAAATAATTTATTGAATACGTAATAATTTGTAGAATTCTGTTTCATAAGCGTTTTAGGTAAGGCGTGTAACTTATTTTAAAATGTCCGGAATAGATACATGTGAATCCTTCGTTGAAAGCAGTGATTTTCTTTCTTAAAAATTCTGTAAAATCGACATTCTGCTTTTTGAAAAAATTTTATGCATTCAGTTTAATTTGTCTACACCGATTACATTTATTTCTAACCCAAGCACCGTTATTCCGAAAAGCACAAACGAAAAACTCATTGATCATAAAAGCGTAATTTTGGTACTCGGTATCTGGCAGCACCAGAATTAATGTTTACTTTTTTATAAAACTTTGTAGAACTTTCTAGAAAGTTGGGGAAACGGAAACTTCCTTGGACTCATGATGGAGAACATTCCAGCACCCACTCGATTCTTAGCTGGTCGTATTTCAAGGAAGCTAACTCGGTAAGTCTTCCAGTTTATCATCTTTCAGTGAATCTGACAGTTTTATTTCGCTCTTTTAGTTGATTGTATAAGTATTTCCTACTTTATTTGACAGTGATAGTGTACATTTTGGATTTATATTTCGAAACGGATGTAAGTACTTCATAATTTTAAATTTGTTTTTTCGTTAACTATAGTTTATTATTGTATTCAATAATAGATTTCATTGCTCAGTGAGAGTGCCTTTTGCTTAATTTATGAAATGGCGTTTTTTGTATTCTTTTACAGATTTCTTTGCTGTAGCAATGCCTCCAAGGTAGCGGAAGGCAATCGGCCAAGTGCAGTCAACGGTTAGATGATGAAAGATAAGCGTAGTCAAGAAACTTCCGAGGAGAGGAATAGAGTACTTGCGATTGCGAGAGAGAGAGAGACATGCACGAATACACGCAAGATGCTATGACGTACGTGAGGACGTACGGGAGACCAGACTTATTTATCACCTTCACCTTCAATCCGACTTGGACGGAGATCAAGGAGGTTCTTACCAATGTTCATTTCAATACCCACTGAGCTCCACGAACTTGATTGTGAGAGTATTTAAACAGAAGCAGTTGAAACTGCACTTTGCGCATCTTTCGTTTTTTAGAATTCTGCATTTTTTCGTCGGAATTTTCGTTTCTGTTTGTCTTCATGTCTTAATCTTTTACATATTGCAATATATTCACGAATTAAATGTATATATTGTAGAAGTACATTGTAGAAGCTATGAAAAAGTTAAATCGTATTTTCCGTACAACTTAAATTATTGCATTTTTCTTTGAAAGAATAGTGATTATTCTATTTCACTTTTCAAGCAACATTTAACCATTTCAACCCGAGAAACGCGGGGTAATTCAGCTAATTATTTAATAAAAAGGATTAATTAGGAAATTATCTATTTAAAATTAATCTTGTTTTTGTCACTCAGTACATATAAAACATTGTCGTCAGGTCATTGTTTACATTTTGAAATGAAATTTTTAATTCCATATATCTCTATTAAGTAATTTGAGGGCACGGTAGCCCGGTTGAAAGAGTAGCAGATTAGCAAACGGAGGATTGCGATTTTGAAACTCGATCCAACCAGAGACCGTCGTGCACGTGGGGTCTGGAATACGGTAATTCTGCAATGACATCAAATGTCCTTACATTTGGGTAGTGTGAAAGTTTGGAGAGTGGGGTGCCAGCTTATGTGTTGACATCGTCATCATCTGACAGTGGATCAAAATTACGAGGTGTTGTCCTCGGATATTTCCCTTCGGGATTGATCCCGAACCGTCACCAACCGCATGTCGTGTTGCTTCAAAGTAACGTCAATTCAACTCTACTTACCTACATATTAAATCATCAGATCATTTTGAGCACAGATTTACTTGGTAAAAAATGAAGATACTGCTTCTGTAAATAATATTCCATAAAGAATATGTATTTAATTTTAAAATTTTGTATAAGAATTACTTTTCAATTTAAGAGCACTGGTATGCTAAATGCAAGGGAATATGCACGCACGATATTTCACGCTATATATTAGAAACCCAGGACGATTTATATGAATCGACATTAATACAGATTATATACTTTAGATAATACTTTGAGTTCTATTATGATTTTTATAGAAAGTACTTAGTGGAATAACATAAATATTATAAAAAATAATCCAATTAAAATATATGAAATGTTATGAGTACTTAATAACAATATTTAATAAGAGTGCCTAGTATCAAAAAGTAATATTGTTACAATATCAAGCGATAGAAACATGATATATGGATATTGAGCAATATAATTTAAATCTCTGGAATACGCGATTCATAATTTCCTTCATTTATCAGACGAAATTGGATACCGAGCAACCAATCGCATCGCTCATATAGGCCCCGAGTGTGACGTCACCGATTTTGCAGTCTGGCTTTCTCTCTAGTCGGTGTTGTTTCATCCCACGTGCTCAACTTTACAGTTTCGTCATCAATGACATTCTCAATATGCTGCAATCTTTCGGTATTAATTCAAATTTATTTAATAATTGAAATATTTCGAGAGTGTCTGCTTATAAACTGCAACGAATCGGTATTGTCATGGTTGGGTAGGTATTTAATTAACGTCACACTGGAGTGACACAACGGGCTATATCTCTTGGTTGGGGCGAAAAACTTTCGAGAGTGTAGTTCAAAACAGTAATTAATTTTTCCAAAGTAGGAATTAAATACCATTCCTTAGATAATTCGACTTCCAAATATGAATGAAAGTAAGCGGTCAAAAAAGATTATTTTAATTACCCTAATACATCGTTAACCGCCAGGAGGGTTAAATCCGATACAGTATAGGATTCTCTACAAAATCTCGACAGTCGCAGCTCCATTCAACATCTGTCTAATTGGCGCAGTGTAGAAGATAGAATTGGCACGGTGATCCTTAAAGAACTCAAGTATTCATCATCCTTCTATGAAGTGAACCTAGAGTGGATCTCTTCAGACGTGGACCTCACGGGAACTAAGTAGCGGATAATTTGGCGAAGGAGGGTATCGATGAACCATTGTCCGATACCCACTCATTGACGTTTCTTGTGCTTTACTCTATTAGAAAAAATCTTGATAAGAACGCATGGATCTTTCTCCCGGTACACTCTTGGTATTGTGGGGATCTCCCGGAAGATCTCTTGCTCTCAATTGCGACAGATATTTTACAGACAGCGCTCTCCCGCTTTTTCAGTGACCATCTTAGGAGTGTCATACCTTGCTGTGGTCGCAAGATTCATCCTGTTTGCCCTAAATTCCAGTCTGACCAGGCCTCCCCAGCACATTCTCGAGCGCCTGGAGTTGTTCCGAGACGAGCTGTTTTCTGAATCTCTTTTGGTGTATGACTTTGCGCGGGTGAATGGGCTTGTGGATTGGGTCCAGCTGGAGCTAGAAATGGATATTAGCAACAAACACAACACTGAAAGTCTAACGCCCAAAAGATGTGATGTTAAAGAACATTTTCGTAATGTCGAAAACATTGCAATGGAAATAGAAACAGAAATGTAAGAAACGCATATCATTGGAAATAAAAATTCAAAGGAAATCAGAGAAGCCCGTATTGACTAATTCCGAATGATGTAGATTCTAGAGTAAGAAAGAGGAGCACGTCAACGTTGGCACTAGTACTTCAACCGCCTGAATCGATGGGTATTGGCTGGGAATGTGATACAACTTTGAAAGACTGTATCAGGTAAACTGGACCTATAAGATTCCAGATACCAATGTACCCATAACGCATACTGGGGATTGTCGATGCGAAAGAAATCGGTTATAAACTATATGCAACGCGAGTTCAACTTGAAGTACATTTCTACATCGCCCGCTACTCTGTGCAACATTTGTATCGATTTAAACCTTTGCAAGAAGCATCGATAAAAATATTTTGTCATATGCATCTTTCTCTTCTCTTTCTATCTCATCGGCCTTTGATAAGTAAAATTATTCTTCACTTATAACCACTAATACCACTAACACAATAACCACTAACACAATAGCCCGGTGTTCCTACAGTGCGACGTTAATTAAAATATCAAAATATCAAGTACCGTATACAATTCACCCCATTTTTTGCCACATGAATACCTGTCAGACTGAGCTAGGTAGGTAGGTATGTATTTAATTAACGTCGCACTGGAGCATAGCAACCGGCTATCGGTGATGGTCCAGTATCAATCCCGGACGGAAAATCCGAGGACAACTCGTCATTATTACCCACGGTCAGATTGCGAGATCAACACCTAAGCTGATACCACTCTCCAACTTTCACATCACGCCAACGTGAGGACATTTAAGGCCACGGCAGATTTAACATGCAGAAGACCCCACGCACACGACAGTCTTTGGTTGAATCGAGCAAACCTCCTGTTGCTAATCTGCTACTCTACCAACAGGGCTGCCACTGTTCTTAGACTGAGCAGAGTGTTAAAACTCTGCAAAGGGTTGCATTACTGATTAAATAAGGATACACTACGAGAATTGTCTTTTCAAACACGCCTCGTCCAGACGAACAAGTGTACCACTTGTTAGTGCTACTACTTGGTAAAGTGACACAGAAACAAACCGAATCGAAAGAAACAAGCATCTAACAGGGGAGGATGTAATTTGGTATAAGAAATAAGTCTCAGCAAAGCTCGCTTATAACTTACTTCTACACAAATATTTATTTCCTCTTCGTGGCACAAATAGCCTTATAATGATGTCATTCTGTCAACTACACACGGGCAGATTGCAAGTTTCATTGCTCTTATCGTATTTTCGTTGCGGTAGATGGGATATAAATATTGAAAATGCAATGAAATGTACTACTTATTCGTGACATAGAAATTAAATGTTTTTATCTTATTGGTATATTGAAGAAGTTTCTAAATATTATGGAGAAACTGTTTCGGTGTCATATTAATATAATTCTGCATTTTAATATTTCTGCGCAGTGGTATTTTATTTGGGAATTTTCTATGGTAACACTGAATAGGGAGAAATTCGTTTTGATAACAGAACCTATTTACATATCTATACAGGGTGAGTCTAAATTGTTTTTACAAAATAAGAGGGGTGATAGTACCCATCCAGACGAGCAATAATTACCATGGAACATAGGGTCGCATTCCACTCTGAGAGGCAGAAAAGAGTAAAGTCGAAACGCGTGGAGCATGAACAAGTCATCGCATCTGACGTCGTTTTACACCTGCCTACGTAGCATATCTCCTAAGCAAGATGGATCGGACGTGGCGGACCTGTGGCTTTGCCTCCTCGCTCACCGGACCTCAACCCACTGGACTTTTTCTTCTGGGGGCACATGAAATCTTTAATGTACCAGACGCCTGTGGACTCGGCTGAAGATCTCGTAGCGAGAATCTGTGTTGCCGCAGACAAAATTAACACAACACCAGGAATCTTCGAGGGGGTGCGCCAGTCATTCCTTCGCCGGTGTGAACTGTGCAACGACACGCATGGCCGCCACTTTGAACACTTGCTGTGAATTTTTCTCTGATCAATAAATCAGATTGTGCAACTTTTGGTATCGTTCATTTGCTTTCCAACATTGTTGTAAGTTCATGTTGAAATTCTAATTTTACTCTTTTCTGCCTCTCAGAGTGGAATGCGACCCTATGTTCCATGGTAATTATTGCTCGTCTGGATGGGTACTATCACCCTTCTTATTTTGTAAAAACAATTTAGACTCACTCTGTATATGGTAAATATGTTTCATTGTAGTTCTATCCCGTTCCTATTTTCTATAGTAGATAGAAAACTGATCTTTCCTATCTAGCTCAGTTTCATTTCTGTGCCAAGGTATAGGATGGATTTCAAGTAGCTGAATATAGATAGGGCTACTGTTTTAATTACCTCTTACCGGTAAGAAAATTAGCGTATTATCAACTGGAGGGTTGCGAGTTCGAAACTCTATCCAACCAAAGATCGTCGTGTATGTGGGGGCTGCTTTACGTTAAATCTATCCTGACCTAAAATGTCCTCACACGTGGTGTGGAAGTTTGGAGAGTGGGGTGCCAGCTCAGGTGTTGACCTCATCTCACCGTGGTTCAAAATGATGATTTATTGTCCTCGAACCGTTCTCTTCGGGATGAATCCCGCACCGTCGAAAATAGCTCGTTGTGTTGCTCCTGAGCGACGTTATTGCAACTATCATAACTTAGAGTGCACTTGGCAAGTTATTAGAATATATTTTCTTTTCAGGTCACTTTTTTGTTCGAAACTAATGCTAAACCCCATCACCAAAAAGCAATTACATGAAACTAATTCTTAATTGGAAGTGTAGCTTGGTTGGAATAGTAATGTATTAGTAACCGGAGGATTGCGAGTTCGAACCCAACCAAAGACCGTCGTGTGCATGGGGTGCTGGTGCACGTCAAATGTCCTCCCGTTGGCGTGGTGTGGAAGTTTGGAGAGTAGGGAGCCAGTTCAGGTATTCACCATCATCTGATCGTGTTTCAAAATTACGTGGTGTCCTTGGATCTTTCCCTTCTGGAGTTGATCCCGGACCGTCACCAATACCCCGGTGTGTTTATCCAGTGTGACGTTAACTAAACCTACCTACCTACCATCCATACGTAAGTCGTTCAGTAACATCTTCCGGATGTAAAATTCCAGCACAGTATAAAATTTTTCTACTTGAAGTAGGATATTTTTATGAAAAGGTATTTTAGTGTAACCAACCCAAACCAAACCGAAATTGAAGATTTTACTTTCTGTTACCCAAATGATGTGATAATACAAATCGGATTCAATTAATACACTTTTTCAAAACCAAGTGAGTTAACTGCTTTCTCACGGGAGCCAGACTGTAGGATGTGCTTCCTTCACTACTGACTTCATTTGGTTGTCTTCAATGAATACAAAAATCATTATGTGGCATTAATTTTACTACACAATATAAATAAATGTCAAACAATATATAAATGTATGCTAAAACCAGCTTCAGAGATTCGAATCAATTGTTAGAAAATAAAAATCTTTTGGTTTGTTGTCAAATGAATTTATTTAATTTCGATTCGATTTCTGCTTTGTCATAAAATTCTAATCTCATAAATATCTGCAGCGTGAATTTGTATGTGTATTTTAAGCAACACATTCAAGATCACCTTGTAAAATCAATATAATACACAGGTTGCATAAACATGCACTCGGACATGCTCAGCATGCTTAGATTAAATAATCTAAGTAAACCAGGTTAATCGACCTAATCCTCCAAGTGGTGTCGACAAGATATCTCGTCATCAAGGTATTGCCGACTTTTAAATGATGACGAGATCAAGAGCTAGTGAGTTTTCTAAAGAGGAAATATCTCATATAAGATCTGGTCAATTTTGTTAATGATACATCGTTGAGACAATATTGTCATTTTGTTGAGACAAACACCAAGAGGGTTGACATATAAAAGCTTCTTGTTCCTAAATGGTACACAGACTACTTGATGAAATTATTGATGATATTAGTAGAACAGGTAATGCAAATATGTAAAGTGATTCTCAAAGTCAACAATGATTTGGTAGTGTTATAGCATATGATGCTTTAAGTTTCAACAAGAAAGCAGAGTTGTTGTTTCTAGCTGAACGCATGACTGCTAAAAGTTACTAAGAACTTTACTGAACCACTAATTTACAAACATTTCGAGATCTTCAAAGTGAAAATTTCGACTCCTATGTTGAATCTATCAATAGCCCTGATGCAAATACATTTCGAAATATTTAGAGAATGACAGCTTGATAAATTTAGTCAGTCGCCAATATAGTAAAGCAGTTGTGCTTAAACAAGTCGTAATTGTTTGTCCCACGCCATATGCACGGATCGATACAATCATTGTTTCATAAAAGATTTGCTTTCTCTTTCAGAGGAATTTTCAGTGTGAACATACAAACCAGATGGGAAATGTTGAGATTTTACATCCGCTACCCAAATATTCTATTATGATACATACCAGGGTTATCTTAAAATGTTGTTTATAGTTGTTTTGACAACTTTTGGCGTCTAATCTAATTGGCGTTTACCTATTAATTGTCACACATCGATTCAGAATTTATTCTTTGGTTGGCGATTTGTTGAAATTGAATTCCAAAAGAATCCAGCTGACGTCATGTTCAGAATACGTTTTGCCACAGAAATTACACCGCCTACGGCATTTAGTATGACTGAAAAACCTCTCATAGTTTAGTTAGTTAGCATGTAATCCACGTTATTTTGGTGAGCCTATTCGTTAAATTAGGAAGCAGATTAAACTTAAACAATGCATTTCCACGATTGGTGTGTTTAACGCGAATACTAGTTCCATGTTTATCGATCAGTGACGGAAGAAATATCACTGATTACGAGCTGACGAAATAAGTAATCACCTATAACGATTACCATACATAATTTGGCGTATGGCAACTATTCCCTGGCGAATCCTGTGGCGCGTTTGGAAGAGCAACGGATTAGCAATCGGGTTCAAAATTACGAGGCATTGTCCTTAGATCTTTTACTTCTGGATGGATCTCTAACCGTTTCCAATAGCCCTCTGTGTTGCTTCAGCAACCTTAAATAACTACTTATGTACCTACCTAAATCATTTATAAATTTATAATATATTATAAAAGAGAAATATTTATAGATCTTTGGAGCGAATTTGTTTTGGAATTTTCAGCTCTCTCGTATGTAGTGCTACTGTTATAACCGAACTAAAGCAGTACCTAGAAGAATAAATATTCTAGAAAACGTTTCCCAGATCTTTTGTATCAGTCGAACCTCCATTTGAAATTCAAGGCGCCTCGAAATATGCAGCGAAAGAGCTGTAGCTAATGGCAAAACATGTGGTGCTCAACATCCATCGGCAAACGTGACAATGGGAATAAAAAATACCTCCAGAAAAGGAACCCGCCCACAGGGACCTGCGAAGTAAAAAACGAAGAAATACAGTTCGAAGCGATTCTTCGATGGCCGGGCAGCTCGGTGGAATGGTTGACGAAAAAAGACGTCGAAAAAAAGGAGAGCCGTTGTTGAAGCTGGAGATTCTTTTTATGGTGCCGAGAAATTTCGGATTTTCTGCTTTTGTTGTGCTTTTCTTTCTGGGTCGATGTCACAGTTCGATTGTGGGAATGACGATTTAAACTTCGCTGCTACCTCTCCGGGGACAACGACGGTGGAAGATTTTTCTTGGCGAGGCTGCTTTATTTCCTTTCGCTTCGGTCGTATTTTTTTGTTTCGAGCTCTGCGGGGTATTTTTGTTGGGCTGTGGTTTGGGATTCTATTTCCTTTGCCCGGTAAAGAAAACTTTTATTAAACATAAATGAAGGTGACCTAATGGCAGTTTTCTCTCGTGATGGAATTTATTATGTCCAAGCGGTCGAATGCATTGTATTTATGCCCCGCTGAAGCCCGGGTAGAAGAGTAACGGATTAGCAACCGGAGTGTTGCGAGTTTGAGTCCAACCAAAGACCGTCGTGTACAAAGGAGCTGGTGCACTTTAAATCCGTCGAAGCCTCAAATGTCCTCACGTTGGCGTGATGTGGAAATTTGGAGAGTTGGGTGCCAGCTCAGATGTGACTTCGTCATCTGACTGTAGTTCAAAATTATGTGATGGTGTCCTTGTATACTTCCCTTCGGGTTTATATCCCGGACAGTCGCCAATAGCCCTTTGTGTTACTTCAGTGCGAAGTTAATATAGATACCTACCTTATCTTATAAAATCAACTTATGGGGCCGCGGTAGCCCAGTTGGAAGAGCAACGGATTAGCAACCGTTGAGAGTTTGAAACTCGGTTCAGCGAAAGACCGTCGTGTTCACGGGAACTGATGCACTTTAAATCTGCCATAGCCTCAAATGTCCTCACTTTGGTGTAGAGTGGAAGCTTGGAGAGTGCGGTGACAGCTCAGGTGTTGTTGTCGTGATCTGACCGTGATTGAAAACTATGAGGCAATGTCCTTGTATCTTTCCCTTAGAGATTGATTCTGGACAGTCGCGAATAGATTGTAGCGTTACTCCAGGGCAACATTAATTAACTACCTACCTACCTA
The DNA here is from genome assembly GCA_933210815.1 of Meta bourneti. Taxonomy (NCBI): domain Eukaryota; kingdom Metazoa; phylum Arthropoda; class Arachnida; order Araneae; family Tetragnathidae; genus Meta; species Meta bourneti. Next base: position 23,101,603 of record OW119929.1, read on the forward strand.
GACGACATGTTCCTAAATAAGCGTGGCATAACTGATAAAACGTGATTTGTTGGCGGCGCAGATTCGATTCCTCGAAGGGTGTATTTCTCTCTTCTGTGTCAGTAACACACTGTTTGTATCTGTTACTTGTATATTATTGCATATCTTGTGCCTGGCGCAGCACGGCCAAATATCGCCCTTGCACCAAAAAAACCATAACTGAAAGTATTCCATCATCAAATAGAATAAGCTTAACCCTCCTGGTGGTTGTCTCGACGAGGTGTTTCGTCATTAGAAAAACAACAGGTAGGCACAGTCCCCAATGTACCGTAAGGTTTGGTTCGTGAATACTTTTGGGCGGAATACCTGGTAAGTGGATCGCTGGGGAAATAAAGACGGATAGTATTTGTTTGACATTTATTTATTTGGCCAGTTTTTGTGGATGCATAACAGCGGTGTTAGAGTGTGGGTAATGCTTAGTATTCTATGGCGACCTTATGGATGATGGGTCTGTGATAGCTAAAGTACGAGACACACGGCATGGTGTTGATGCGGATGTTCCTGACAAAGGTGAGGTCGTTGGAGGTGTTTCCAAGCGCTGTGGCAAAACTTGTTAGATGTCCAGCGACGTTGCAGCGTCTGTGCGTCTGCTCGGCCTGCTCCATCTTGCGTCTTCTGTAAGCTCTAGATCTCTCCGCACTTGTCATAGGTTTAGACTTCTTGGTATCATTTTGTTCGTCTTGAACTGCTCTTTCAACCTGTTTACGTTGCCTATGCCGCGATTGAAATTTAGTGTGATATTTTGACTTCATAGTGAAATCTTCGACAAATCGTCACTTTCCATTGCACACAAATGGTTAAAACTTTCAACTCAAATGGAATTGTAGAACTCGTCGTCCTCAAATTTAAGCACGCACTCGTCACAACCCGTCGATTAGAACTGAAGTTACAACGGTTTAATTGGTCAGCGCAAGCCCGAAATGTGACTCATTTCTCCCACCACGAGGTACAAAGGTCAGAGGAGGGAATGGATTAGTGGTCGAACAAGTCGACGCGGCTCACCTTCCTCTACACGATGGTAGGTCATTTATCCCCATAGGCTGATTCCCCCTGGAATTATGGGGCTTTGAGATATCAACATTTTTGTGACGCGCAAGTTTCTGACTATGACCTCCATACCGATTTTAAAGACGTATTCACGTCAAAAAATTGATCAGATCTTGATGGACAAGATATCTTGTCATTAGAAACAACTGACCAGATCTTGATCTCGTCTACATGAAAAAATCGACATCATTATGCTGATGAGATAGTTCATCATTAGCAAAATTAGCCAGAGCTTCATGAGAAAGATATCTCGTCAAAACCACTTTGAGGGTTTATAATTTTGGTATTCCAATATGTTAAAATTGGACCTTTCTCTTCGGGACTGATCCCGGACCATCGCAAATAGCCCGTTGTGTTGCTGTAATGTGACGTTCATTAGTTACCTACCCAATATGAAAATGGTGCATAAGAACCGTTCCAGTATATTTATTATAATTCATATTCAACTATTCGTCTTCGAATATCATTAAAAACAGTGGGATGAGGACATTTGATTCCACGACAGATGTCCTCACGTTGGTGTGGTGTGGAAGTTTGGAGAGTGGGATGCCAGCTCAGGTGTGGCCTTGTCATCTGTCCATGGTTCAACATTACGTGGTCTACTCGGATCTTTCCTTCGGGTTTGATCCCGGACCGTCGCTAATACCGCGTTTTGTTGTTCCAGTATGATGTTAATTAAAATACTACCTACCGGTCCAAAACAACCCTCTTAGCTAGTTACCCATATATACAGTTTAATTTTCTGCTCCAACCTATCCTTAAAGTTTACGCTAGAAGCTTTAAAACACCCTGCATTAATTCATTTATTGCACCTGACAATTATAAGTAATTCTCGTTAATTTTTTGTCGTTTCTTATTACCTGTCAAGTGAGGAATTTTATTGGTTTGTAGGATTTTGTGGCGCATGGTCCAAATTTAGACAAGCAAGAAACTGTTGGCTCAAGTGTTTTCTCCAAATAACGTCTATGTAACTTTTATCGATTTCCAGTTTTAGTTACAATTTAATTTTCTTCGAATCTCCAATCTGTCAGTGTCTAAACGCACTGAGTAAATATACCATCCTTAATGGAATACAATACGGTCAAGGTCTAAATTAAATAAATCTAAGATAGTGAGCAAAAAATCTACTTTAATTTACTTCCACATACAGCAGTTTCCTTTAACTTTTAATTTAAAAAATATTATATTTCGAACAACTATTTCTGTTATCCTAACTCGTAAGACAGTCCATAACAAAGCGAACAGTTTGTTTCCTTTACAAGCATTTTTTTAGGCTGCAGATTTTTTACTTTTACTCTACGCAACAGTTCTTTTTACTATGTAAACGTTTCTTTTCATTAAGTGAAGAAGGAAAATGTACTTTTTTATTCTGACTCTACTTTTTACAGAGAGAAAAACGAACGTTGCTTTCATTCTAAATGTTTTTACCTAGCAAACCAGGTGTTTGGGATGTTTTTTGGTCCGTCAAAAAACACTTCTACCCAAAGCACTTGATATTTATTTTGAATAAATCACATGATGTTAGGATTTAAAGAACATACACATTTTATTTCATTGACGAATTCCCACATTGGTGGTTGGCTTGACGAATTATATAAGGAAAACGAACCAGATCTTCATGTCGTCATAATAAAAACATTACCTATATCTTCATCATCCGGAATTCAATCTTCATTTTTGACGATGAGATATCTTGTCATTAGCAAAATTGGTCAGATCTTGATGGTCGAGATATTTAAGGTAGGTAGATATTTTAATTAACGTCGCACTGGAGCAATTGGTGTTCCGTTCTATTGGTGACTTTCCGGGATCATTTCCAAGGGGAGAGATCTGAGGACAACACCACGTAATTTTGAACCACGATCAGATGACGAGGCAACACCTGAGCTGGCACCCCACTCGCTAAACTTCCACACCACGCCAACGTGAGGACAGTTGAGGTCACGACAGATTTAATGTGCAAAAGCCTCCTTTGTAGACGACTTTGGTTGGATTCGAACTCGCAACCCTCCGGTTATTAATCATCTACACTTCCAATCGGACTATCGCAGCCCAGATATTTAAGGAGCATATAAACTTTATTCCACTCACAAATTTGTTTGTATTGTTTAATCCTCCTGGTTGTTGTTTCGACAAGGCATCTGGTCATAAGCAAAACTGAACATATCTTGATGGGCGAGATATCTCGTCAGTAGAAAAGAACTGACCAGATCTTGATGGACGAGATATCTCGTCAGTAGAAAAGAACTGACCAGATCTCGATGGACGAGATATCTCGTCAGTAGAAAAGAACTGACCAGTTCTCGATGAACCAGATATCTTGTCTGTAGGAAAGAACTGACCAGATCTTGATCTCGTCATCTTCAAAAAACGGCACAATCTTCAGATAAATCACTTGGAATTCAATCTTCATTATCGAAGATAAGATAACTCATCATTAGCAAAATTGGTATGAACTCGATGGACGAGATATCTCGTCGAAACCACTTGGAGGGTTAATGTAAATGATTTTGAAACATGGATATGACGATCAAAGCACATTTATTGGCAAACTATTTTTCGATATCGTTTTTTAACATCAGTTGACAATTGTTGTATATTGCTCAAAAGTGATTAGGTTGTTAAAGTCGTAATACCTACAAAGGGGAAATGAAAACAAATTTATTGCTGCCCCAATATCACACAATCGGAAACATTCAACTCTACGAACATCAAAGGTGGGAATATTTGCATTTTCTATTAGACCCGATACAACCTAACCCAACACGCCACTAGTTTGAGAACTTTCACAGAAGGGAACGCCTTCTTAAACTCATTCCATTTCAAGCTCTCCTCCTTGCAGTGTTCTTCCTCTTGCTTTTTATAACTCCAGGAAAGATTAAAAGGGTATCCATGACAACGGGAAAGGCAGGCTGACTGACTTCTCATCTCTGCTCTAGTGCTGTCAGCCGAAAATGAAAAGATCAAACGGTTTAAACTAGGGGTTGTTAGGAGTGATTTCATCAAAATATATTCACTGGGCAGAAACTTTTAAGCAATCTCGGTGAAATCCCGAAGAACGTCTCGGAAAGGCTGGGAAACTAACGAGGCTAAATTGCGTGGCTAATTTGCATTTCTATGGTGAGACGAGACCACGATGCTTTGAATATCGAAACTTTGGCTTTCGAGGGCAAAGAAACCCGATATCAAGCCTCGCATTTCTAAATCTCAAATATCCATTTTCTCAAGCGATTGAGAGGTGAGTATTAATGAATATGTGTAGGCAGTTATCTATCTCAAGTTCTGGAGGAACTGATTTTAGCCACCAGGAGAAGAGGCTTTTCCTAATTCTTTTATATGAGGGGCTTTTGGGGAGTCGGACTTTTGCATCCACAGTATGTATATACACACCGCGTGTTTCAAACATTCTGCATTCATACAGGGATACATGTCCGCATCTTCATGTGCTTGAGTGTGCAGACATGTAGAAATGAAATACATGTGATTTGACAATAGTATTTTCATTATTCCTAGCTCAGCGTGGGGCCACGTTAGCCAGGTTGGTATAGTAGCGGATTGGCAACAGGAGGGCTGGGAATTGGAAACGATCCAGCCTCAGACAATAGTGGACTTGGGAGCTAGTCTCAAATATCTTCACATTGACGAGGTGTGAAAGTGTGGAGAGTGGTATGCCAGCTCAGGTGTTAACCTCGTTATCAGACCGTGGTTCAAAGTTATGAAATGTTGACCTCGGATCTTTCTCTACGGTATGGATCCCTGACCGTCACCAATAGCCCACTGTGTTCTTCAGTGCGATGTTAATGCAACTACTTTCGCTTCAAACACGGCGTATTAAATGTTTACACTTTTTCAAACAAATAGATCACGTGTTTCCACAGTAAACTATTTTATTCCACTAAAAACCTTCATACGAATCGTTTTTCTGCAATGCAAAAGGACGCCTTAACCGACGAATTTGTTTTTGCCGTGAATGTCATGAAAGCGATACGTCGATTCCTAGTTTTTTATCCGATCTTCTATAGATTTCTGCAGACATTTTTTCTGCGCATTTTCCCCCGATGCTGAAGAAAAAAGGAAACACTTTTTCGAAAGCCCGAAACAGTAATAATAAAAGAATGTGACTTCGAAAAATGCGTTTTCACAGAAATGGACAATATGGCATTTTGCATTCATTGCCACTCGTAGCCATTATTTTGCGATAAAGTTGCATAAGCGACGAAAAATGGTTTTCGGCCATACAAATATAAAAGTATCTCATCATTTATCAATAACCAGACAAACGTATTTTGGATATTTAATGCCACATTCAGCTGTCACTTTGAAAACCAGGTAATAAGCGGTTTTAGAGATTGATGAGAATTGTCATTACCGAAAAATTATAACCTATTTGCTCAATAATGAGTATTATTATTTTAACATTAATTGTATTTTGAGTTCCGACTTCAGGGATCAATTTATCCTATGGCAGTAACGGTAAATGCCGCCAATAGCCATTGTTTTGCTCCAGAACGACGTTAATTCAATTAACTACAACTCATCAAGATACCGCGAATTGCTTTTATGACGAGATCAAGATCTGATCGGTCAGTTTTCTTCTAATGACGTGATATATCGTCCATAAATATCTGATCAATTTTGTTAATGATGAGATACCTCGCCCATACAGATCTGGTCAATTTTGCTAACGACGTGATACCTCGTCCATTAAGATCTTGTCAATTTTGCTAATGACGAGATACCTCACCCATACAGATCTGGTCAATTTTGCTAATGACGTGATACCTCGTTAATTCAGATCTTGTCAATTTTGCTAATGACGAGATAACTCGTCCATACAGATCTGGTCAATTTTGCTAATGACGTGTTATCTCGTCCATAAAGTTCTGATCAATTTTGCAAATGACGAGATACCTCGCCCATACAGATCTGGTCAATTTTGCTAATGACGTGAGTTATCGTCCATATAGATCTGATCAATTTTGTTAATGACGAGATACCTCGTCTAAACAACCACCAGGACGGTTAGGTACTTAATGAAATAAACAAACAGTAAACATGTGGGTAAAATACTCAAAGGGACCTTTTTTAGATGACCTAAGGAAATAGTTTCTCGCTGGGACAAGTGCGTGCAGTTAAATGTAAATTATATTGATTAGATTGAAAAGCTACAATGTAATATAGACGATAATTAATAAATTCAAAAATGCATAACAACTGCCAGAACTTTAGAAACTTTCCTCATTACTCAATGTAAACACCACCAAGCCTTCGTGTAGGAAACAAATGACAGTACAGCTACAAATTAACCAAACAACCAAACACCATGCCTCCATAGTGGCCAAGTGAGATCCAGGCTACTTTTGTTTTGAGCCGTCTACTACATTAAAAATAATTAAATCGAGTCAACGTCAGGTCAAATAACCCTACTGACCTCCTTTCTCTCAGGTTCTGCGCTTTGTGCACTCAGTATTATTTTTCATTTTCTGCATTTGAAAATTTTCCTATTAAATACATTTTTCCGCAAATTTTTAATCCTCATTCTATGAGATATTTTTCATCAAGATCTGACTAATTTTGCTAATTACGAAATATCTTGTTCATCAAAGTTTGGACAATTTTGCTAGTGACGATATATCTTGTCATCAAGATATTGCCGATTTTTTTATGACAATATCAAGATCTAGTCAGTTTTCTTCTAATGACGATATATATCTCGTCCATCACGATTCGTCAGTTATGCTAACGTCGAGACAACCACCTGGAGGGTTAGGATAACTTCCCGAAACTTTATTTCTGTACGTATTTTATTTTGGAGGGAATAAATCTCTAATTGCATATATTTTTCATGGTGTGGTGGGCAAGGCTGTTATTTGTAAATTTTCATTTAACTTCAGCTAGTATTAAGTTCTTACCCGTATAAATATGTTGACTAGCATAAATTTATTACATTTATTCTACTAGCATCTATATAAAGTGTTTCAAAACTTTAAACCTTTGCAAACTTTGAGGGATAGTTTGCACCGCCTGCTGTGTGAAACCGGAACTTTTCATGACGCCAGGCATGATACGAGTCGACCGAGAAGTTGAAGCACTTATCTCATCAAGACAAAACAACCTTATTACTACAAGAGGAATTAATATAAAAGTAGGAAAAAAAACAAATTATCCCTTGCCCAGAACTATTGACAGTTTGGAACAGGATTTCGCATCAGAAGCTGGACACTATACGTCAGTTTTTGACTCGTAGATAAACCACCAAAACTGTTATAAAAATGACAAAGTTAAGCTAAAATGAACTAAAGTGTATACAAATTACATGTGAACATTGAACTTATTTAGGATAGTTAGTAGTTGAATTTACGTCACACTGTAGCATTTACGTCACACTGGAGTAGCTGAATTTACGTCACATTGGTTCGAGAGCAATTCCGAAGGGAATGAACCAAGTACAACACCTCGTCATTTTGAATCACGCTCAGGTCAACACCTCAGCTTGCACTCCCTCTCCAAACTTCCACACCACGCAAACTTTGAGGCCAAGAGTAATATTCCATGCACTAGCCCCCACGTATACGGTGATCTTTGGTTGGATCAAGTTCCGAACTCTCAGCCCTTCGGTTGCTCATCCACGACTCTACCAACTGGGCTACCACACCAATACTCATTTAGGACAGATGAGTCTTGAGAAAAAGTACTCATACTTATTGAACTGAACATAGGTTCCTATTGCGATGCCAGATCCCTTAAATGTGTTCAGCGTCACAAAAAATAAAATGGTCCTCAGCACGAAGCTATTATTTTATCATCATAGATGGGCAGGAACTTTACGACAGGGACGAAGAGAAAAAGTTGGGTTCTTCTAGTTATAAAAATATATATTTTGATATGTTTTAAGAATTTCATTTATCGGTCCGGGACTTTTATTACTAAAGTTTGAGTTCCGCGCTACATTCGCGTTCTTTGACATTAGCGACGAAGGAATAAAAGCTTCCATTTGTAAAAAGATCGAAGACATCCTGATATTGTGGCTGATAACATGGTAAAAATATTCTTTTATTGCGTTCCCTGCGAAAATGCTTGGGGAAGAAATGTTTTACGATCTGGTTTTCGAGGAAAAATATTTCGAAATATGGAATGTATCAGTGTAGTTTAATTTTATTGAAACGGGTATAAAATGCCGATTTTTTTATAAGCAAACAGGAGCATTATTTTGAGGAGAAAGTTTAGTTGCGGTTTGAATATGTTTTCTGCTCTTGAATCTCCTTACCACAAATTTCTAAAGCTTTAAGGGAAAAGAACATACAAAAGAAGGAAAAGAAATCTCGGCGTTCTGGTTTCCCGTCATAAAAATAACATCTAACTTTCATGATATATAACATATTTTGTTTATAAAGTAGAAGCGATTGAAATTGATCTAAGAAAATTGTTAATTTATCTTCGGTGCGTTTTTATTTTGAGTTAAGGTACTCACAGGCTAATTAGAAAACCTCAAATACAGTGTATACATAATGTGGTGGTGTGTAAACTGCAATTAAACGTCCAAGAGCATCCCAAGAATACTCTATCGGATTGAGATCAGATGACCTTACTTGATAATCCTTTATTATATTTAATTTATGAACATGTGATTTACGCTGTGTGTTTATATGTACGTTCTATCCATAGACTCAATTATAAGTGGTAGGTATCAAGGGATACTGATACATAAGCCTTGGCCCTTTGAGCTTATTATAAATCAGATATGCATTTTGGCCACATCTATCTAAACGGGTAAATTATCATTGCTACCACGGGTAAAATGCTTTTTTTAGTCCAACTAACCTATTGAGCATTGGTGGCAATTTGTGGGCAGCCACCGTTACAGTGACAATCGCCAATAACCATGCGGGTATGTACCGGGATTTGAACTCTGAACCCACTGAGTGGTAGTAAAACGCTAACCACTATACTAGTTAGACGGCAATGGTAATTAGTAATTAATTAATGTCCCGAGTAACATAACGGGCTATTGGCAAATAATTGGGTGCCTAATTCATATAAATAAATTTATCAATTATGATTTCCAAAACTAATAATACATTCCACGTTTCAATATCAGTAAAATTAGTGTCAGATTTTATTTAGTTATTTTTGTTAATGAACAAAAGATTTCACTCAACAACTCACGAATACTTAAATATTATTTGAACTTCAAATTTCCGTTATGCATATTTAAACGTCAACTAAATAAAATATTTTACTTTGGCCATCAAATATTTTCTTAAAATAAGGTGGCATATTAGTGATTGATAATTCTAAAAACAAAAATATAGACCTTTATTTGAAAAATATAGGCATTCCTTCCTAATCTACTCATAACTTTCATGAGCCATCCGGTACATGATATTCAATCATGGAACTTCAGAACTCGTATTTTTTTTCTATACAAAACTATACCCCTATGATTCCCCCACTGAAGTGTTTAATATCCTCGATACCTAAAAAACTTAATACCTTTCAAGGTTTTAAGCACTAATTTTAGCTGCGTGTCCAACTCAAGTGGCAACGTAGTCGTATACATGAAAAAAGAATCAGTAGAGGATCCAAGTACATACCCACACGTTCCTTACCATTCTAACCGGAATCGAGCCGTTATTACTTTCGTCACAACCGTCGACTACCCAAAAGAGAGATTTGGACAATCTCCTTACCAAAACCTTTTGTGTTAATTCAATATAAACGCTTCAATTCAAAACTTACTGTCTAAATTTTGCATTGAGCGGGGCCGAATGCAATGTTCATAATTCATATCAAGAAAGATGGAAGTAAAATGGCATAGCTTCTAAAAACTCAAGTGGCATCTTAGTCACATAAATACAAAAAACAAACTTCGCAGCAGTGCTATTCTTGTAGTTGTATTCGTTGAGTAAGTGTTTCAAATAAATTTGCAATAATAATTTCTGTCTTGTACTACATTTCCTTGTTCCCACCCCCATCCACCTTATATACCACATGGAACTGCCGCCAGATGACTCAATCTTGCTAGATTCACTATTGGCCTAATTATATGCTCCTTCATGGAGTCTGTCACAGTAATGTAGTGGTAAATATCGTATTAGAGATTTTGTGCCTCGAGATTATCTCTGATGTTCACCAGAACAGGGAATTTCGACCTGGATATTTTTCTGTGTAAAATCGGGGCGAAATTAGTACCTTATATAGTTTTATCGTAGGTGTTATAATATGGTGTAGTGGTAGTAATGAGAGAGAGATAGAGAATTAGAACGCAATTTGAAGGGTTAAAAATAAATATCCGATCAAAAAAGACGGTTTCCGATGGATGATACTAGAATATAATCTTTCATTGCATACACATAAATGTTCAAGTACTTGGACATTTCTAAAGTACCATGTATCAACAACTCCCCTTTTCCATCCATTTTTACAACATAAAAATCATCACCTATTCCGTTCCATAATACAATACTCGCTGCATGCAACATCCTGGAAAATACCGAATTCCCTCCCAGATAATGGCCCACCCATTTTATCAACAACAAGCCCAGAAATAGTGAGGCACAGCCTCATTTGCTGTAAATGTCATTTGCCACATATCACACAGTAAAGTCTCCTGCTCTGCCTAACATTCAACCCTCAAGTACTTAAACATTTAACTATCTAAGTGGTTTCGACGCGATATCTCGTCCATCCAGATATGACCGATATTGTAAATGACGAGATAACTCGTCATCAAGATATTGCCAATTTTTTATGACATACCAAGATCTGGTCAGTTTTCTTCTAATGACGAGATATCTCATACATCAAGATCTGGTCAGTTTTGCTGATGACGAGATGCCTCGTCAAGAAAACCTCAAGGAGGGATAATAAGTTCCATTTATCGAACCACCATCTTAATCCATCCATTTTTAGTCATAAATCATCACCTATGCCCTTCCATAATACAATTTTCTCTACAAGTAACATCCTGGAAAATACCGAATACACTCCTAGATAATGTCCCATCCATTTAAGGAGAAACAAGTCCAGAAATAGTGTGTTACAGATTGTGTTACATATATTTGTATAGCCTCATTTGCTGTGTAATTTACCACGTACAATATTCTTAAAGGTCTCCTGCTCTACCTTACATTCGATCATCAAGTAAACATTTAATAAGTACCATGTATCAAACCACCTTCCTTTTTCATCCAGTTTTACAGAACAAAAATCACCCAACCCTCCCTATGTCCTTCCATAATACAATACTCTCTACAAGTAACATCCTGGAAAATACCGAATACACTCCCAGATAATGGCCCACCTATTTTAGCAGAAATAGTATGTTACAGCCTCATTTGCCCCCCTGTGTCATTTACCACATACAATATTCTAAAAAGTCTCCTGCTCTTCTTTACATTCGATCATCAAGTAAACATTTAATACGTACCATGTATCAAACCACCTTCCTTTTGCATCCAGTTTTACAGAACAAAAATCACCTATGCCCTTCCAGGGCCGTCGTGGCTCAGTGGGTATGCCCACTGCGCTAGCAACATTCGAGTTGTAGGCGGCTCAGGTTCGATTGCAGTCAGGTGCATTCCTCCCTGGGTGTATTTCTCTTTCGTGTCAGTAAAACTTTACTATGTGTATGTATGTCTCTTACTTAATATTGCATGTCTTGTGCAGCACAGCCAAATAGCCCTTGTGATATAAAAAAAACCAAAACAGTTAAACCCCAAAACCCCAATTCCCTCCCAGATAATGGCCCACCCATTTTATCAGCAACAAGCCCACAAATATTGTGCCACTACCTCATTTGAGTTAACGTCATTTTTACCACATACCACACACTAAAAAATCTCCTGTTCCGCCTTACATTCGAAGTCAGTTAGCTATCCGTCTGGAGAGTTAGTCATAACTGTGTTAGGATAATGAGGAATCAGATTCCGGGCGGCTGAGAATCGAGCTCGATTTGCGATTGGCGCTAATTCTGGGGTCCACTCGGAATCCCGTGACACTAATGCGATGGTAAATATCTGATTAGGGATTTTATGCCGCGAGGACAACTCTGGTGTTCTCCTGGAGAACAGGAATTCTCGATCCGGACTTAAATTACCGGAGACGGAATAAATTGAGGGTTGGTTCTCAGTCACAGGAAATCGTAATGACGTATCGGTGTCTGGCAGGATATTTTATAGTTGAATTATGGTCAATAATCTGTGGCCACCGTAGCCCGGTTGGAAGAGTAACGGATTAGAAACCGGCGGGTTGCGAATTCAAATACACCAGACCGTCGTGTACAAAGGGGCTAGTGCTCGTTAAATCTGTCGGGGCCTGAGATGTTCTCACGTTGGCGTGGTGTGGAAGTTTGTAGGGTGGAGTACCAGCTCAGATGTTGCCTCTTCATCCGATCGTTGTTTAAAACTACGTGACGTTTTTCTCTGATCCTTCCCTTCGGTATTGATTGCGGACTGTTACCAATAGTTCGTTGTATTTCTCCAGTGCGACGTTCATTATAATACCTACCAACCTGGTCAGTAAGCTCTAAGACTCACGAGTGCAATTAAAACACACATTGTGGGAGCTTCAACGTAAATTATTAGTTGTACTAAGAATATATAGGTGATTTTTGATTATATGATAATCATTATTCTGAAAATAATATCCGTCTTTGCTTTTATAACCCACTTTAATGTTTTTCGAAGAATTATTATGAAATAGAAATTACAACGGTGGACATTGTTTGAGGTACACCAGCGTGCTAAAATTGAGAAACACCCTTATTTTTAAAAGTTACAACCTCAAAATTATATGGTAATTGAATTACGTCGAATTGGAGCAAAACAACTGGTTATTAACGACGGTCCGAGGTCAATCCCAATTTGAAAGATCCTATGTCATCGCCTCTTAATTCTGAACCACGGTCAGATGATGAGGTAAAAACCTGAGCTGGCATCCCTCTTTCCACACTTCCAAACCACTCCAACATGGGGATATTTGAGGCGACAGATCTAACTATCACCAGCCCCCACGTTCACGATGGTAGATGGTTGGATATAATTTCGAACTCGCAATCCCACGGTTGCTAATCGGCTACTCTTGCAACCGGGCCCCAAAATTAATTGAAACATTGTGTGGCGATTTATATAATCGAAGATATTCAGATCAAAGCTGGTGCATATTCATATTTTGGAATCGTAAGGCCAGAGACTCTGACAGAGGAATGTGTTCTGCTACTGCAAGAACGCATCTGAACATCATTTTCAGTACAAAAATGCAGTGCAAGACGTACATCAGTGTTCGAGGAGGTCATACAACCTACTAAGGGCAGTCTCGTCTCTTTATTTAAGTCTTCACAGTTCTTTCTTCTACCAAGGTAACTTCACTGCAACGTAGCTGCTGAAAATCTTACTGTTCCTTAAGTTCTGCACGCCAGGTATAGTATTCGGACTTCAGCTCTAAAACAAGCGAAACTGAAACACTCAGTGTAGGTCCAACAGGAGGGTTGCGAGTTCGAATTCATCTAAAGATCGTCGTGTACAAAGGAGGCTGGGGTACATTAAATCTGTCATGGCCTCAAATGTCCTCACGTTGGCGTGGTGTGGAAATTTGGAGAGTGGGATGCCAGCTCAGGTGTGAACTCGTCATCTGCCCGTGGTTCAAAAATACGTGGTGCTGTCTTCGGATCTTTTCTTCGGGTTTGAACCAGAACCGTCGCCAATACCCCGTTGTGTTGCACCAGTGAGACTTTAATTAAAATATCTATCAGTGTAGGTCCTTCAACATAAACGGTATTACTCAAAACTATATTAGCCTCAGTTATAGACGATATGATTTTTGATTTTGTGATAACCTTTAGTGAAAATAACATACTATTGATGGATGGAATTTTGATTATTGCAGTAAACACTAATTGATATTGAATTTTTATCCAACTTATAAAAATACACATTTATATGTACTATGAAAGTTTATCTTCTTTTCAAATGTTCATTTACAGATGCATGTAGATATGCCTGTAACCAATAATTTAAATCAATATCAACAGTAACATATAATTTGGAGCCTCTCGTAAAAAAATGCCAAAATTTAAACGAGAAACTAAATATCAGATACTTCGTTTACCCAAAATTATATAAATTTACTTGGCGTCTTATGCTTTTTACCTTTCTTTACACTTATTACTTTTAATGACGTTTGATGCTTTAACGCATTTTATTTTGATAAAACAATTGCATAATGAATTTTCGAAAAAGTACTTTTTCTAAAAACATTAGATGATGGAAAACATTAGATTTGTTATTCTTTTTTAACTTAATGTGCGTATTTAATTAATTGCTGCAAAGGTACTAGTGATAAATTGTCTGTGCACATTGAGCAATGGTACATAAACTTAGTAATACATTCCTTTACCAAAAATGCAATGAATTTTTACCTTTTAGCAAAATTGATAATTAATTAAATTATAACTAAATATTTCATTATTATCATTAGCTTAAGAAAAAAAATAATCAATTTGAACACTTAATTATCAGAGTTAGAAAATAAGACTTGTAAATCATTTTTGCGGGTTAAAGCAATTACACGTTTGCTACAAAAAGTCTAATTTTTGAAGAATTTATGGTAGAACCACAATTTCTTTAGAGATTAAAAAATAATTAATTTACAACTAAGAATTAGATTATTAATAACATTATTATACAGATTATTAGAGCATAAAAAAGCATAATGAAATTCGGATTTCTTATAAAACATCAGTTCCTATTAGTACAATTTTTTGTATAGAGGAAATTTAGTTATCTATCTTTGTAAGAAGTATATAATACTAAGTTCAGAGTGTATAATACAGCTTAATTATAGAAATCAGATACTTTTTAAGATGGCAAATGAGTTGTTAATAACGAATATTGGATGTCACTTTTTATAGTAAAATCTTTTTAATGGAAAAATCCGTGTGCTACGTTAATTGCATTTTAATTATTCATGGGAAGTCTTTATCATGGCTTTTTATGCTAATCTTATTTTTTAATTACACATCTTTGACATTTTCACAATTTAGTCACATTTTTGTTTTAGGTATTCTCCTTTAATGAAACGTTTGTAATTGTTACGTTTTTAAAAGAGGTAAGCTTGACTATATCATATATTTGGTAAATCAGAGATCTCATGTGTACTAGACTATAGAAAAACATTGATATATCTAGTTAATCAGAGTTGCCTTAAAATGGAGCCTCGTCCATTGTGGTATCTAGGGCAACGAAATGGGTCCCTTTTTACTTCTTCACAAAAAAGGAACCTCTATACTACAAGTCTTCTAGACCACTCACACTTTCATTCATCTAAATTACTTATTACCAGAAGTTTCAACCTAAGGGTATAAAACTAGGCTTTCTCACGTTCCTGATGGTAAGAGATGAAGGCCATTTATTGGCAAGAGGAATCTTGTTCAATATTCGTAATGATATACCACGGTTACCCACTTCAGTTTTGATGGGTCGTGACTGTTATATGCCCATCTCTGATTGTCTCGTCCGATTCTACCTTCTGCTTACATATTCTGAAACGTTTTTATTAGTTACATTTTCAAGAGTGTATTATGGCTATACCACGTACCTGGGAAACCAGGTATCTCGTGTGTACTGGACTGTATAAGAACAATGAAATCCCTTGTTAACCAGGGTTGCCTTGTAATGGATTCTCACCCATTGTGGTATTCAGGACAGCGAAAGGGGCCCTGTTTTACTTCTTTGCAAAAAGGGAACCTCTGTTCTCCAAGGCCTTCTAGACCTGTCCTTTCATTCATCCAAATTACTTACCATCAGGATTGGATTGGATGTTGGTGTTTTATGGCGCAAGGGACATACCATCAGGAGTTTCAACCTAAGGGCAAAACCTAGACTTGCCCAAGTTCTAGATGATAAGAGTTGGTGGTCACTTGTTGACAAGACGAATTTCGTCTCAGTCTCTCCAAGATCTACGAGTCTTAACGGGTCGTGACTGTCTGTCAGTCTGTCAGATTGGCTCCCTTGACTGACTCGCTTGTTTCTTAAGTGACTCCAGATAAATTATTTTAATGCTGACCGTTTGGATCATACATGTGAAGTATAAGTAGATTGAGCATTGCTATTGGGAAAAGTTTCAAAAAGTGTAACCAATATGTCGAATATAGTCATGTCACTGCTCTGTGAAAAATTAACATGGATGGCTTATTTGACATCTTATCGCCTCGTTTGGCAATATAACATCTTACGACATTGTCGATGTGTGAACGCTCATTTCTACAGAGTGGCGACAAATATTGTGAAATTGCCAGTCTACTACTCCGTCGAGAGGCCCAATTAGATGATGAATCAATGGATAAGCGTCTTCTTCCGTCTCGTTTATCAATCATATGATGAATGTTCGTTTCCAGCCGCCGACAGACGAAAGTAGTCTACGAGTCACGTTAATACTACCATTGCCTACTCTACTTTTATATTTCCTCTATGGTTCCGATGCAATGCACAGCACTTAAAGATTGCAACGGACTTGAGTAAAAGGGCCAGAGAGACCATCTGCTAATCGCATGGCCTTCTCGGTAGAATAGTCTAGTCCAAATATTACAGGAGAACCAAAACAAGATTGAAAATATTTAATCACATTTCACTTCTCAATTTGAAATTTATAGAATTCGTTCTTATATAGGTTCAAAATATGTAGCATATTTCCGTATTAGATTTCCAAAGTTTGAGTTTAGAATCTTTCGTCAGTTCAGCAAATAAAATCTTTGTTTCGAATTGTGTTGTATTTATCAAAAAATTGCGACATGTTTTCAAATGTAAGGCAGTTGGCCTTTGAAGCAGCGAGAGCGTAAATTTTGCATTACCCCAGATATATCGTGTTCATCATGCAAAATATCCAGTGTATATTTATCGGCATTGTAATCTCTACAATATGCTTTCGTGGCCGCAGTATCCCGGTTGGGAGAGTGGCAGAATAGCAACCGGATGATTGCGAGTTCAAAACGCGATCCAACCAAAGACTGTCGTATACATGGGGTACTGGTGCACGTTAAATCTTCCATAGTCTCAAATGTCTTCACGCTGGTGTGATGCAGAAGTATGGAGAAAGGAATGCCACTCAGGTGTTGACCACGTCATCTGACAGTGGTTCAAAATGCCGAGATGTTGCCTTCAGATATTTTCTTTTCAGATTGATTCTGGATTGTCGATAATAGTCAGTTGTGTTGTCGCCAGTCCGACGTTAATTCAACTACCTACCAACAAAAATGCTCTTAGTTTCCCAACCATTCATAAAAATGTTTCACTTTAATTTATCAGCAGATGACTTCAAAAATGATCACTGTTGTATGTCACGTAAAGTTGTAAGAACTAACCGCACTTAACAAACCTGGCTCTTTTAGAATTCTAGACCAGTATCATTTTAATCAGAGAACAGATGCTGCTTTTAATGAGCTTTAGTCCTCTCTGTTCTCTTTCCCTCATTATCTTCTCTCGTGGCTCCTTTTCCTCTTCCCCAAGTCCGCACTAAAATAACTCAAACTTTAATTAAGTTAGAAGAGAAGGTTGGAGACCAGATTAATACATTTCACCAATTAACACCTCCATTTTCATGCTTAGGAAAAAGAAGCTCGCTGCGCGCTTTTATAACTAACGTGCATTACTTTTTGAGTTGTAACAGGAGCTTGGTAATGGAGATTCTTTGGCGTAGTGCCTCTTGGAGTTTTAAAGTTGCCATGAAGCCTTGCATTTTGCCTTTAAATTCACTTAAACTGAGCTCTCGACTCTCTAGTTCGTAAAAACGAACACATTTTCATTAGAAAAACGTTTCTAGTTCATTGCTGGGACGTCAAGGCATTATGATTTCCTTCAGTTTAATTTATGTAATGGATAGTACTCTGACAGTTTCTGAAAAAGTTATGCATTCTTTCCAGGAGTGCATATGCTATTTTCTTCTACTTACGTATACTGCTACTTGTATATATATACGTACTTTCTTCTACTTATTTAAGCGTCGTGAGGGCCTCGGTAGCCCAGTTGTAAAAGTAACCGATTAGCAACCGGGAGATTGCGAGTTCGAAACTCGATTCAACCCAAGACCGTCTTGTACAAGTTAAATATGTCGTGGCTTCAAATGTCCTCACGCTAGTGTGGCGTGGAAGTTTGGAGAGTGGGGTGCTAGCTCAGGAGTGACCTCGTCATCTGATCTTGATTCAAAATTACGTGGTGTTACTCGGATTTTTCCCGTCGGGATTGATCCCGGACCTTCGCCAATAGGATCATCTACCTACATAAGTGTCGCGAATTCAGTGTAAAAATATTGGCGAGTAAAAGTGAGTTTTCTTGAAAATATATAAATGAAGATGCGTAAAGTATCTAAAACTCGTTTTGATATGAAGTGTGTGTTATTTACATTATTTGTACATTATATATCTGTACCCAGAGGTAAACTGTCGTAAGTCCATTTTTGGCGGTTTGGAGTTAAATCAGAAACAGAAAACTTAAATTAAAAAATGCGCTCTATCTAGTGGTAAAGTTTGATAACTGTCAGGGACTTCTATTCTGAATTAGTGATCTACTAGAATGACGTATGTCCATGTTGCTCCAGAAGTAAAATGTCGTAAGTCACATACTACAGTTTACCTCGAGGATTTTGAACCACCTTGGCATCGTAAGTCCACTTGAGACAGTTTGCCTCCAGAGATGTTGTAACTTAGCAGACCGAGTGGTGTGCCAATGAACACAACGAAACAGTCCAAATTACAAATAAACCTACGTTTATTTTACAATAACGATATGTACAATATTTTACAATAGGGATTTGTATACCTAGGTCATGGCGCTGCAAAACAGGCAAAAATGGATCTCCTCAATGGCCGTGACCCCCAAAACGAGAACTACAAAACAAACCTCTGCTCAGCTCGTCAAATTAGCACAGAAAATTCGTTTCTTCGCTTTCCTGAAAAGTAGCCAATTTGGACTTACGACACTTTACCTCTGAGATACAGATATTTATCATAAAAATAAAGCTGGCAGTCTATTTTTAATTGTATTATGTAAAAGATTTCGGTTTTCTGCGGGTTTTTCTTATTTATAATCACGATTTTTCTCGTTTAGATCATGAATCATACCCTATTTTCTTAGTGTTAGGATTATTTCCTTAGAATAGAATAACGTGATACATCAGAGTACCAGCATACTCTGATGTATCACGTTATGCTTCAATCACGGGTCTAATAAACTATTTTCGGAATTGTTTTGCCTAGAGGACGATTTTTTGGTCAACACATCGTTCTGTGGCATAAGGCTTCATTCCTCGCTCGGTTTTTCCACGGCAAGCTCCGAATTCTTATAGCTATGCATGTCGTTCAAAATCTGATGGGGGAATAAACACCTACGCCCAAGAAACTATGTTATCGATTGACTTAAACAGGGACTTCTACTACGTAAACGAGCATTTCAGGATAAAAAATATTAATTTTGAGCCCCCCTACCCTTTACAAGTTGACCAGATATTTCCGAAATACAGTTTACATGTGTGTGCGCGCGTAAATTTGAAGACATTCTATATCTTAAGCGCAGAGTGAATATATGAATCTCCATGCAAGGAATATTTACCGCTTTCCCAAAAAAAACAAAGACAGTTTCCACAATCTTAAAAGTCATCTTCGTTTGCCGCATCTGGATGAACGGGCTGCATCCCAAGCATAAAATCCGTGTCAAGCAGCCCGAAAATGATTCTAAGCCACTTCGATCCATCGTCTGGAGTTTTATGGAGAGACAATAGGGTACGAATAAAATTTGATCTGGAAAAAGCAGGAGGGGATGTAGACTCAATATGCGTCGCCAAACTTTGGGAATGTTTACGCTTCCGTGGGTTCAGAATCCTTTAAACTGTTTCAATCCTATAGGACACGAAACGCACTAGCAAATAAGATGTTTAAGGGATGTGTGCGCGTCATTTTGAAATTCTTTCTGCGCTCCACGTGGCAAGGAATAAAAGTAGCTTTCCTCGTGTCAAAAGAGTTCTGTTCTAAAGCACACAAGTTTGGAACTTGATTTTTCCTCTTTGTCGTTTACGTGAGAAACAACGCAAGCGTGCAAAGGACATTTACCACGTATTTAAGTTTGTTACAGGAAAGAGCACAGAAATTTACTGTAAATGTGGAGGGATTCACGGTGGATTAATCTCTTATCACCATCAAAAAGCAAATATAAATAAGTCCCAAGCTTAAGCAAATCCTATTGGGACAATAACTGAATAGGTGATACTAATTTTTAATCCTCTGAAGGATTATCCGTCATCTGACTATTCAAAATTACGAGGTTTGGTCCTCGGATCTTTCCTTTAGGGATTGATCTCGGACAGTCACCAATAGCCCGTTGTGTTGCTCTAAGTGCGACGTTAATTCATCTACCTACCTGAAGGATTCTCAAGCATATACCCGTTCTGCAACATGGAGTCTTGCCTTCATGTATTCTGACCAGCTTTGATCTCGGACCAATATAATCTTTCCTGGGATTTTTTAAACCAATAGATACGGTTATTTAGTCATCATGTGTGTTGTGGAGTAAAAGCAATACCACACCATTCGGAAATCTCGTGACGCTCAGAGTATCACACAAGTCTCCACAAAACACAATAAACTTATATCAATGAATTTAAGCATTATAAAGTGAGATTGTATATGACGTAAACCTTGTACGATAATGAAGGGTCACATTATTTCCAATGTAATTCAAGTTTCACTGTAATTCAAGTTTACTTGTAAGTCACAATATTGTTGATAATAATTTAATTATCACTCTTGGTAGAAATTTATTTTGGATAAAATAAAATGAGGGGATTCCAGTAGCATAATGATAAGCAACTTTTCAAACTTTTCAGGCTATCGATTTTCAAGTTTTACAAATTCCAAAATTATAATGGTTTATTCACCATTCAAGAGGTCAGGTTATGTTAAACGTCGAAGTCTTAAGCACTCAATAAAACAATATCAAATTCGTTCAATCCTTTTGAGAGATAGTATTTCGTTTTTAATTCTTTTTCACTGCGGAATTTATTTCTATGGCTTATCTCTATGTTGCCCGGACCTCTTCAAATGTAGTCTTCAAAGAATTAGAATTTGGCTCCAATTCTCGTGAAGCTAAAAGTAACCTTAGAACGGCAACCTTCAAACAAAGAGACAACATTTTTTTAAAAATAAATCTCATCTCGTGCTGAAATATTCATCACATTTCGAGGCACTCGTCAGACAACTTGAGGACAGCAGCAAGAAACAAGTTTCTGAAAGGAGTATTGTTTCGGCTGGGAATCAAGTTCAAAGGGAAATATTTTCTCCTCCGAATATATGACATACCTGTATAATCAAATTCAATCTGTACAGATATAGAATCTATTCAAGTATAATACAAACTTTACGTATGAATGCTGTATATAAACACGAATAAAGTAAACGTAATTATAAATAGGAGGCATAAATATATAGAGATGTGGTAGAACCCTTTACTTCTACGGTACGTATGTTACTAAACTAAGAGAGTTATTCCTTGACAGTCATTCAAAATATACCTTTCAAAGAATCTTTCCGTTTCAACTTTCAGGGTTGGTGAGACGTATGACGTCTTACTTCCCCTTAATGGGGTAGTCTAGTTTATATAAATGTTGTAGATATATGGAGGCTAAAGTACACACAAGGATACTAAAGTATACCCCACAATATTAAATATATACAATACTAAAGTATTCACAATACTAAAGTATTCACAATACTAAAGTATTCACAATGCTAAAGTATTCACAATACTAAAGTACACACAATGCTAAAGTATTCACAATACTAAAGTATTCACAATGCTAAAGTACACACAATACTAAAGTATACACAATAAAGATGTAGACAGGACTAATGCCTGAACGCGCGGAGCATGCGCAGCGGCATTCGTCTCTCGTTTTGATTAAATTTGATCTCTAATTTGATTAAATCTTGATGGACGAGATATATTGTCATCAGAAGAAAACAACGGATCTTGATCTGGTCGTCATCAAAAAAATGTCCGGGATTATCCCCAAGGGAAATTTCCTATGGCAACACTACGTAATTTGAAACCATGGTCAGATGGCGAGGTCAACTTTTGAGATGTCACCGCATTCTCCAAACTTCCACACCAAGCCGACGTGAGGATATTTGAGACCACGACAGATTTAACGTGCACCAGCATCCGTGTACACGACGGTCTTTGGTTGGACCTAACTTGTAAAGATAAAAGCAACACAACGCTACTCGGAAATGTCGCTACCCTTTTAGGGCTAACCGAAGATATTCCTTCTTCCCCGATATAACTTGGCTTTGCTTACAACAATAAAACGCCCCCTTATACCATACGTAAAACTCTGGATTCCCTTTAATGATATTTGAAGCCAAAACATATATTAAAATTATTTATGAGTAGCTTCTCCTCCCAAATAAATCAGGCGTAACTGCTCATTCAAATGTCCAGATCTCCCACTCCCCAAAGACTACCTAGTCTTAAAAAGCGATCGCTTGGATTTACGACACATCCGCACGATTCAGTATCCAATAGACCCCCAGAGAGAATCGGGAGGGGAGGTTTCTCTTTTGTAAAGAAAATCTTCAGGCTCCCCCCTCTAACTCGTATTTTCATTTCAGAACCGACGATAACCGGGATCCGGGAACCGTAAATAAAACCATCCCGACTGTGCCGGTCTGGTACCTTTAATTTTCATCCCACTAGGACGCTTTAGGGGGAGAATGATTAAAGGTTGAAGGAATTTTCTTCGCTGTTTTCGTCCATAAAGGGACGATAACGGGATCTATGGGAGTGTTCTCAGCTTTTTGAATAGCTACTGTTAGGAAAACAATGCGTGGCTGTGACTTTAAATAATACTTTTTAGGTAACCATATTGTGTGTGATTCTTTGGATAAACCAGCGCGTTTATTATTTTGCTTAAATACTTTTTATGGCCCTTATCACTCAACTCCATCATGGGACACTGACCCTACAAAGGGTATACGGTAAAAATAATTCCCACAATGTAAGATGACTAGATGTGGATAAGGGATAAGTTGTTTTTAATGCAAAGCAGAAATTTTGAATTATATTCACAAGCAGACGCTGCTCTTAAAGAGTTTTATTGTGAGGTTTTAGAGGCAAGAATCTGAATTTAAATGTCGTTATTTTTAGGTGAAAAGGGGTTAGGGTAAAGAAAAGTTTGCATCACAAGTGTAGGCAAGCTGAAGTAGTTCAATGAAATCCGTTTGCTTAAACAATTCAATGATTTTTTTACTCTACTCCCGTCTTCGGCCATCAGTCGACGAGCAGCCGTATAGAAATTTGAAGTGATAATGTTTCAAAATCCCTATCCACAATATTTGCAATTGTATTGTCAGGAATAGTCTCTGAGGTGGTCTCCAGTCATTTCGTTCAGTTTGCAAAGACAGATAACTGATTAAATTACTTATATACAATGTAAGAGTCTTAGTAGGCAATCATGTCCAGTAAGAAGTCGAAAGCAAGCAATTGCATCAGCTATATACGTTAAGTTCAAACATCTTAAATTATAATTCCCATTAAAGATAAGTCCCTTAACGTTTCCCTTTTTCTCCTCTTTTCACCAGCTAGTATTCGTCTCTATAGGTATATTGCAAATATAGATTATCATTTTTCACCATTGAATTTAGCCCACTTCTCCAACCCTGACTTCAAGCAACTCCGCTCTCTTTCAGATTGCCATTGCAAGATCTACTTGATACTTCTTAACACCATCAACTTTCTGCCGATGTTAACTTACTAGGGAGATTCCTTGCTCCACTAACATCTCTAAATCCTTAACCCCCTCGCTAACTAATTCTTAACTATACATTCTCTCAAGCGCCTCTTAAAACAAGAAACTCACAGCCGTCATAAACACCCTACACTCAACGTCAAACTCTTCCACGCATTATAAAAGTACAATTTGACTGAACCACCACTGGAGAACACCACTAAAGATATTAAACTAATTTCTAGGAGTTTTCTGTCTTCACTTGTGAATACAACTCAACCCCAATGAATTCATCCGCCAACAGCTTTACACCAATCGCTTACTAACCAAGGTAGTGTTGTTATATCGGGAAATGGACGAATGGACACAATCCAAACACTCAGGCCCCACACTTAACACTAATACCAATCTTTCCCTCAGCAAATCACAGAATATAATGTATCGCAGCCAGCTTAATACCCAAATAACACTCGCGATTCCTACTCATACGTCACAGGATGCATCAAGAATTTTTTCATCTACTTCTCTTGTCCTTGCCGACATGTATCCACAAACGAATCGCGTAATTCCTGAGTAAAGAGCTAGTACTAACCAAGGCCGTGTTACATCGGGAAAGGGACGAATGGACACAATCCAAACACTCAAAAACCCCGTACTTATCACTAATACCAATCTTTCCCTCAGCAAATCACAGAATATAATGTATCGCAGCCAGCTTAATACCCCAATAACACTCGCGGTTCCTACTCATACGTCACAGGATGCATCAAGAATTTTTTCATCTGCTTCTCTCTGTATCCACAAACGAATCGCAAAATTCCGGAGTAGAGAGCTGGTACTAACCAAGGGCGTGCTGTTATATCGGGATAGGGACACAATCCAAACACTCAAGCCCCGCACTTATCACTAATACCACTCTTGCCCTAAGCAAATCACAGAATATAATGTATCGCAGTCAGCTTAATATCCAAATACCACTCGCGATTCCCACTCATACGTCACAGAATCCATCAAGAATTTTTTCATCTGCTTCTCTTGTCCTTTGCGACATGTATCCACAAACGAATCGCGTAATTCCTCAGTAGAGTTGGTACAAAGGCCGTGTTGTTATATCGGGAAATGGACGACTCAATTAGTTTTTGTGTTGGTCTGCAGTAGTAAATGATGCAAGGATTCGAGTAATCAATAAACAGCGTCACCACGTCCCGTCCCGAAAGAGATTCAATCGATCACTTGAGTGTTTATTTAACCAAAGGAATAGCATTCTGGAAAGAAGCTGATTGGAAGAAGAAAAACGGCACTGCTCTTTAATGGTGGCGAAATCGAAAACAGAAGCCATTTCTTCCAATGGGAAGACCGTGAAAAAACGGGCGCTATTCTTTCGAGATGAAAAATACGCCATCTTTTGTCCAAAGTGAAAGGCAGAGTGTTTAATGATAAATAATAAGAAAAACAAATAATTCGCAAGAAAATAACTGAAGATTAATGTTTAATTATCACAGCATCCTAAATTAGTCTCTGGATCAGTTTTTTCTGATACTTAAAGTATTCAAAATCCAATTTCTTTAATTACTGAGACTAATTTTAAATACATACTGGATTAAGTGCAAGGATTACGTGTATCTATAAAGAGCTTTGTACAGTTTCTTCCATTTTACACCGCATTAGTGCATACGTCGTGTGTTTTCTAAGTACGCATGTCTCCATATATAAATGTATAGCTGCGAGAAAAATTTGAGAAACCTCTATTTCTTCACGCATCCTTCATAGCTGAACAAATTGAAGTTACCATTCAATAGCGAACTACATCTTCTATAAATGCATATGCATGAAATTTAATTAAGGAGTCGTATTTGTGTCAAATTGTACATGAGGTTATTTGACTCCGAATTAAAAACCAATTCAAAAATTTACATTGTAAGTCAAGTTTCAAGTGAATTAGTTTTAAAATATGAGCATGAGAAATTGGAGATTCAAAGTTAAATTAGCTTCTCATATTTTTACCAATATCTCCCAAAATAACCTTCTGTGTTTGACTCAGTTTGGCCAATACCTGGCCCTTGCGCCATTAAAATTCAATAAACCAATAGAAATAGCATTTCTATCCCGTTGGAACTTTTTAGTACGCCACGTTTAATGAATCTAAACAAAAGCTGTTTTCTAGCATGCAATATTAATTATAACTTTATATTCGAAAAGTTATGAATATCAGACTTCACATATTTTGAGGGATATCGATTCATGACTTCCTACAGAATAATGCAAAATTCCAGCCTTTCCTACTAGAATTTAGCTTTTTCTTCAGTAAAAATTCCCTAAAATTAACGAATATTAAATTTATTATGCTTCAAATCTACCAGAAGGGTAAGTAGGTATTTAATTAATGTCGCACTGGAAAAACACAGCGGGTTATTGGCGACAGTCCGCGATCAAACACGAATGGAAAGATTCGAGGACAGCACCACATAATTTTGAACCACGGTCAGATGACGAGGTCACACCTGAGCTGGCGTCCAACTCTCCAAACTTCCACCCCACACCAACGTGAGGACATTTGAAGCCACGACAGATTTAAACTGCACCAGGCCCCCTTGTACACAATAGTCTTGGTTGGATTCGAACTCGCAACCCTCCGGTTGCTAATTCGTTACTCTTCCAACCGAGCTACTGCGATCCTACCAGAAGGAAGAATTTTGCATTATCGTAAAAAATGTCTTGTTGGTAATGTTAACAGGAATACTCCTAGTGACTCAATTTTAAATACCTACGCATATGTTAAACAATCACGTATTACCAACTGACTCGAATGATTCGCTAGTTGATTATGTGGTCATCTTCCGAGCCGGGACTGTTTAAATTTCATATTATACTTTTAACTATTCAGCCTTCCCCAGGGGACATTTTAGCCCAGTTCGTTGAGTAACGGTTTAGCAACCGGAATGTTGCGAGTTCGAAACTCAATACAACCTAATACCGTCGTGTACGCGTGGGCTGGTAAGGGTTAAATCTGTAGTGGCCTTAAATTTCCTCAAGTTGTCGTGGTGTGGAAGTTTGGAGAGTGGTATGCCAGCTCAGGTGTTTCCTCGGATCTTTCCCTACGGGATGTCTCATGGCTCCTTCGCTAATAGACCATTGTGCTCCTTCAGTGCAATGTTATTTCAACTACCTACCTTCAAAAAGTATTTAAATTACTGTATGAAAATATTCTTGGTAATGCCACACAATTTTTCTTCCCGACTGCCAATATCCTAGAAGCCCAGTCTCCCAGGAGTTAGGTATTTAATTAACGTCGTACTGGAGCTACACAACGGACTATTGCCGACGGTCCGGGATCAATCCCGAGGACAACACCACGTAATTTTGAACCGCAATCAATGACGAGTTCACATCTGAGCTGGCACCCCACTCTCCAAACTTCCACACCACTCCAAAGTGAGGACATTTGTGGCGACGATGGATTTAACGTGCATCAGCCGCCCTTATACACAACGGTCTTTGTTTGATTCGAACTCGCAACCCTCTGGTTGCTAATCCGTTACTCTTCCAACCGGCTCACCGCGGCCCATAAAAGAACGGGAAGTTGATCATCCGGCAACCAATTCCGGGAAAAATCATCCGAAAAGTCTACCCAATTTCCATCTGACCCCAGACATCCCCTTTCTTTGGGAAGTGTTTTCGTACTCGCCAAACATCAGGGTACTCTCCTCGAAATAACTCCTTAATAGTTCCCGCAAGGGCTTTTAATTAGGCAGCAGGGCTCGGTTGACATGTTTTCGGCGGCTGCGATCTTTCTCACGGACATACTGGAATTTAATTAAGATACTCTCTCGATCTCCCGAATGTCCCGATGTCTGCTCAAACAGATGCCGATGAGTTGAACACACACACAAAAGGAAGTTATAGCACGCGACTGGGGGTTGCAGATGTTGGCGAGATTTGGTTTCTCATGTCGTCAGCTTTTTCTTAAGGAAATGGTCTTTCGCTTTTTTGATTTTTGACTGATTGTGTTTCTTTGTTTGGAATTTTTTTTTTTGTATTGAACTGTGACGAATCGAGTGGTTCCAAGGAAGGTGTTTTGAAGACGGTATTTTTAGTATTTTGAAGATTGGTTTTAGTTTTGTGGAATAAGGGCCATATTTGGCCAAGTTGTGCCAAATACAATACAAACAACATCACGTCATGTACATGCACATACAAGGAAAGTTCTATGGACACGGAAGACAGAAAAATACACTCAGTAGGAATCGAATTGATTACAGCTTGCAGATTTTTAGTGCAGTAGGCAAACACAGAGTCACGATCTTCAAACTTCAGGGGGAAATTCCACTGAAGTATGAAGAATACCATGGATTGAGAAGAATTGAGAGTGTATTCTATTAATAGAATGAATAAAGTAGAATAGATTAGGTTTTTAATATACTATTAAGAGAGAGCATCATGTAAAAGATACGATCGTTCAATTTAATAGGATATTTTTCATATTTATTTTGAAGGTTGTCTGGCTTTAGTTTCCTTCAATAATAGCCATGTATGGCCAAACTCAAGACAAACAACATCAAGTCATGTACATACACATACAAAGAAAGTTTTAAGGACACAAAATACAGAAAAATTCACACAGGAGGAATCGAATCCGCGAAGCCTACAATTTAGCGCAATGGGCAAACATACTGTCACGATCTTCAAACTTCAGGGGAATTAAAAGTTTCACTGAAGTTTGAGAAGAATTGAGCTTATTCTATTAATGGAATGAGTGAAATATAATAAATGATTCGGTTTTTAATACACCAAAAAAGAGCATCATGTAAAAGATACGATCATTCAAATTAGTAGAATAAACAAATCAATTATGGGATTATTTCTGATCTCAATGTGAAGCTAAAAGTTAAATAGAATTATTTTCTAGTAAATTATGTTCAAATCTCAAACTGATCAGAATATTTTCATCTACTCAATTCTTCAATCACATACTATAACGTAAAAATTACAAATAAAGTAAACCAAAGAAAGAGTATTGTTTCTTAAATTTTTGCAACATAAAAAGTTTTCGCTGCTTTTTCACTTGACCTTGCTTATACAGAGTGTCCTAAAAGTTCCCGTACTGACGATTCGTGAATTTATTATACAAAAACAACAAACTTTAAAACACTATTTTTATGCTAATGGTGAAAAGCACTTTTAACATAACGTAGCAAAAAATTTTGAACTCACATTTATAATAAATGTTCAAAATGTCTGCCCTTTCTTGGAGGTAAAGCTGAAGTTGTTTGCGCTTATTTTTAGAAACGCGTTTCAAGATGCTGGGAGTGACTTCTTGTATCCTTTGAGTAATGGCAATTTTCAGATCATCTGTTGTTTGGAGATTATCTTCATAAACTTTGTTCTTTAAATATCTCCACAGAAAAAAGTCAGGGATGCTCAGATCAGGGGAACGAGGTGGCCGAAGATTTCTTGAGATGAGTTGATCGACAAAAAATCTTGAAGCATGCCCATGGTTTAATAACTTGTATGGCAGAATGCACCTTCTTTTTAGAACCAAGAATCTCGTTCATTCACTTCTAATAATGCAACAAATTGTTGGATAAATTCTTTGTATACAGTGCCATCAACAGTTGACTCGAAAAATAGAGGCCCAACAATCCTTTTGCGTGATACGGCACACCAAACGCCAATTTTTTGAGAATGTAAAGGTTTTTGCATTCATGAATGGGGATTTGTCGTCGCCCAATTGCGGGAGTTTTGCGCGTTCACGTAGCCACTTAAAAGAAACCATGCCTCATCGGAGAAAAATGTTTTGTCCAAAATGTTGATGTTGTTGCGAATAAATCTCCGGAACCATCGGCAATAATAAAGCCGCCTCTCATTGTCCGGTGACTTTAGCTCCTGTAACAGTTTTACACGATAAGCAATAAAATGCAAAACCTCTTAAATCCTTATGTGTCGATCCACGTGATGTGCCCATTTGTTGCGACAAACGCCTCACGGATTGATGAGTATATACTTCGTTGTGTTTTTTGCACAAAGTCTGGTGTAACGACTTTCGGTCTTCCACTCCTGTGTTTGTCTTCCACCGAACCTGTCTCACGAAATCACCGAACGAGTTGATATAGCTTATCTTTACTCGGTATTGCATCATCTGGATATTTATGTCGCCAAAATTCTTTATATGAAGAACAAAATGACATGGAACTTTATTATCGCACAACTTGAGAGAGAAGAAAATCAAACTATAAAAATTAAAGAATCCATAAAATCATAAGCAGACGATAAAATTCAATAATTAAAAAAAACCGGGCAAATGATTTTTTAAACGGGAACTTTTAGGACACTCTGTATAAGATTTCTCGCCCTCTGACGTGTTCGAATTCATGAATTTCTTTCTTTTTTTTCTTTTTCGTCTCCAAGTTTTTCGACAAGATATCTCATCCAAGATCTAGCCAATTTTACTAAGGACGAGATATCTCGTCAGTTTAAAAGTGCTCTATTACTGCAAGGATAAATGAATACCCAAGTAGAAGAAACAAATTATCTCTTGCCCAGAACTGGTGATAGTTTGGAATGGGTGTTTGCATCAGAGGCTGGCAATTACATGGCGAAACGCAACGAACCGGTTTCGACTTGAAGATAAACCACCAGAAGGATTAATCTTATGTGATTCCCATGGCTGGATATATTATAGGTTTAAAATTAAAACAATCTTTAATTCAAATGAAATACGTGTCACAGAAAAACAAATCTGAAAAGATAGAAGTTATTACAAGCGAACGACCTCCTTCTTCAAGTGGGGCCGATGTATCCCGGTTGGAAGAGTAACGGATTAGCAACCGGATGGTTACGAGTTCGAATCCAAACGAAGACCGTCGTGTACAGAGGGGACTGGTGCAGGTTAAATCTGTCTTGGCCTCAAATGTCCTCACATTGATGTGATGTGGAAGTTTGGAGATTGGGGTGTCAGCTCAGGTGTGACCTCGTCATCTGATCAAAAAATATCAAAAGTATGTGGTGTTGACCTCGGGTCTTTCCCTTCAGGTGTGATCCCGGATCGTTGCCAATAGCCCGTTGACTTTCTCCAATGCGGTTAACTAAAATACCTACCTACCTTCCTCAAGTGTACGTTTAATTAAAGTTGTTTATCGTTACAGCAAAAAATAACACAATAACATGTTGACAATATTTGCACAGAACAATAAGTTTTGAACTAATTAAAAACTATTGAGAGCTAAAATTAGGGACTGCACGCATATTTATACACATTGCTAACAATTACGTTTCTGCTTCGCACTGATATATAAAATGAAGCAGAAAAAGGAATCAAAGAATCATGTTCCTAAAACGAGAAATAATTTTAATTAATACACAAACTCTTCTCTTAGAAATATGAACTATTTGCAAATCATAAAAAATGAATAGATTAGAGTTGTATTTTTCTTATTTAGTTATCTCTTTTTACAAAATCGCTGTATAATCGTTATTCGTTCGTATTTAAGAGGCATTAAAAATTAGTTTTGGTTCTTTCTAGACAAATTAAAAATACTGAAAAATGAGGATGTTCCTTGAATTTTTTTTACTGTTTGACGAAGATTTATTTACTTATTTATTTAGGATTTTATTCCAAATAATTAAAGAGGAATGTTTCCTAATGTCCTCTTGAGAATATTTATTTCTGCTGACTGGGATTCTGTTCAAATTAATTAAAAAAGATAATTCGGGTTGTAAAAAATATTTTTTTAAATAAAAATAAATAAGTTTATTATTTCTTCATCCTTCTTTTAATTCATTGACGATTCTATTGTAATTTCTAATGAAAATGATATGATTAACCTCTTTATAAAAGAGAATACTAAAGCCACAATTATGGTAATAACACATACCCATCACCACATTAACTTTTGTTTTAATAGAATACAGGGCGTTTCAAAACTTCCAGTGCAAACTTTAATCCTCCAAGTGGTTTCGACGAGATATTTCGTCCATCAATATCCAACGTCGAGGTGAAACTGCCATTTTTCTCCAAGTAGGAAGAACAAATTGTCTCTTGCCCAGAACTAGTCACAGTTTGAAATAAGTTTTAGTTATCAGATGCTGATCCCTACATGATAGTTTTCGACGCGAAAATAAACCACTAGGAGGGTAAAGAGTGCAGAAAATGACACCTTATTCGCTTTGGGATGTAGGTCCGCTAACGACACCCGATTGTGCAACAAAGATGCAGTTTAACTAAGATGCTAACTAAGGTTGAAGACAGTAAGTGTTTGAACATTTTTTAACATAATTTAACAATTTCATAGTATTTGTACACGTACGGTTCCACAGTAGGTGCTCGGATTGGCAATGCCACATACACCATATTTTCTCATAAAACCCAACTCAAACAGCCAAACCACTTTTACTTCTAGTAGGCGGTTGTTGTAACTTACCCTGGCTGTATTTCTCTTTTGTGTCATTCAGTAGAAACTTTTCTTCTGTTTATGTCCATTATTTGACGCTGTCTATCTTGTGCTTGTACTATAAAACTCAATTCAACCAAATTGCTTTTACTTCAACAAACCTCACAAAATATTACATAACTTGTTATTTTTTGTAATTTCATAACTAATCGTAACTCTAACACAAATTTTTATCGCATAACCTATTATATTCCGTAAGTTCGTTATCTCATATTTCCAATTTTGAGATCACAAGAGACTAATCAACACTATACGATTATGCGTAACACTAATCGCCTTTCATTCAGGAGATTTCAGATGCATATGTCTCAGGTAATTAACGTCCATTAACTTCTGAGTCTTGTACTTGGTGCAGATTAACCAAATAGATTATGAGTAACACTAATCTCCTTTCATTCAGGAGATTTGAGATGCAAATGTCTTCGTTAATTAACGTCCATCAACTTCGAAGTCTTGTGCTTGGCGCATCTTAACCAAATATGTCCCCAGCACCATAAAACTCAATTCAACCAACCTGCTTTTACTTCAACAAACCTCATACAAAATATAACATAACTTATTTTTTGTAATTCATAACTAATCTTAACATTAACACCAATTTTTACCTCATAATCTTTATATTTCGTTCGTCTGTTAGCTCATATTACCAATTTTGGGATCACAAGATACTCCAATCAACACTACACGATTAAGCGTAACACTAATCTCCTTTCATTCGGGAGATTTCAGATGGAAATGTCTCCGTTAATTAACGTCCATTAACTTCGAAGTCTTGTGTTTGGCGCAGCTTAACCAAATATGTCCCCAGCACAATAAAACTCAATTCAACCAACCTTCTTTTATTTCAACAAGACTAACACAAAATATTATACAACTTATTTTTTGTAATTTTATAACTAATTTTAACACTAACACCAATTTTTATCTCATAACCTAATATATTTCGTTAGTCTGTTAGCTCATATTACCAATTTTTAGATCACAAGACTCCAATCAATACTACACGATTATGCGTAATACTCTAATCTCCTTACATTCGGGAGATTTCAGATGGAAATGTCTCCGTTAATTAACGTCCATTAACTTCGAAGTCTGAGGAAACTTTTATATTCAAGTAGCCTCAGCCTACAGCCTTTTCAGGAAAGAGTACGGGAAATCTAAACACAACTCGCACCGCCATGAGAGAAAAGGGCACAAAAAGTCTATTTTCTGGTCTGAGATCGTTTTCTAAAGCTTCCGACTGCCGTTAAAGTCACTGGTGAAGGGATGAGGCATTTGGTTAATCCTTGCTGCGGGGCTGAAAAATTCCATTCACCCTTTGCGGAGTGCGAAATATAATTACTCGCTTCATAAAGCCGCAAAGTTCCTGGGATGAAACATGACATCTTAGCTGGCGAACGTTGAGAAAAATAACCTTCCCGACGCTGTCAATAACACAACGGGTAGTATCTTTCTCTGCTGCATCGAGACACTTCTGGCAATATTAAAACTGGCTTTTATGGCTTTGGAAAAGCTCGTATAACCCTATTATCCGAAAACAGTTGCTTTGTGTTTATAAAGTAAACACGTCTCTTCCTGGCTCGACACTTAATCTGCTTTATCTTGCAACTAACTCGATCCTTAAATTTTCTTCATTGGGAAGGTTTTATTAATTTCATTTCTGATAATGAAATTTCAAGAAAAATATTTAGTTTCTTCATCGGGAATCGAAAGATTCATAACTATAGTTATATACGTCATGTTGATGTTGGTACTTATACCATAAACAAAAAGAAGTATGATACTTCTATACTTATAATACTTTCTATGTTTGTAATTTTAAAAGGAATAAAAATATCATCATCTTGCGTGGTGAACGTTGAGAAAGTAACTTTCGTGGCTCTGTCAATATCACAAGGTTTCTCTGCTGCATCAAATCACTCCCGAAAATATTAAAAATGCCTTTAATGGTGGGGAAAATCTCATAACCCTGTTATGTGTAGCTACTGTATAAAGTTACTTCATGTTTATAAAGTAAACAAGTCTGCTTTCATGTTGAACTTTCTACTGTGAACTTAATCCATTTTATATTATTCTAGAACTAGACAGCAACTCAATCATAAGACTGACTTCCTTTGGAAGTTTTTGAAATTTAGATCTCAGATTCTGTTTAGCTTAAAAAAATGTAATGCTTTTTGAAGTGGGAATGGAAAGATTCTTAACCATACTTAAAAAGAAGTATGGTTAAGTAACTGTAATTTACATCCCAAGCGAAATAAATTAAAACAGTCCCTTTATATATTCAAAATCGTCCTTTCTGTGTTCAGAATTCTAAGAGAAATCAAACCATTATCATCTTGAATGGTGGTCGTTGAAAAAAATAACATTCGCCGTGCTGTCAATAACAACGGCCTCTTATGGCGAGGAAAAATTTATGTAACCCTATTATATGTGCTGCCACTGACCGCCAGTTGCTTATGAAGTAAATACTTCTCCTTTCATGCCGAACCTTCTGTTATGAACATAATCTATTTATATTACCTTGCAACTAGAGCATATTTCAATCCTAGTATTGGGAAGTTTTTAAAACATATATCTAAGATTTTTAAAACAAAAATGTTAAGCTTCAAGAAAAATGTTTAACTTCTGTAGTAGGATTTGAAAAATTCATAAAACTACATTCAACCCTCCTAGTGGTTTCGACGAGATATCTCGCCCATCAAGATCTGATCAATTTTGCTAACGAGACGAGATACCTCGCCATCAAGATCTGATCAATTTTGCTAATGAGACGAGATATCTCGTCATCAAGATCTAATCAGTTTTGCAATGACGAGATACCTCATCAAGGCCACCGCCAGGAGGGTTAAAAAAGGCGCATGCATTTATATTTCGTGGCTCTGTCAATATCACAACGGTTAGTATCCTTCTCTGCTGCATCAAATCGCTCCCGAAAATATTAAAAATGCCTTTAATGGCGGACTTATATCACAAAAAAATAATTAAAATAGTCCTTTTATGTATTCAGATCATCTTGTTTGTGTTCATAATTCTAAATGAAATTAAACCATCATCTTGCGTGGTGAGCGTTGAAGAAATAACATTCGCGGTGCTGTCAATAACAACTGCCTTTTATGGCGAGGAAAAATTCATGTAATCCATTCATATAAATTCATATATATATTTGATGGTTGTTTGGTTGGTTTGGGGGTTTTATGGCGGAAGAGTCATATTTGGCCAATATAGGGTAAACAATACAGTTATTTACACCCTTAAGGCAATATTTATACTATAAATTCATGGAAAAATAGTAAAAAATAGTTCAATCAAGTGGAAATTCATTGTAACTTTTCCTGAATTACTCTACTTTAAGCTGAATAAAGGGTTTCAGACAAAATATCCTTGTTAGGTATTTTGCAATATAATAGAGAATAAGTAGTGCAAAATCGGTTACTGACACCCTATGGATGAGTAATTGACACCACAGCTATTGACATCCCTTCATTCTTATTTAGTTTATTTTTACAGTATAAATGAACTTATACAAAAGAAACTATGGCTACTCTATCTTACAAAACATGCTACGCTTTTTTTCTTAGAAAAAACAGAAGAATCCGTCCTCTTAACTAGTACCTTGTTTGTATAATTCTTGATTACGGTTATATTACCTTTCTTTATGTTTACAGTTTGAAAATCTTTTAACACAGCTGACTTCTATGATTCACAGGGAATTTTTCCCGCCCTTAGTTGAAACTGAACATGGATATGAAAGCTTTTTTTAAATTGAAGATTAGGGTATAATAACTGTCCGAGGTGTCAATAACTGTCTAATTTACCCTATCGAAAAATTCATAGAATAAATATTTATGTACTGCCACTGACAATCAGTTGCTTCATGTTTATAAAGAAAAGTCTGCTTTCAGGCTGAACTTTCTACTGTGAATGTAATGTGTCTTATATTATTATTGAGACTAGAAAGTAACTCAATAGATTTACTTCGAAGTTTCATAACTCAATTTCAATTCTAAGTTTTTGAAAATAAATTCTGAAGCAATGTGTTAAGCTTCAAAAGTAGGCATAGAAGAGTTCATAATCATAATTACGTCGTGTGTCAGTGAAACGGAATGCTATACGAAAAATGCTCAATATTTCGTTCTTCAATGTTCTTGGACGGAAAATTTTTACGTTTCTAAAAAAAATTAATGAAACAGAAAATTTGTTATCAATATTCAAACATACATATTTTATGAGAAATCAAGCAATATCATGGTTAACCTTCCTAGTGGTTGTCTCCAAGACTGATATCGTCATTAGCAAAACTGAGTAAATCTAGATGAACGAGATATCTCGTCCTTAGAAAAAACTGACCTAACCTCGATCTCGTCATCACCAGAAACGGCAATATCTTCGTCATTTGGAATTCAATAGGCATTCTTTATGACGAGGTATCTCGTCATTCGCAAAATTAATCAGATCTTGATGGACGAGATATCTCGTCGAAACTACTTGGAGGGTTAAACAACTGATTTTTAAAGAGCCTCTGAAATACTTTCAGCATTTCGAATTATAAAAATTCTTCTATTCAAAAAAAATTATCGACTGACGCTCAAAATTCAATTCGTGTTGTCTTTTTTAAACACAGAAGTATTTTATAGAAATTTGAATAGATATGGATAATTACCTGTCGTGATATTGCGGTATTCCATACTGCATACACTGCGTGTCTTCTGCAGTTGCGTCATTGCGTTTTCTAAGTGTTAGTTTGGCAAAACTCCCAAAAGGCTTAAGTTTCGTAACACCGTGAACATACTTAAGAACTGTGTCTGACAGCTTTCGAAGTAGCAATAAGTTAAGTGGCTTATGACACATCGCATTGCGGTTTCTCTGTTAGTAATAGTTTATAAGATCGAAAATAACATAGAAGAAGCTTCTATTTATATAAATCTAGTGTCAAGGGAAAAGAAAAGGGCTATAATTTTTTGTAAAAAATATCTAGAGAAATACGAAAAGATGATCGTATGTTCCTTTTGATAATACATATATCGAGAAAACTCCACTCCCTTAGCTATCTCTATAAATCCTGTAGAATAAAAATATATCATAAACTGATGTACTATAATTAAATAAATTTTAGCTTATTGAAATTTTAAATTATTTTTATTTCATTATTCCTATGATAGGGATTTTCAGTGAAATCAAACCAGACGGTGCGAAGATTTTACTTCTGATAAAGGCTCACACATTATATGTATCGGGGTTACATTAAAATGTAGTTAATCGTTTTGGCGACTTTGGCGTTTAATATAATTGGTGTTGACCAATCAACTAGCATACATCAATTCGGAATTCGGTCAGATTTAACCTTCCCCATGTACACGAGGGTCTTTGGTTGAATCGAGTTTTGAACTCGCAGCCCTCTTGTGGCTAATATGCTACTCTTCCAACCAGGATACCAGGATTTATTCTTTTCAATTTTTAATGACGTAGTTCTGAAATAGCATTCGAAAACCAAGTCAAGTGACGTCACGTTCGGAATACGTAACCGAAACACTATCCTTCAGACCAGATTATACCACCACTTACATTTAGCTTGACAGAAAATGTCTCTCATGCCATGCACATTATGATCCAGTTCAGAAGACAGCATTTGTACAGGTAGACCGGCGTGTACATGGGGGAACGTTAAATCTGACAAGAATTCCGAATTGATGTATGATAGCTGATTGGTCAACACCAATTATATTAAACGCCAGAGTTTGCCAATAGGATGATGAACTAAATTTTAATATAACCCCGATATGTATAATGTGAAAGCATTTGGACCGCAGAAGTAAAATCTTCAGACCGTCTGGTTTGATTTCACTGAAAATCCCTATCACAGGAACAAGTGAAATAAAAAATAATTTAATATTTCAATAAAGTAAAATTTATTTAATTGTAGTACATCAGTTTATGAATATATTTTTGTTCTACAAGGTTTATAGATATAACTAAAGGAGTGGGATTTTCTCGATATATTTATTATCAAAGGGAACATACGACCATCTTTTTGTATTTTCTAGATATATTTTTACAAAAAATTACATCCCATTTCTTTACCCTTGATTTATATAGATGGAAGATTCTTCTGTTATTTTAACATCGTAACTATTATATTGCTGTAATATGAATGATTCTAATCTGCAATGATTTCTTCAACTCGCATAACTAAACGTACCATGCATCATGTAGTAAAATATTGTTAGCTTGGAGATTACTCTGTCCAATCCTACAGCTTTAGATATTTGTGCTGATATAATAGTGTAGGATTATATGTCGGCAGATTTTTGCCTTTCTTGTAGATGAAGAATGTAACTTATGTTTGCCTCGTCTTTGTCCCGTATGTTTGTCGATTCCCGAATGTTTAATAAACATGATTCTCTATTTAAGTACAAGGTAATTAACGTCGCACATTAGCTATTGGTAAAAGCTCCAGTGGAGGAAAATAATTAACACAACTGGCCTCCTTGGAGAAAATAATTAACACAACTGGCTCCTTGGAGAAAATAATTAACACAACGGACTATTGGCGATGGCGGTTCAGGACCATTCCCGAAGGGAATGATACGAGGACAACACCTCGTAATTCTGAATCACGGTAAGATGACTAGATTAACACCTGAGCTGTAACCCCACTCTCCAAATTTCCACTCCACGCAAACGTCAGGACATTTGAGACCACGATATATTTAACGTGCACCAGTTCCCAAGTACACTACAGCCTGCTTTCATTGGACCGAGTTTCGAACTCGCAATCCTACGGTTGCTCTTCCAACTGGACTACCTCGGATCCGCATTAATTTAGAATTTCTTAATACAATTAACAGATTATGTAAACATACTGACTACGTGGAAAAATGATAAAGATATTGATTTTTAATCCAAAGAGTAATCTACGGTCATATGATAGAAATGTTTAGACGCCATTAATTTTTTGACCGTGGGTATTTTATAACCCAAACTAACCGCTGCTAGCTATAAAGCATGGCCTTATTCACGATGCAGTTTGAAAAAAATACGACCATAAAGAGAAAGGTAAAATGCTTTTAGCGATCGTAAATTCTCTTTTACTTAAAGAAATGAAATGTGAGGAAAAAGTTACAAAAATACGAACAGTATTCCTTCAGCTGAAATGGGGAATTTTTCCAAACAATATTTCTTTAAGAGCAACATTAACCGATATTAATGTTTTTATTACACCTTATTTTTTTCTTCCATCTTAAATATAGTTTCAAAGAAAATTTGTAATTTTCCGCCTGTTTAACATTTTAATTGAGACAAAATATTTTGAAAATATCTTTGTAACTTACCCGTTACTTTCTTTGTAGCGGAAATATCTGTGTAATCGAATATATTTTGGCATTTTTATTACCAGTATTATTTTACATCGTAAAAGTTGGTTAGCAGTTTACACATAAAAACATAAAGAATGTAGTGAAACAATGTTTTAGAAACGAAATGTTTCTGGTCATTGACTCAGGCATGTTTCAAAATACCCTACCTTTCATATGCATACCAAATTCTCCATTATATATATTTCAGACATTTGAACTGCCTAAGGTTTTATTCCAATACAAATATCGGAAAACAAACTCAGTTTTGTAGAATAAATAATAATTCTCAGCGTAAGTTTTGTAGAATAAATAATAATTCTAGACCGCTTTTACTAGACGGTTACCAACAAACAGCTCATAGAACTGCTTTAATGCTTGGAGAGCAGGAAATCATTGAGACACAAGAAAATCTTACCAAAAAGTACAAATTAAACCAAAATATTATTATCCAATAACTAAATAAAAAGGTGTCGCTGTAGCCCAGTTGGAAGAGCAACAGATTAGCAACCGGAGGGTTTCGAGTTCGAAACTCGGTACAGACAAATACCGTCGTGTACACGAGAGCTGGCGCACGTTAAATATTCCATGGCCTCAAATGTCCTCATGTTAGCGTGGTGTGGAAGTTTGGAGAGTGGGTGCCAGCCTAGAGGTCGACCTCGTCATCAGACAGTGGTTCAAAATTACGTGGTGTTATCCTCGGATCCTTCCCTTAGGGTTGATCCCGGACCGTCGCCAATAGCTCGTTATGCTTTTCCAGTGTGACTTTAATAAACTACCTACCTAAATAAATAGCATCTGTTTTAAAATTGTGGCGTTATGTTTTTAATTGGGTTTTACGCATATGTTCATCACTTAAGGGTCCGATACAATAAGCAAATTTGCTGACGCGGAAGTTGATCTTTCGCGTCGAAAAATCACTGATGGTAGTAAGAGAGATGTAAAAAATAGAAACGACTGATTGGTAAACCGTAATTAACATGTCTGGAGTCACTTGACAGCACAAGATTGATAAAATGTGATAAAGCTGAAGCGGTGACAATGATTTTTCATGTCATACATATGTTAGATCCATATGTATAATGTCTATATTATTTATTACTTGTTATGGCGAGTGACAA
Organism: Meta bourneti; assembly: GCA_933210815.1. Classification (NCBI taxonomy): domain Eukaryota; kingdom Metazoa; phylum Arthropoda; class Arachnida; order Araneae; family Tetragnathidae; genus Meta; species Meta bourneti. Next base: position 23,142,373 of record OW119929.1, read on the forward strand.
ATTGTCACTGAGAACACATTTCGATTATTTTGTCGTAGAAGAATTGTAGGGACGTGGGAAAACGGACGTTCATGCGAGACGGAGACAATGCGCTCTGAGTGGGCCAAAGCGTAGACGCAAGTCTGTGGAAACAATTTTCCGAAAGTGCAACTGCAGCCAGACGGTACTGCAATGGTCGTCCATCCAAACCAACCCCAGTTGACAGTAACGGCGAGACGACGTCGCTGTATAACTGCTGGAAGGTTAGCACGAGAGCTTCAGGAAAGCACGTTGACCATAATATCGCTCCAGACCGGTCCAGGTGATTGAATCATGTTGGTCTGTATGCCCGCAAACCACACAGCGTTCCTTTGACATCACGCAAAACACTTAGGTTTCGATGGTGTCGCGAACACGCCGCCTTATCAAACGAGCAATGGGCCAATGTCCTGTTCACGGACAAAAGTAGATTTATCTTCCTATTTGAGGCGCCAATACATCTGGTGTAAACCCTGCACTACCTATACTTCCACTTTCCTTGAAGATCATTATACAGTTGGTGGAGTGATGGTCTGGGGCAATATCATTTTGAATGAACGTACCGAGCTTTACGTGTTGGAACGTGTAACCATGAATGCTCAGCTTTATTGTCAGGATGTTATTATTCCTCACGTAAGCAATTTTCGTGGAGCTGAGTGTTGGAAACTCCTTCATCTTTATGCATGATGACCCTCCGAATGAATAGACCGAATGGAATGGTCTGAGTACTCCACTGACATCATTCCCATAGAACATGTATGAGATGTTCTTGAGAGGCGTATGGAATAACAAAATCCCCACCGGGTACCGAATGAAAGCCGGTTATTTCGCTGAAACAGGAGTGGCTTAACCTATCTCACGATTTACTGGACAATCTCATGAAGAGCATGCGCAAACGATGCCATTCGTCCATTAGAGTGAGGGGTGGACATATACCCTATACAACTTTGACAGGGGACAGTATTCGAAAAGTCGTAGCGATTTTGCTTCTTCTGACCAAAATTGGTATGTTTTCTCAATTTACCATGTATTACCAGTGTATTTACGAAAGTTAATTTCTTTATGCGTGTAAATATTTATGAACTCGGCCTGTATTTCTAATTAGTATATTTATCATCTCCCTTTCAGAATTTGTTTTTCTCTAAAAATATAACTGAGCATTAATTTATGGACGCCTGGGAGTTTGGCCAAGCTGAACCGAACAGCCTTTAGCAAATGGACATATAGACGCACGGATAAAGCTTTACTGACACAAAAGAAAGAAATACAACCGGGGACTAACCAAACTTCACAGGAATCGAATCTGCACCATCTACAACTCGCAAGCACAGTGGGCAAACCCACTGAGAGCCCCGTTATGTTCTTGGAATTAAGTTATATTGCTTCTACCTGGCAATTCTTATGAACACAATGAGTAAACAATTGGAGACAAAAGTTCTGAATCCCAGCCGCTACGAGAAAGTACTTAGTTCATATGAAAGTTGTTGGCTTCCCTAGAGTAACTATTTCTATTTCTTGTCACCCTATTAAAGGTGAATTTAATTCGAAAAATAAAAACAAAGCATGGAAATGTTTAAGTAGTTTGTATTTGAAAGAGAATGTGTCGTATATTTTAGAAAACATTTTATTTTCTTGTCTCCTTTTCCATAACCATAAGATTGGTTGGTTGCTTTGGGGGGTTTTATGGCTCTAGTGCCATATTCTATAACTATAGGAATAAATTAAAGGTCTATCGCGTTTCGCATGCTTACGAGTAGTATCAATTAGAGATAATAATTTGGTTTATTACACAAATAGCAGCCAATCTCAAAAAATACAAAAACAATGGATTAAATCGATGCTGGGCTAGCAAATTGCCCAGGTTCATATATCCCTCCGGTTGCTAATCAGCTGATTTTCCAACCAGGCTATCACAGCCCATTTATTATTTGGAAATTTTATTGAAGGCGTGCAAAAGTGGAATTTTAAAAACAAGTCAAATGACATCGCTTTCAGAATACATACAGGAAACACTATCAAAGCAGAAATATTACAGCTTTCTATATTCAGCTTGACAGGTGGGTAGGTATTTTAATTAACGTCGCTTGGTGCAACACAACAGGCTATTGGCGACGGTCTGGGATCAAACCCGAAGATTTAGCTTGACAGAAGATGCCTTAATAGAAATAATACTGTCTTTTCAATAGGAGATGGAATATAAGCAACGCATTGAAAGATGGTTTGTTGGTTGGTTAATTGGGTTTTATGTGGCAATGGCCATATTTGGCCATACTGCTCCAAACACAGGGTAGACAACGCCAAGTGATGAACATACACACGCAAGAAGGTTTTATTGGTATGAAAAACATAAACACACCGAGGGAGGAATCGAAACTGCACTGCCAACAACTCGAAGGTTGCTAGCGCAAATGGCATACACACTGACCCACGTCTTCCCCACAAATTGAAGGAAGGTAGGTATTTCAATTACACACTCGTGCACTGAAGCAACAAAACGGTCTATTGCAAAGGTCCGGCTTCAAACCTGATGGCAAATTGAAGAAAGATAGTATGATTCCTTTTTTTAAGACGATAGATTCCAAATAACGAAAAAAAATGCATGATGAACTATATTAACAGAATCAACACACCACTAATAGAGGGTAAAGTAAATACAAGGTAGGTAGGTAGTTTATTAACGTCGCACTGGAGGGCTATTGGCGACGGTCCGGGATCAATCCTGGACAACACCACGTAATTTTGAACCACGATCAGAGGACGAAGTAACACCTGACCTGGCACCCCACTTTCCAAACTTAAACACCACGAAAACGTGAGGACATTTGAAACCACGCAAGATTTGACGTGAACCAGCTCCAGTGTACACGGTGGTCTTTATTTGGACCGAGTTTCGAACTCGCAACCTTCTGGATGCTAATTCGTTGCTCTTCCAACTGGATTACCATGGCCCAGTAGATACGAGGGGAGTAAAAATATCTTTAATTGGAAACATCTCGATCTATCCGATTTATTGTCGACAAGTAAAATTGAACTTTCCTTGTAATTTAGCATTTCCGTACTTCATGGAAATGTTCGTAGTACAGAATTTGCATACCTCCTTTTACCTGCCAACATTCAAAGAAAATGAGCAAAGCTTCGGAGCTGAAAATTCTAATTCCCAAGGCGGTTACAGTTATGTAACAGGTTGAAGGAGGTAGATGGTATTGATTCTTTTTCGTTGAAATCGGTGACCGGAGAAATATATTCACAATATGCACTTCACAAACAGAATCTCCTCTCAAGTATTCCCTTCCCGTGTTCGAACGAACAGCACGACACCCTCTAGCATTTATTCTTCTGCTCTCATCAAAAGTCCCGACGCAAAATTTTGAAACAAATATTCCCCCCTTTCAACTCGAAAATCATTTGAAGTGTCTTACAAGCGTTTTCTATCGTGGAATTGGAGTGGTGATTTCGTTATTTGGGAGAAAAGTTTGTCGATTTGATTAATGAGGCATTTTCTGCGATGCTATTTCTAGGTGAAGGTCATAGACGTGAAATATAAGTAGACTGAGCATAGTTATTGAGAGGATCTTCAAAAGGTGGAACCAACCAACATGTCGACCAGTAGTCACGTGATTGCTCTGTGAAAAATCGGCTTGGTTGGCTGATTCGGTATATTATCGCCTGGTTTGGCGATACAGCATCTTTTGACAGGGTAGATGGGTGAATGCGCATTTCCATGGATTGGCGACAAAAGTGATAAAGTCACCAGTGTACTATTATCAGATGACCAATCAATGGCCCAATCAGTTGATGAATCCATGGATGGGCGTCTTCTTTCGTTCCGTGGACCAATCAGATGACGGATGTTGGGTTCCACATAGCAGACGAAAGCATTCTAAGGGTGACGTTACTACTAGTTTTGTTCACTGATCCTCATTGTTACCATTTCTCACTCTACTTTTATATTTCCTCTATTGTACAGGAACGGAATTGTCCGGAATACGTACAGGAACGTGTTTGTTGTGCATTTTCCGGACATGACGTCAGTTTGCTTGTTTTCAAAAACGATTTAAGCACTTTGCCTTTAAAATTCCAAAGAGGCAGGTATTTCTAATTAATGTCAAACTGGAACAACACAACGGGCAATTGGTGACGGTCCGGGATCAACCCCAAATGGAAAGATCCGAGGATAAGAGTGAATCGAGGTTCGTGCGAAGTTGATTTCTCATCTACAATTATATTCAACGCCAAACGTCCCCAAAATGAGGATAAACTACATTTTAAAATTACTCTTACTATGTATCACACGAGAGCATTTAGCTTGCGGAAGTATAGTACGTCTCCTGGGAGAAGATAGTCGATCTTGTTTCAGTTGATTTCTGAATAGGTAACCTTTTAAATACACTGCTGGCCACCCAAATTGCAACACCAAGAAAGACAAGAGATATCACAACAAAATTTATTTTGTAGATAACATGTTGACCAAGTATCAAATGATTCAATTTATAGACTTCTGTGGTTCCTGCCAAAATCAGTAGCCGCCATTGTTGGAGATCACCGCTGCCACACGCCTCGGCATTGATTCAGAGAGACTTTGGATGTGTTCTTGGGGTACAGCAGACCAAGCAGCTTCCACACGTTGCCAAAGTTGATCTGGTGTGGCAGCTGGGGATGTATTCTGGGTCAATCGATGAGCAACCATGGACCACATGTTTTCTATCGGCGAAAGATCCGGAGAGCGAGCTGGCCAGGGAAGCAATTCAATCTGGCGATTGACGAAGAACCCTTGGACAATGCGTGCCACGTGTGGTCGCGCATTATCCTGTTGAAATATGGCTGTGGGCAAGCCCTGAAGGTAAGGAAGGACAACTGGCTCCAACACCTCGGAGATGTAGCGCTGGCTGTTTAAAGTACCGGCAATGCGTACTAGAGGAGTGCGAGAGTGATATCCAATACCGCCCCATACCATAATACCCGGTGCAGGACCAGTGTGGCGGTGCATAACGCAGCTGTTCAGCATCCTCTCTCCACGGTGTCTCCAGACTCGAATCCGACCATCGTGGTGTTGCAGACAGAAGCGTGACTCGTCAGTAAAGACAATTTCATTCCATTCTGCCGTCCACATACTTCTTTCATCGCACCATTGGCGCGGAAACGTCTGTGGTTCTGCGTCAAGGGTAGAGGAAGCAATGGACGTCTTGCGGACAGACCACTCTGCTGTAAACGGCGTCGAATGGTACGCGCAGACACTGGATGATGCGGTACAGACTGAATGTGCTGTGCTATGGTTCGTGATGTGGCTGAGCGATCCGTCACTGCCATACGCACAATATGCCTGTCATCACGTGAAGTGGTGCACTGAGGTGGATGCGATCGAACACGTCGGTCCGTCGTACCCTCCTGCATCCAACGATCACATATCCGCATTACAGTTGTTTGGTTTCGTCCAACACGACTACCGATTTCCCTGAAAGCTAATCCACAATCTCGGTAGGCCACTATCCTTCCTCTGTCGAACTCGGATACTTGATCAAAAGATGATCGCTGTTTTCTACGAGGTATAATTGATCGTTGTTTTGAAAAAACCACAAGAAAAACACAATTGCCGTACTTGAAATCGTCGAAATCTCCAAGCCTTAAATAGCGCTTTGAAGTGGCTCCACAGGCGCGCGTGATGTGCGTCTGCGCTGAAATTCTAATCATTTGCATATCTCACCTCCGGTAATGCATGTTGTAAATTTCATATTATTTGCATGCTTCCTTCAGGGTGTTGCATTTACGGTGGCCAGCAGTGTATATTAAATAAAACCCTTCTTTTATAAATGTTTATTCCCACAAAAGCAAAACAGAATTTCGAAAGAAAAAACAAACGTAAACAAGTGAGGTAAAATATCAAACTTAAAGCCCCATGGGCTTTAGAACTCCCTGTAGTTTCAAAACATAGCTTCTCATTCTAACTTTCGTATTTGGATTCTTCAGAGTTAGTTCTATTTCCTACCGTCGAAAGTGTTAAGTCGAAAGTGCGAATATTTAAATAGAAATAAATTTATTTCTATTTAAATAGAAATAAATTTAAGTATGCTACCCCATAGGCTTTTTCCGTCAAGCTGCAAGTAGATGGCGCAACATGCTTCTTGTACGTATTCCCTACGTGACGTCACTTGGCTTGGTTTTCTTATACGATTTCAGCATTTTACGCATAAAATTCCTAGGCATTAATTCCGAATTGATGAATGATTCGTATCTGATTGGTCAACACGGAATACATTAAATTTCAAACATTAATAAAAATAACACTTTAAGATAATCTCGATATGGTATCATGCGACAGCACTTGGACAGCAGAATTGAAATCTTCTTATTCCGTATGGTTTGTTTTTTTGCAATGAAAATGCCTCTCATATGGCGACTATTTTATAAACTAGAATAAAAGATAAAAATGTGTTCAGCAATCTTATTTCGCGGAAGGAAAATATAAATGATTCTTGTAAATTCATACGAAATACAAGTGCCACATAGACTTAGTAATCGCACGTTATAGAAATTAATACATACTAGCAGAACCGCTTATAGCATGAGTGCAAGTTTCATAACACTTAATATGTTGATGACAGTGTTACACTTTATACCATATTTAAATCCCATTATAATGAATATAAGCATCATATGCATATTTCATACATCCAAATGAAATAAAACTGTCCAAAAATATAAAACAGCATTTTATTTAAATTTCCCAAATGTTCTCTTTCTGGTGTTAATTCTTGTTTCAATAAATGTATGGCAAGCAGTTCACAATTCAGTCCTTAGACATGTTACCACAATTAGCTTCCACTTCAATTGTTCATTCACTTGTTAAAAGGAAGTTGGATATTTCTTGACCTCTAAGCCTATTTTCGGGTTGTCTCACATTTTATTATATGCGCTAATTTCTATCTTCCAGATTTCTCATTGTCTTCTGTAAAAAGACTGCTGAAGAATTTGGTGAGAGCTCTTCCATGTAATTATATGCAGTTATATATCATGCAACTCCTAGCACACAAGATAAGCACATTTAAACTTTCAACAAAAATTGATTAATGTCATAGCGGTTATTTTAATATTGATTATATTCACCAATATACAAGCAACGCCGGTGTCTCTGCCACGTACGTTAGTGAAATATACAGGGTGAGGTTGGTTGGGGTTTATGGCGCAAGGGCCATATTTGGCCATGCTACGCAAACACAAGACAGACTACATCTAGTAATGGACATACGAGGTCTGTCCAAAAAGAAACCGAACTTTGAAATTTGAGGGCTAACGCGTCAACCTAGAAACTCCGCTGTAATGACGTTATGTAGAGTTAACCTTGAGCTTGAATCTGCTTTTTCCTCGAGAACGCCACGTCATTTTGTCACTGTTTTATGAGAGGTAGAATGAACCAGTATTTTGTGTGTTCTGCGATTATTTACATTCGAAAATGAAAGATCTTGAAGAGCAAAGAGTTTGTGAGAAGTTTTGCTTAAAAATGGCAAAAATCTTTACTGAAACATTTCAGATCTTACAATAAGCTTATGAAGCGGACTTTTCCCGTTGTGTTGCGCCAGTGAGACATTACTTCATGTATCTACCTTCCTATTAAATTGTTTATAATGTCGTTTCATATAAATAATCCTTTCGAAATAGTAGATCGAAACTAAATCTAACCAAAGATCGTCAAGTATAGAGGGGCTGGTGTACGTTAAATCAGTCGTGGCCTGAAATATCTTCACGTTGGCGTGTTCGAAACTGGATCCAAAGACCGTCGTTTAACTTGTGGCTGGTGCACTTTAAATCTGTCATGGTTCCAAATGTCCTAGGGGCCGCGGTGGCCCGGTTGGAAGAGTAACGAACTAGCAACCGAAGGGTTGCGAGTTCGAATCCAGCCAAACACCGTCGTGTACAAAGGGGGCTGGTGCACGTTAAATCTGTCGTGGCCTCAAATGTCCTCACGTTGGCGTGGTGTGGAAGTTTGGAGAGTGGGGTGCCAGCTCAGGTGTTGCCTCGTCATCTGACCGTGGTTCAAAATTACGTGGTGTTGTCCTCGGATCTTTCCCTTTGGGATTGATCCCGGACCGTCACCAATAGCCCATTGTGTTGCTCCAGTGTGACGTTAATTGAAATACCCAATACCCAAATGTCCTAAATTTGGCGTTGTGGAAGTTTGGATAATGGGGTGCCAGTTCGTGTGTTGATCTCGTCATTCTGACCGTGGTTCAAAATGACGAGGTGTTGTCCTCGGATCTTTCCCTTTACGATTGATTCCGAACCGTCGCCAATAGCCCGTCGTGTTGCTTCGGTACGGCCATTAGTTAAACTACCTCCTAATTAATTGAAGTTGCATTATTGGATTGATTTAAGCTATGGTAGGTAGGTATTTTAATTAACGTCTCACTGGAGCAACACAACAGGCTATTGGCACACGGTCCAGGATCAGCCCCAAAGGGAAAGATCCTAGGACAACACCACGTAATTTTGAACCATGACCAGATGACGAGGCAACATATGAGGTGGCACCACACTCTCCAAACTTCCTCTCCACACCAACGTGGACATTTGATGCCACGACAAATTTAGTATACAGCAGCCCCCTTTGCGTTCAATGGTCAACTTAAGCTACGGAGCTGCATAATATTGCTGAAACTGCAAGGAAGCACTAGCTTACCGCTGCTTTTATAAAATTCTTCACCAGTCAATCTGTTTCCAGAGGCATTGAGAAATCTGGACGATAGATGTCAGCGCGACACAGAAAATGTGAGCGAAATAGGTTTAGAAATCAAAACAAACCGCTTCGGTTGGAACAAAGGGAATGTGATACAATCGAAGTAACCATTTTGAAATGCATCATAGTAGCAGGACAGCGATGTGAAAGCGAACTTGTTTTGCCGTCCTTTTATTGGAAATAAAAATTAACACTAGCATGTACGAAATGCTATTTTATATTTTGATTAGTTAGTTGGTTATGGGTTTTATGGCGCAAGTGCGATAGTTGCGCCAAATACAGGGTAGACAATGTCGAGTAATTGTAAGAAAGGATGGAGAGAAGAAAGTAGTCAAAGTTCGCCTAGTATCCTGGGATCGCGAACTCCATGTTTACCAGAGTCAGTAAACTCCATGGGAAACGAATAGACCATTAAGGTACTTAGGGTTCGTGAAGCCCTTACAGATGTGCCCCAGAGAGGATTTTATATTTTGAACAAAATTTCGTTTAGTTGTATGACATATGCATGCATTTTTCCTTATATTCATAATGTATGGATTGATTTATATATGGTATGAAATGTAATAAACACTTTCATCAATAGACATGAATGGAAAAAATGTAGCCTAAATGCTATGTGGTGTCGACATTTTGTTTAAATTCTGGACAACAATTTAAAGTTCGGAGCAATAAAAAAGATTTCATTGAATATTTTGTGCATAAAAATTAAACTATAAAAGCTTGTACAAAATAGAAATCTTAAAAAGATCATATCAGTGTTTGGTCACCTATTACTACCACCAAAAACATGATTCAATGTATTCACATCACTAGTTCTGGAAAGCAGTAAGAATGTTTAATTGTATTGAAGCATGCTGTTATAATGATACGATGCAAAATATAATTTAATTTTAATGTGAGATTTTAGTTCATAGTAATATTTATTCAGCGTTCAATTCTCCAATGTTTCAATACCAAAATCATGAAAATGTATTAAGGAAAGCCAGTCTTCCTTTTTGTGCACAATACGAAAATCCAGTTTCCTATTTCAATACTATCAGCCACTGTACTGTCAATTTCAATTTCAAATGGAAAGGCTGTTTATTGAAAGATTGCCAAATCTCTATGAAAGCACTTACAAAAAAGAAATTGCTTTATCCGAAAATGGAGCCAAACGTAAAATGAAACACCCTCACACAAAAACTTCAGATTGGAAGTTTTACTTTCTGTAACATAAACAGCAGCTTTTGTGGACGCAATATGAGTTTCACTAAAGATCAACATTCCCTTTTCAGCAGTCAATATGGAGGCACTATTATGGTTTCTACCCAAAGAGGGGGAATGGCTTTCATCTGGGGTATTTCTTGCTTCTATGGTGTTGCTTACAGAAGACTGACAACCTTAAAATATCATTCCAGCACTTCAAGAAAGGTGACAAAAAAATTTTATGTAGCCTTATATTGACAGAAAATATCATTCTTGAAAAAACATGGTGTTCTAGTATTATTCTTTCAGAGTTAAAAAAGGTTGCGAGTAAATTACGATAAACTTAAAACTTTCACGGTCAGTCGGTGAATATTAGTGGAGGTAGATAGGTAATTTAATTAACCCGCGTCGCACGGAAGCAACACAAAGGGGCTATTGGCGACGGCCTGGGATCCATCCCGAATGGAAAGATCCGAGTACAACACCCCGAAATATCGAATCACGGTCAGGTGACGAAGTCAACCTTTGAGCTGTCATCCCATTCTTCAAACTTCAACATCCCGCCAAAAATATTAGTTGAATACATTGGTTTGAAATAATGGAATGTATTACAAGTGCTATAAACTAGATGTATGTAGCTAAATTAGCTACTTACATATAGCCTATAGCTGAACAACAAGTGCTATAAGTCAAAAGTGTGTAAAGTATAGCTTATAGTCGCAATACAAATGCTACAAGCCAAAAAAAGTAAAGTATAGGCAAAGTAGACAACAAGCCAAAAAGTTTGCTTTTGCAAGATAAACATTTAAAAGTTTTGAAACGATAGGAAAAAATTATGAGTAATACTATTTCTTGTAGGTTCGTCATTTTTACTATTTTAGTAACTGCAATTTCTAGTTTGGCCGGTTTGTCATCTTATCACCTCTTTCGGAGATGTAACATCTTATCATAAGATAGGTGTGTGAATGCGCATTTGTATAGATCGGCGACAAAAATGATGAAATCGTCAAAGTGTATTACTATGTCGCGTGTACAAATCAGATACTGAATCAATGGAAGAGCGTCTTCTCCCATCCTGGGACCAATGAGACGATGAATGTTCGTTTCCACCCTCAGACGAAAGGAGTCTGTCACGTTACTATTAGCGTTGGTCACATGATCCTGGATACATAAAAAAGTCAACATTGCTCACTCTACTTTTAGATTTCCTCTATGGATGAGACCCGATGACTACAAATTCGGCAACTGTTCTAGAAACGGACTTCAACTTCCTCTGGTATTCATTAGCATGTATTCAACTTTTATTCAGTTTCAAGTATAGAAAATGAAGAAATTGTATACTATTAAATAGACAGTACAATTCTACAGCTCTAAAATGTATCAAAATACTCGTTAAATCGTCCTCGTCTTTAATGCGTCGTCATCCACTTTCCTTTGCAACTTCTAAAGAACGCACTCTCTAAAGTCACTCCAACGATCATCCATTAGAAAGTTATTTAGTAAATGTTGAATGAGATTCAGTAAACATCAACACTTCTTTTCAGCATTCAATGGGGAGACATTATGGTTTTAGCAGAAAAAGAATCTTCTTTTATGTGGGATGCAGCCTGTTCCTGGGTTCCACTTCCTTACAGAAACAAAGCTAGCATAAAATGTCTTTCTGGTACTCGAAAAATACACCAACGAAATTTTATGTGTCCAATGTAGAGAGAAAAAGATCATTGTCACACTACAGAAACTTGTCACCTTCTCTAAGTATCACTTATCACTAACGAAGTTTATTTCAGACATAAAAGCTTTTCGTCTTTTAAAAGACGAGCGACAGTAATGAACGGTAATTTTCTAAGATTTTTCTATAATGGCTATGTGAGATGTGTCGGCCTTATGGCCTTAATGATGACATACATGCTTCTAGCTAGACACGCATTTCATAGTTAGTGTTGTAGGAATTATTTCCGGAATTATCTTACTAACACACAGCAACTTAAAACAATGCCACATGTGAAAGCTGATTTCACCTTAGAAAAGCGAATTTAAAATTTTTAAGGAATTTTTTCGCAGAACTAGAATTTTTTTCAGTTCTGCGAATTTCTACAGAATTTTTTCAACTACACATATATCGTTTCTATTTAAGAGTATATCACTGAGAACCGAGGTCAATGCTATTAAAACCATCGATGCATTTATCATTTCAGTTATCAGTCTTGGTACGTAGGTAGTTAATTAGCGTCTCACTGGAGCAACACAACGGAATTGGCGCCGGTCCAGGATTCATCCCAAACCGAGGATAGTACCTCGCAATTGTGAACCACGGTGAAATGACGAGGTCAACACCTGAGCTGGCACCCTACTCTCCAAGCCAATGTGAGGACATTTAAGACCACGACAGATTTAATGTGCACCAGCCCCCTTTGTACACGACGATCTTTGGTTGGATTCGGACTCGACTGCTAGTCCGTCACTCTCCCAACAGGGCAACCATGGCCCTCGATAAATAGGAAATTTGTCAACTTATCACAAAGACAACTATTTTCACCTTGCTGCGTTCGTGTGATAGATAGGTTCAACATAACAATAATGTTTCGTTTATTTTCGCAGGGTTGTTAACCCTATTTTTACACCATTTCGAGTTTTTTCTTATACAGATTTTAAAAGTTACATTTCACTATGAAAACGACATGTCTTCAGTATGCTTCTCATAATACAGTGCCTATCTTATAGATTGCTCGCATTCACCTAGCTTAATAGAGTTGTTTCCAAGAAGTTTCCGCATTTCCAGTCTCAGGAGGCTATTTATTCCACGAGGTGGTTTGCTTCCAGGTCGGTTTTCTACTCTATTATTAAGACAACTCTTTCTATAATGCAAACTCTGAAAGCAACTTGCCTGCAACACGCCTTTGATTCCTTCCTCTAATCAAAAACAATTATCCAACTTTTTCTATGCCTCTTCTTGATAGTACCATAACACCAGGCACTCTTTTGTTTTTTATGGAAGTCTTCGTTGGTACTACAACACCTCAGTTAATTTCAGTTTTTCCGCTTCTGCAAATACCACTGTTCCGTATTGTTATAATAGCGTGATGCTTTCACTTCGTTTAGTGAATATCGATTATTGCGTGATAATGTTCCTATTTCATTTTCTCGAATTCTGAATCTATTACATTTATCTTGGGATTGAAAATTAATTAAAAAATTATAGATTTTTTATGTTTTCCACTTCAATCATAATTTGAATGCTTATTAGAACTAGATGGGATTTTTTAAAATTAAATTTATACTAATTTAAAAATTATGTGTTAAAAATTTATAATTTTCATCTGTGTGTGATTGCTACATCAGTATGGATTGTGATAAGGGTGTATATGTAACGTGTTTTTAGCAAAAAATCACAGAAATCCTTCTTCCAACATTAATTGACAAAGCAATTAAAGGATTAACAATCATTGCATACAACTAATGAAATGTTATAATATAAGTGTTTCATCTGCGTGTACTCTCTTTTTTTCAACGAATTATATTTTTAAGATGATGTAGAAAACAATATAGTTTGTACATAATTCTTGATTCAGCAAGTAATTTGGACTAATACAATTTGCAACACAGTAAACAATTTCATTCTTGTTTCATAGATATAGAGAGTACAAAAAGTATTTGCACATTAAAGAAATATTTTTACAGGAAAGTATAAATATTCTATATAACTGCTGTCGTATCTCCTAATAAATATGCCTTTTTAAGAGCAAACAAACACGAGTGAATAAAATGAAGCATTTATTCAACCTTTGGGAATAGTAGGAGGAATCACGATTATTATTTATGAATACTTAATTTAAAGAATGTAAATAGGACCACAAGTAAATATTGTGGGATCTATAATCATCATACATACTAAAAGATCGCAAAACGACATTTTTTCGAATGCCTGTGTATGGAAAAATGAATATTTTGTTTTTGCACTATTCCAGAAAAGCATTTTGTTTAAATGTAAATAAACGTAATATTTTTTAATCATAAAATAAACCTCAATATTTAGATGTGGCTAACTTAATAAAAACTATGAATACCGAATGTTCAAATCATAATTAAGTAAAATTTACTCCCTAAGATGCTTGAACATATATTATAACGGTGAGTTAAAAAATAGTTGAAGGGATAGGGAAAAATAGGGTAAAAAATAGGTACTTCAGGTGAAGTTAAAGAAATAAAATTTCTGTCAATCCTTAAAACTTAATCCATGGCCCACAGTTTGGCAAACTGTTCACTTTATTTACTATCATTATTATAATCATACATTTATTTGGATTAAACTGATAATTTAAAATACTTCGATGAAATTTTGAAATCAATTGCTCACAAGATGATTTATCTATACTATTTTTGAATAACTTTAAAGTTAAAATGTCTTACAATATGCAAGTGGCAATGTTGACATATACTTTTTAATAATATATGAATTTTAGAAAAAATGAAGTTGTAATTGTTTCGAAAAGTTTTTTGTATTGGAACACCAAAAGTTATTTACCAACAATAATTTCAGTCAGACACCAATCACCAAAACTCACAGTTTGACATTAGAAAATGAAGACATCGGAACTCATACAAAAGGAATTTTCATCCTTTTTTAAAACCCCTAAAAGTCTAAAAAATGTTCCAGTAAAAAGGAAATAACTATTTTTTTATTACTTGGATACTAGGATTTTCTTTTTCTATATATTTCACAAAATAAATATTTAAATTTGCATCCCCTGGGAACAAAAAAGTAAAAAAAGGGGTGTGTTTTATGCATAACATGTGTATTTTTTGTGGTAATTTGTTTTGAGTTTCCGGGAGCCTAATTGAAATTGATTTCCCGACCTTAAACAAACTGATATTTAACTTTTTTTTACAAAGTACACATTATTTTACTTACAAGGTGTTTTTCTCTATTTTAATATTTAAAGCCTTGTCTTATATTGAAATTTAACTGACACCAGGACACACTTCTGGGCCGTGTCGTTAGACACTGTACCAGTTTAACCTCCTGGTGGTTGTCTCGACGATGTATCTCGTCATTAGCAAAACTGACCAAATCCTGATGGACGAGATATCTCGTCGTTAGTAAAATTGGCCAAATCTTGATGGACGAGATATCTTGTTGAAACCACTTGGAGGGTTAAGAAATTGTATCGTTAGACACTAGCAGTTTAACCCGCCTGGTGGTTGACTCGACGAGATATGTCGTCAGGAGCAAAATTGGCTATATCTTGATGGACGAGATATCTCGTCAGTGGCAAAATTGGTTAATCTTGATGGACGAGATATCTCGTCAGTAGCAAAATTGGCTGTATCTTGATGGACGAGATATCTCGTCAGTAGCAAAATTGGTTACATCTTGATGGACGAGATATCTTATCGTAACAGCTTGGAGGATTAAATGAGCAGCAGGGATGAACAGAACGTGTCACTGAGGTGACATGTCTATCTTTAAACGGTTATGTTATATATTGCATTGATATACATTATATAAAACTGTCTTATGCTACATGCACAAGAAGCATATTAAAGTCCGTTTCTTAGCATTATGAAATTCTGATACGTCTCTATGAATTTCACCATGCCAATAATTTGATCCTCGAGACCATGTTATAAGCAATGTTCCTGAGCTGCAAGATTTTAAAGTGGTCGGCAAATGTTTTTAAATGCGATAATGCTGTAAGAAGGCAGACTGTGGTGTAGTACTGACAGAGGTGGTAGAGTTTTACTATACAATTGTCCTAATTGATTTTTAAACCTATGGAAATGTACCATATCGTGTGATCATGTGTCACTACCTTGGTCCAACCTACTATTTTACTCAGCAATACAATGTAATTATTTTTCCTGTTTCCGCCCTCATCCCATTCATTTTGTAACGTACCAATTAGCCAACAAGTGGTTTCCCTCATTCAATGACTCCTCGTTATGTGATAGTGGTTAAAAATTACGTTGTGCTGTCCTCGGATCTTTCCCTTGGGTATTGATCCTAGGCGGTTCCCAATAACCCGTTGTGTTGCTCCAATGCCGTTAATTAACTGCCTACCAACTGCCTTGGGCCAGTTCACTACTTCACCTGTAGATTCAGTTGTGGTTTTCCCGCCAAAATAAATTAAGTTAGTCTTAACCGTAAGTATTTTTTCCTTTTCTGTTATTTTGTCTAGGCACCATAAAAAACAACCAATTATCTCCCGTAAATTGATTTTATTCACAATGAAAATAAGTCTCATAACAACCAATATTTATTTCTTGCAATTTAACCCTCAGAGGAATTTCGACAGAATATCTCCTATATCAATACCTGACCAATTTTGCTAATAACGAGATATCTTGTCACCAAAATATTACCAATTTTTTTATGACAAGATCAAGATCTGGTCAGATTCCTTCTAATGACGAGATATCTCGTCCATCAAGCTCGGGTTGGTTTTTATAAGACGATATACTTCGTCGAGAGAACCACCAGGAGGGAAAATGAACTATTTATTGAAACTATGTTACAAAAAAACTGAACATCCTCTTTTGATTATCAAAATTAGTAATCAACCAAATTTCCGATTAACATACCCCGGAATTAAAAACTAAATTGACATCATCACCATAAGATTTAAAATAGAGAATCGTAATTCTAAACTCTAACTATCAAATGTATCCATTCTAACACAACGCTTAGTACATATTAAATGTAATTCCAGTTACTGATTGCTTTAATTACATATTCTAAGAGGTTTCACGCTCATTGCTGTCAAAGACGCTCCTTTGGCGAACATAACTCTATTTAGAAAGGGTAATTTACCTTCAGGATATTAATTTAAATACCCGAATAAATAACCAGAGCCCTCGATTAACATATTCTCCGATAGAACACCGTGGGACGAATTTTCGAACCCAAAAAGCTTAAAGTCACTTACTCAACCCCTGGGATTCAGACAGAAAGTAATTTGCTTTTTAATTATATCGCAGATGTATCTGGAGCGCAAAAAAATATTCATATCTCCGTATGTATTTTAAGGAGAAGCATCTTTTACAGGAAACTCTAAGTGGATATTCTTTATAACCGCTGTCTTATCTCACCAAATTAAAATGTATTTTTAAGAGCATAGAAAATTGAGTGAATAAAATGTAGAATTTATTCCACCTTTGGGATTAATAAGAGATAATTTTTTATTAATACTAATTAAGAGGGAGAATATGGAACCACGAGTAAATATTGTAGGATCCATAATTTTTAGACACATATACACTAACGTAGATCTAAAATGAATTGTTGGGAAAATTCAATATATCCCTACATACAGAAAGGTTGCTTTTTAGCTTTCTGAGCCGGTGTGCAATATTTCATCGATATACCTTTTTATATCAGCCTATATACAACTTTAAGATTTACTCATGCGATAAAGAGAAATGGGGAAATTCCCTTTTTTAGTCCTTTCGCAAATATATGCTCAAGACATCCATGTCCGAGCGAATATAGAATGGAACAACATGTAAAATTTGTATATACTGTCATATACTCGGAGGTAATGAAGATTAGTTAAATTAACACACTAGCCACTTTAGAGAATGTATAGAAACTTATCACAATATTTATTTATCGACTAGGTGCTGCGGGGCGCGGGAGGTAGGTATTTAATTAACGTCACCCTGGAGCAACACATCGGGCTATTGGTGAGGGTCTGGGATCAATCCCCGAAGCGAAATATCCGAGGATAACACCACGTAATTTTGAACCACGGTCGGAAGACGAGGTCACACCTGAGCTTGCATCTCACTCTCCAAGCTTCCACACCACGCCAACGTGAGTACATTTGAGGCCACGAGATTTAACGTGCACCAGCCTCCTTTGTACACGACGGTCTTTGGTTGGATTCGAACTCGCAACCCTCCGGTGGCTCCGCTGCTGGCCGCGGAAGCTCGGTTGGAAGGTTAACAGATCAGTAACCGGAGATTTGCGAATTCCAAACTCAATCCAATCACAGATATTGCCGAGTTTTTATGATGAGATCAAGATCTGATTTCTTCTAATGACGAAATTCTTCATCGAGGCAACTATCATGATTGATATTTTTCTGTGCTTTTATACCGTGATTCCGATCCATTATTCATTCATCTCACATGAAAAACCCTTTTCAAAATAGTAGGATCTATATATTTAGTAACATAAAGAACTTTAATTATTTAAAATGCATCTCAACGGTCTCCTGACACTCATTAAGTCATATGGAGGGATTGTTTTGGACATAATTTCACAGCTATTTAATGATTGTCTAATTCTATATTAAGATCTCGCCAGATCCCCTGCAACAGTGAATTATTTTAGGTTTAACCTAATTGAGCTTCATTTTCAAGTAGTGAAGTATCGATTTTCCCCATAACATAAATAATAAATAACCACATCTATAGGTTGAAGTGATCCTAATGGTTAATAAGGTCAAAAGGGAAGACTACAGGTAGGTAGGTATTTTAATTAACGTCGCATTGGAGCAACATAATGTGCTACCGGCGACGGTCCTTGTCAATTTGAGCCAGATCGGATGACGAGATCAACACCAGCCCACTCTCTATGCTTCCACACAAAGCCAACGTGAGGGCGTTTGGGGCCTCGAAAGATTTAGCGTGCTCCAGCCCCCGTGTACACGACGGTCTTAGACCGAGTTTCAAACCCGCAACCTTCCTTTTACCAATCCATTACTCTTCCAACTTTATTACCGTGACTCTAACAATCTCAAATAATACAGATAATATACGATGAATTTGATCAATTTCATACAAAAGCTTAATCTTCGTCTAACGAAAAACTTGAATTATAATGCCACCTCTATTATCTAAATCTAGGTAGGCGATACAGCGCCCTCTTCTGGAATTTCTGTCACGGTTAATAGTGCAGAATTTTTTTTGTGTAGTGAATATATTAAAATAAACCCATCCCACAATGGGTTCAATATGAGTTTTAAAGGCTTATCGAATGCATTTATCAGCAACTTGATGAGAGATAGGCTTTAATATACCGTTGTCTTGAAAATGTTTTATTCTTGTATGAGAAAAAAATATGTAAGATAAGTGGAAGCTTTTAAGAGCTTTTGATATTTGTTTCCCATTACTCTCTAGGGGCATTCATTGCTTTAAGACCCTTCTCAGTTGAGAAGTGAAGCGTTTAAAGGATTACAGCTGACCTTTTCGACGGTCATGTTTTTAAAATTGAACAAAATGGTACGTCTTGTAGAGTTACTATATAATGGTTGAAGAGATAGGGACCCAAACATACATCAGTTCATAAATATTTTTGACAAGTTGAGTCATTTTGAACGAGATAGAAATAATTCCAATTACCGATTCTTATTTTCTAATAGATTTCATAATAGTAAATTTCATCTTGTGTAAATAGTAAATGGGGTGCATCCATCAAAAATCGGGGTCGAGGTAGTTCGGTTGGAACAGTAGCGGATTAATTAGCAACTGGAGGGTTGCGAGTTCGAAACTCGATCCAGCTAACGACCGCCGTGGGGGCTAGTGTACGTTAAATCTCTCTTGGCATCAAATGTCCTTACGATGGTGTGGTATGGAATTTTGGAGAGTGGGGTTGCAGTTCTGGTGGATCACATCATCTGACCGCGATTCAGAATTACTAGGTGTTATCCTTGGATTTTTCCCTTCGGGAATTGGTCCCGGACCGTCGCCAATAGCCCGCGTGTTGCTCCAGTGCGACGCTAATTCAACTACCCCCATCAAAGAGACGTTGAGTTTTATGAAAATTACCACAACAAAAAATAAATTAATTAAATAAAATAACAACCAAAAGAAAAATAATAAAATAAATACATCATATTAAAACTAACAAAAAGTATATAAAAACGATTGATCCATAGCTATTAAATGTATAATAGACAAGTTAACCAAAACAAATGTAAACAAACAAGCATAAACAAAGTTCTTAGAACAAACAAGCATAAACAAAGTTCTTACAGCAATTAAGCATAAACAAAATTCTTAGAGCAAACCAGAAAATTTATAACAAACTAATTTACATTCCAAATAAAAAAATTTTAATACGAAATTAAAGTTTAGCGAAGCGGTCAAAAATAAATTAATAAAAACAAGTATCAGTTCACTGATTCGAAACAGCAGATGGACTTTATTTTATGCTTAATAAAATGTAATCTGTTTCATTACACACCAAATTTACCTTCAATACGTGGAAATGAATATATTTCATCCTATATTTAGGCACTTATTTTTTAATTTACCTTTGCTCCGTGATATTAAAGATTTTCATGTTGATATTTTAGAGGAATGTTTTCAGTGTAATGGGTTTAAGAAGTAGATATCTCCTTTAAACAACCAAAAACTGACATAAATTAATTCTACGAACTCAAGCATTTTAAAAACAATTTCCCAATTAATTACGACATAAACTTATCTTTGAAGTAAGAAGAGTGAAAGTTTAGGACACCAAAGAATCTTACTCGTCTACTTCTATTTTAAATTTCTTATATTGATGATCATTCTTTGCTTAGTTAAGAGAAAGTAGTTTTGAATGTCACTTCGATTAAGAATCATAAATCTCTTCACTTTTTTGATAGGCAATTAATCAGGGAACCAAAACCAATCTGATTTTGAAAAGAAATTTTGACAAGGAGACTACAAAAGCCCCTCTTGAATTCCTACGAAGAGTTATTAATGATCTTTAGTGGTAAATATATTTTCTTCGTTTTAAGGAGATACGAAATCGGACTGAAAAACTCCAATCATGTAGCGAAATGACAAACGACGTTCAAAGACTAGTAAACCGAAAAGATTAATTGACGGTTGAAATATCAGAAGTATAAAGTATTTTCTCATAACTAAAATAGTAGGGTCCTGATTGAGATAAAATGATTGAATGGATTGATAATTCACTTATCAGTTCCAAATTTCTGTTGGAAGTTATTTTAGTTTAAGTCTGTATCTATGTTGCTTGGATGAAATCCATTCCATAATCCGTATTCTAGTTATCATTTACAAATTACTGTTATACAAAGTATTTTTGGTAGGTAGGTTATAAATACTTAACGTCTCACTGGAGCAACACAAAGGGCTACTGGCAACGGTCCTGGATCATTTCCGAATGGAAGGATTCGAGAATAACACCTCGTCAATTTGACCCATGGTTAGATGACGAGGTCTGAACTGGCAACCCACTGTCCAAACTTCCACGCCATGCCAACGAGAGGACATTTGAGGCCCTAGAAATGTAACGTGCATCAGCTCCCACGTACACGATGGTCTCTGAATCTAGTTCCGAACTCGCAACTCTTCGGTTGCAAATCCACGACTCTACCAACTGGGCTACCAAGGCTCATACACATTTAGGACATATGGATTTTAAGAAAGTATTTGTTGAATTGAACAGAGGCTCCTATTGTGATGCCAGATCCCTTAAATGCGTTCAGTGTCACAAAATATAAAATGGTCTCGGTACGAAACTATTATTTTATCATCATAGATGAGCAGGAACTTTACGACAGAGAACGAATTGTGTGCTTATAATTATAAAAATGCATATTTCGATGTTTTAAAATTTTCATTTATATGGGACTTTTATTACTAAAGTTTGAGTTCCGCTCTGCATTCGGTTGCTAATCCGCTACTCTTACAACCGGGCTACCACAGCCCCAATGGATTTTACGTTGTATGTCTCTATGTTGCTTGAATGAAATCCATTCCTCTTGGCGAGAGAGCGTCCATTATTTTTAAATTTTTCTTAACATTTTTTAATGATTTGTTATGAATATCAAATTTTTTATAGATCTATGCATGAAATGGTCCCCGCAAATGAAGGGAACCTGAAAAGGAACACGCTACCCCATAATGAGAGCGATAAAGTGTTTCAGGACAGAACAGAGAAAAGGTTTCCAGGAAACAGTGATATTTAAACCAGCAAACTCCTACGTGTTGCTGGCGTGATGACGATCCCCTTAAGCCACGGACTAGAAGCGTGCGTTCCTCTTGATGGATGACTGCTGGATTTCACTTGTCTCGACTTGACAGAATAATCTTCGGACACGAACTCCGTGGAGCATGTCCGTGGATATCATGTTAGCCTGGGCTCCAGAACGTCAACCTCCTTTACAACCCTTCAAATAGTTAACCCTTTTAAAGGAATTGGGAATAAATCCAGACGCTCCAATAATTGGCAGTCTCCTGAAGCTCTTACATGTAAATGCATGTCTGGTAGACGCAGTAATGGAGTACGTATGTTTTCAAACTTTAAAGATTAAACTTCGTGGGCATATTCCAAATTATGTGATTTACACATCTAAAGGATTTTGTTAGTAAAATATCGAAGTTATTTTCAAACCTCCAAGTCCTTTCGACGAGATATCTCGGCTATCATGATCTGACCAATTTTGAAAGTGACGAGATATCTCGTCATCAAGATATTGCCGATTTTTTGATAATGAAAAGATCGAGATCTGTTTTTTCAAGTGATAAGATACCACGTCCATAAAGATCTGACCAGTTCTCCTAATGTGACACGATATATCTTCGAGACAACAAGTAGAAGGGTTAATAGGTATGTGAACATTAAACCTGGTGAAGCAAGTATATATGTGACTAGCTGCATTTACCCAGTGTTGCTCGGGTTTAATTGGTTAACCATCGATTGAAAGTGATCCCAAAATCACTTTTCTGTCATAGAAAATGCAAATATAGAGTAAAAATAAGCGAGCGCAAAATAATTTTTAAAACTGAGGCTGACAAATCATATTGATACGATATCATAATCAACGTTTCAGGCAATTACATTTTACAACGCTTGAAACCATGACAAATTTGACGTGCACCAGCCACCATGTACACGACGGTCTTCGGTTGGATCGAATTTCGAACTCTCAATCCTCCGGTTGCTAATCCGCTACTCTTCCACCCAGGCTACCGCGGTCCACTTTGTTAGCGAAATGTGAAGCTATTTTTAATAGATATGTGAATACAAAATCTGCATATGCAAGAAGATAATGTGAGTACTAACCTTCTGACTTGAGGGGGTTGTCTCGAGATTTCCGAGGAGTGCAATAATGCTTTTCATCCACAACGAATAATGAAAAATAACCATATCTATTGGTGGAAAGAATCTTAGGAAAGATTGTATTGGTCAAGAACGTCAAAATTGGTTAGAAGTCATACAGAGAAACCTACAGTTTGTGCAGAGGATATATATGGGTGTGCACCTATCAGAGTTAAGTCTATAATGAATCTGAAGAGCCAGGGTGATTTTAAAAAATACTTTGAAAGAAATACTTGCAGCCATGATATTTAAAATTATTCAGGGATGATAATAATCAACTTAAACTATTTTTCACAGCTTTTTAAACTAAAATACTCATTTGTGACTTTCTTGCTCGATTTATTGATCCAAATGTGATGGACCTTTTGCCTGTAAGTGTTTTCTGGTAAGCTAGTTCAACCACCGTAGCGAATAAAGTCATTGGGTTAAGACGTAAATCAAATAACTTTAATTTTAAAGTCGAAATCACAAAGACAACTAAGTTTGAATGGACGTTACAACATGTAAAAAGAGCGATATAGACAAATTTTGGGAAGTGTATTTTAAAAACACAGCATGAACATACTTGCTAAACTCAAACGGAAACCATAGCTTATAGCACAAGAACTATTTCATTTAATGAAAACCATTTTCACAATAGCACGCTGCGCATTTGTAAGTGTAGCATAAATCTCCCAGCTGTTATCTGCTTTGATATATTACTTGAAAGGAAGCACAGAAATCTTAAAACTTGCTAGTGGAACTTCTAATGGGCAATAACTCTACCGAGTCTACACACTTTACGCTCAGATCTTGGAAGAGAGATTCTTTGGTTAAGGTAGGAATAAATGAGAGGGTGTGACAGAATTTCCCAAAAACGACTCACTAAAAATGCTCTTGATCGAAAGAAACACCGTTTCCTTACCTTCCATCCTCCTTATCATCTTGCTCCTTATCTGCTTTAGCGTGCTAAAAATTCGCTGAAGTTTGGAATTACAGTCCTTATCTGTTATATGCGAAAATACGTTACTAAAATCTTGTACTAGACACACGCGACTGAAATACGATGTGAAAAATCTGACGTCACTAAGTATTGTCAAATAGTAGGTAGTAGATAAACTCGACAAAAAAAAATCGCTGAGATTTATCTCTGCTACGTAAAATATTCCTGTATATTTAAATCTCGTTTAAAAAGGGTTCTAGAGATCAGATAAATATACGTGCAAAAAAAAACAAAATAATTTAATTTTAACTGAAAAAGATTGTATCGGAGCATCTTATCTTTGGGGAAGAATAAGCACGTGTTTAATGGTTTGTGACAAAATTTATAAAGATAAGTTAGATTATTGAGCTGAATGTTAGAAAATAAATTTTACACACAATTCATACTTGTTGAGTTATTCAGTATTCCTTGTATTGAATGTGAACAATTAGTGATAGAAATTATTGAAATTATACAGATACAATATTAGTTTGGGTTTATTTCACTATACCTTATCAATAATTACAGTATTTCATATAATACTGTAATTATTGATAAGGATTTAACTCATAAAATACACCCATATACTCTATATCTACTTTACTATCCGTTTTATGTAGTTTCAAGTTCCGTCGGTATCATTAATGTTGTAAGACAAAGAAGATAATAAATTGGTACAATATCACGATTTCTTTCTTTAAAAACAAATATCTTTGTTTTTGTTCAGACATCCATATACATATACGTTCATATATACATATTATTCAACGTCATCGCATTCCTATCTCAAACGAACCTAAATTCGCTGATTGTGCACCTTTCACGCACTTTGCTTGTAGTTTCGCGGGTACCTTTCCCTCCCACTTTTGACTAACCTCCACGACATCTTCACTTTTGGGTCGGTTATTCGTAATTCCTTTTACAACGTCACTATTCCTTTTTTAACGTCGTTATTCCTTTTATAACGTCGCTATTCCTTTTATAACGTCGCTACTCCTTTTATAAAGTCGCTATTCTTTTATAACGTCGCTACTCCTTTTATAAAGTCGCTATTCTTTTATAACGTCACTATTCCGTTTATAAAGTCGCTATTCCTTTTACAACGTTGCTATTCCTTCTATAAATTCGATATTACTATTATAACGTCGCTATTCCTTTTATAACATCGCTATCCTTTTATAACGTCGTTATTCCTTTTATAACGTCGTTATTCCTTTTATAACGTCGCTATCCTTTTATAATGTCGCTTTTCGTTTTATAACGCCGCTATTCTTTTTATAACGTTGCTATTCGTTTTATAACGTCGCTGTTTTATGCCTTATTGTAAATTTGCTTTTTCTACCACAAGGACCTCGACTGTTACGGTAATTCGACAAATATTTCATAATTTTTCTTTTTATTTCCATTGAAAATATTCTTATAGATTGAAATTAAACGAATGAAGCATAAACAAAATTTAATTTAAATATGAAGCACTGAAATACCAATTTTTTCTAATATTATCATTTTCTGCTTTCGAATGCTACACATTTAGGCTTAAAATATAGTCGCAAAACCTATATTCTCCCGCATAGTCTAAAATAACGTTAAGAAACGTAATCAAGACACGCTGAAAAAATAGAAACGAATTCGAAAAGAATCTGAAGAAACTTTTTCGTTTCGTTTACGGAGAAATCCTTTTTCCCGGTACTTTTTTTGTTCCTTTCCAGTTTTTGTTCGAAACCTCATTGAAAAAATGCATATACATATCTCAAATATTAAAACGCCAAGAAAACGAAAAAGACAAATAATAAAGTCACCATCTTCCGAATGGTAAAAGGGCGATACAAAAAGCGAAAAAATGGAAAGAAAAACTGCATCGAAAAAGGGGAATATTTTCTCATTAACGTGGCCTGGGAAAACATTTTTTGGGACATTTTTATTTCATACCTGGGAATCTGCTGTGATGAAAAAATATCCTCAAAACGGCATAATTAAATTTCAACTCAAAACTTTCCTTACCTAAAGCATACTTTTCAAAGATAAAAAATAAAGGTTTTTAGATTGGATAACTGGATTTTCCCTTTATTTAAGCATTGAATTATTTCATGGGAACGGTAGGTTTCGTTTCATCTTTTTTTCAATCTGATAAAATATATACAAAGCGTCTGAGGCACTTTTCTTTGAAAACTCATACGTTTTTATCAATTATGACCTTTCAAAAATAAAAAATTTAGTACACATTAAATAATTAAAATTTTAATCATTTTAATTACTAGTGTAGATTATATTTGTTTTATACTTTAACGAATCTTCGACTAGATATCTAAATCTTGTTTGTCAGACATTAAATTAAAGTTAAATGTTTTAATATTGTTTATCAGACTCTATTGTTAATATTTCGCAAAAGTGTCGTAAGTGTAAAGAAATTTTTAGTTTAAAAATAGTAGTCTTGACATTTTTACTATTGAAAGGCACTTTTATTCATTGTGACTTAACCCCTCGGAACCCTTAAATCATGCATTTTAAGAATTAGCTTAAATTAATTTGAAGAGAAGGTTAAGACGTTCGTGACAATTATCACACGAACGGTTTAAATTTCATAAAAGAAACTTGATCGCAAAAAATTGCACAATGCTTTTCAAGTCTAATATTTTACTAATGATCAAAATTACATATTTTACGTAACTGAGATTTCAGTTTCCAAAATCTACTGGGTAAATATTGTGATAGCTTCGATAGAGATTGCCGCTGTTTCCTTAGCTGTGGATGAAGTCGAGACCTGTCCTAAAGACAAGGGGAACGGGGTAGTCCTGTTGGAAGTGTAACGAATTAGCAACCGGAGGGTTGCGAGTTCGAATCCAACCAAAGATCATCGTGTACAAAGGGGGCAGGTGCACGTTAAATCTGTCGTCGCCTCTAATGTCCTCACGTTGGCGTGGTATGGAAGTTTGGAAAGTGGGATACCAGCTCCGGTGGGACCTCGTCATCTGACCGTGGTTCAAAATTACGTGTTGTCCTTGATTTTTCCCTCCGCTTTGATCCCGGACCGTCGCCAATAATCGAAAAATAAAGCTCGTATTTCAAGCTATACATGTTCATGATATACCCAATATGATAGATATACCTCTTATGTGAAATTGCAGTTAAAAAATAAATAGACCTTCCTGGTGGTAGGCACAACAAGGCCGTCAGTATAAAAAAACTGTCACATCTCGATCGACGAAATATCTCGGTATTAGTAGTAAACTAACCAGATCTTGATCTGGTCATCATTAAAAAATCGTCAATATCTTGATGACTTCCGATTTCTTACCGGACATGACTGTCCCCTTTGCAAACTGGACGAAGTGACTGGAGGACGACCTCAAATACTGCCCTAAATCTGACAAAATAAATGCAAATTCTATAAATAGTGTTTTTAAACCATATCACTTCAGACCTCTATTAGGTTGCCCCGCGAGTGAGACGGAAGAAGGATAATAAAAACTGTTTCCAAAGTATCGACTTCTTACCGCACATGACTTCCTACAAAGACACTTCCATCTTATTGGAGTAGAGAGATCAGCTATATATCCACTTCTCGGACAGGACGAGGTAGGTAATTGAATTAACGTAGCACTGGAGCAACGCAACGGGCTATTAACGACGGTCCCGGATTAAACCGGAAGGGTAAAGATCCGACAACACCTCGGAATTTTGAACCTCGATCAGATGACGTTGTCACACCTGAGCTGGCACTCTAAACTTCCACGCCACGCTAACGTGAGGACATCTGAGGCCACGGCAGATTTAACGTGCACCAGCCACCATGTACGCGACAGTCGATTGGCTGGATCGAGTTTCAAATTCGCAACCCTATCCGCTACTCTTCCAATCGGGCTACAGGATGAAATGACTGGAGACCACCTCTAGAAAATTCCCTAAAATTCCTAACAATACAATTGCAAATACTGTTCATGTGTTTTTAAACCATATTTTATCATTTCAGACCTCTATTGGGCTGCTCCGATAGCCGGAGTAAAAAAATTGTTTTAAAAGTTGAGTTATTTCCTTTTTACCAATATAATCCACCTAACGTTGATAAAATACATCTGAAAAATATACTCCCCCACGTTTTACTTAGCTGAGTCGAGCTTGAAATCGCACAATTTATTATAAATGAAATCCATCACACACAGGCAGTTCCCCGAAGGAAAAAAAGGATATATTCGCAACGGTCGGCTATAAAAATAGTCCTATCCACCCCAGCTAATTTGTTTGAATACCGTTACGTGGGTATCGATTTTTAATCAGAAGCCAAAGAAGAAAAGAAGGAACTACTCTACGAGATGTGAATTCCGAAAAAAGCTTCTTTTTCATTCCATCCCATTCTACCGAGTAAAGGAATTCGAAGGGACGTCATAAATTACGACGTTTCCTTTCTTGATGTCGAAATCCCGTTCTGAAGAACCCCTCCAGACTAGGTTCGTGTACACTTCCGCCCTTCTATAGCTTTTCAAAATTTGGTTTAGCGCCATCGGGAGACAGAAAAGCCGTAAAAAAACCGTTCGTTTAGGTAAGCAGACTGTATAGTTTAAAAAGTAATCCACTATTTTGAGAGCTCCAGCCTCCAAAACTGTTGTTTCAAATACGAGGTCGAATCCGGTTCCTGAAAATTACCGTATACCCACAACTTTAGGGGCCGCGGTAGCCCTGTTAGAAGAGTAGCGAAGTAGCAACCAGAGGGTTGCGAGTTCGAATCCAACCAAAGACCGTCGGGTGCAAAGGGGGTTGGTGCATGTTAATTCCATCGAGGCCTCAAATATCCTCACGTTGGTGTGATGCGGAAGTTTGGAGAGTGGGGTGCCAGCGTAGGTGTGGTCTCGTCATCTGACCGTGGTTCAAAATTACGTGCTTTCCTCGATCTTTCCCTTTGGGTTTGATCCCGAACCGTCGTCAATAGCCCATTGTCTTGCTCCAATGTGACGTTAATTAAAATGCCTACTTACCACTGCTTTAGCAGCCTATGTGGTGTGGTGTAGGCGGCGGAGCGGGTTTTATTCCTCCCTATGTGTATTTCTCTCTTATGCGTCTTTTAAATTTCCTTGCATGTGTATGTTCATCACTTGATGTTTTCTGTCTTGTCTGTTCCGCACATTGGTCAAACATTGCTCATCCGTCATAACATTCAACCAACCAACCAACCTTAAAATTACTTGCTATGAGCTGAATATTAATGTTCTAGTCGTATTCTGATTCTCGTCGTACCACGATCTGGAGAGAACGTGGAACTCTTTTTCACCCGGAAACATCAGGAGACATCGTTTTCCTTCAGGGGAGTCATGGTCTGGGCAGGCAAAATGCTGGACTGCCACACAGACCTCCACATCTTTGATACGGGGTCTGTTACCGGTCAAAGATACAGAGACGAAGTCCTTGAGCCTACCGTTCGCCTGTTTTGAGGAGCTGTCTGTCCTGGTTCATATTCATGGATGCTAACGCTCCTCCTCACCGTGAAGCCCTGGTTAACGCCTTCCTTCAAAGTGAAGATATCCACCGCATGCAGTGACATGCCAACTCTCCTGATCTGAATCCTATGGAGTATGTGAGGGTTTTGCTCGGGAGACATATTGCAGCCCTCCGCCACCCACCAAGCTCCGTTCCGAAATTGAAAACTGCTCTCAGTGAGGCCTGAACCTCTTTGTGTACAGAACTCATCCATATCCTCATGGAAAGTATGGGAAATCGTTGTGTAGCATGCGTGGCTACCAAATGTGCCCACACACCTTATTAAACTTCAGCATCACATTGCTTTAATCATTCTTTTTCACTAAAGTTGACACTCGTATTGTGAACCTTTTTCTTTCAACCCTTTTCTTTGGATAATAAAAGTCATTATTATACTTGTTTTGCATTGTTTTCTTCTTCTATAACTCTATTACACACGCATACCGCGTTTCCTTCCATTCGTATGTAGATTTTCTGAAATATTCACATACACAGCAATTATGCTTAACTTTTGGACATGAGAAGATAGAGATAGATATGTGTATGTTTATGTGTATATATATATGGTCGTTTGCTGAACAAATGTTGTAAGACTGCTCTAACACCCATATTTTTTTAATTTCTCTTCAAAATGCTTCAAGTCTATATTATATCCTTTATAATCCTGATATAAAAGCCCTCAAGATAAGCAAAATATTTTTAAATTGTGCACACTATCCTACAGAACAACTAATGTGTTAACGATTTTTAAGGAAATTTTTCGGCCCTTTCATATTGAATATTCATTTCTGATTCTGGAAGAAGCACTTTCTGAAAATTGCCATATAACAGCGTTATCTTTAATGAAATGAACATTGAACCAGTCTTTTTTCTCTGCTTCATATGACATGATATTAACAAGCTCGTTTGTTAGCAAACATCGGGCACTTTTCGAAGACCATACAGGCGTGATACAAACTAACTCAACTAATTTGTAGCCGGGCAATACTCACGGATTTGTCCTTTGGATGATGAAAGGAAAAATGTCAAATGTTTAACATTCCGACTTTCTCTTACCATTAGTAAATGAAAAAACGCAGACTGAGCTCTTCTGTGAGAAATTATCAAAAATTACTCCTCCAAATAGGAATCGTTATCGCTACAAAAGTTATTTTTCGCAAAGGAGGGCAACTATTCCAATTAACAGAGGATGATGTAACAAGCACAAAGGAACGTTTATAGCTAAAAATAAACTTCATACCCTAGATATGATGTTTCTTTCTTTGTTTTCGAGGGAAATCATCTTTGCCAATTATGATGATGGCTTGTTAGTCGTGATAGCAATAAAACTAACAATTCATTAGTCATGTCGAATTTCTAAAAGGAGTATTATCTCTAGTTAATGATGTTAGTTACATTAACCATACATGCATCATAAGGTTCTTTCTTTTTACGGTATATCGTAGTTCTGTCAACAGAAGTAAAATGGAGTGAATGTTTTCTATTCAAATGGAACTAATTGCTTTCAAACAAAAGTTAAATAATTGGCACTTAGGACATTTTGTCGTACTTAAACCCTAATCGTAAATTAATAATCTAAAAATTCCTATAAAAGCATACAATACAATTTTGCAAACATAAGTATGGAATTAAGAGAAATCACATCGATTCAAAAGTCAGCACTGTTAATCGCACATGCTCAAAAAAGTAACAAACTTAAGATAGATATTTTATTTTCTAAACTAAGGAAGGATTGTTAACTCGACCAAAGCATAGAAATGAAATCTGTGAACATGCTACAATTTTTTAATAACGATATAAAAGAATCCTACAAATGTCAAGTTGATATTTAATGAGTGCTAATTTGTGAATATTCTTTTGACTGTCCTGTAAACCTTACTTAGTGTATGTAAATATATAATCCTCCTTAATTGTCAGGCTGCCCACGAAGAATTTATATTTTAATCCTATGCTCATCTTGGATTTTTTAAAAGTTCATGGACTCGTGTACTTGATCTAGCTTGTCTCGGCCAAATGGTTTAAGCAACAACAAATATATATTGTATTAATTCACTAAATAATAATACAAATCTTCATATTATTCAATTCTTTCACTAAATAATACTAGTCATCTGACCGTGGTTCAAAATTATGTGTTGTCCTCAACCTTTACCTTCGGGATTGATCCCGGACCGTCGTCAATAGCCCGTTGTGTTCCTCTAGCGCGACGTTAATTAATTACCATTACACTAAATAATAGTACATATCTCCATTATATTATTCGGTTCTTTCACCAAATAATAAGGCAGATCGTCATATTATTCGGTTCTTTCACTAAATAATAATAGATCTCCATACTTTCAGTTCTAAAACTTTCTTTTTCATTTATTATATTTTTTTAGAGATCATGTACCATGATTACAAATAATTAGTTTCATTTGCAGTCGTTTGATCAAGCTACAGAAAATCAGAACTTCTCTCTTCATAATTCATAAAATCAACTAGATGACTCATTCGTGCATTCCATAAGATAATGGCGTATTCTGCTTCACGCTATTTTTATATTTTAAGTTATCCTTCCTATTTACGTCTTTTAATTAGCATAACTGCAAGAAGAAAGCCCTATTTGGACAACAAAGAAATCTAAACTAACAAATCAGTTTAGTTTTGTTTCCGAAACTACTTCGCAATTTGAAGAATTCTCAAGCAGAAAAGAAAATGGCGCTTTGAGAAAACAAATCCCCACGCAAACAATCATTTTCACTCTCCCATTATAAATCATTGGCATTAATTTTTATCGTATTCCTGAAAAGATTTAATTTTATTTCAAACACGGCTGACTGATTTCCCATAATCAGATTACAGTCTTAGTGGGCATTGCATATGTTCTTCCGTTAATTGCACAAATAAAGCAGAGTCTATTCTTCGAATTCTTTTCTCTTGTTCTTTGCAAACTCGAGTCCGTGTTTCCATTACCAGGAGCTTAACTCATTAGGGTGCAATTAGACGTTGCGAACCCTTTTTACCACCTCATTGAGCCCTGTACTTTAATCGTCATTAGCGGTTGCAGCTAAGTAAACTGGAATCGGTCTGTTATTGTTTTTTGTCTTGGGAAACTTGATGATGCATCAGCGGATTCTTTGATGTCTAGATCGTATTCTGTTAAGGTTCTTATAATGGAATCGAATTTCTAAGGGAGTTGGGATCAGTTTTTGTCTCGAATTAACAAAATATTGCATTCGCTCATGAAATCAAAATGTTTGAACTTCGTTAGAAATTCAAAACTAAGCTTTTTTTATCACCGTTCGTTTAATAATTATTTAAGAACGGAAGTTTGAGTCCAATAATTATGGTAGTTTTAAGTAATGTAATCGTAGTTTTAAGTAATTAGTAAAGTTGAGAATTAAGGAATTGAAAGATAGCCTTATTTTTACCAAATCATGAAATATCTGTTTACAATGATGTTCCTTGTATTTTGTACGTAAATCTCAAATGTGAACCTGTATGATTAATTTAATTATTTACATTACAATTAGCTGTTTTCTTTAATTAAAACATTTTAAATTGTTTGACATGAAAAGTAAAAAATAATAATAGTTCTAATTATTTCCCTTTCATTTAAAAATGAGATTGTAATAGTTTTTAATCTATTTAAGCCTAATTAAAATTTCTTGTAATTGCATCGTGTTTCTGAAATTCTTATTACAAATCTTAAATTAATCCAATTAGTTGTGTCCAATTTATAAGTCAGCCGTTATCTTTAAAAAAACTGCAAGAAAACTTAACGTGACTTTGTTCAAATTATTTCAATCGTAAAACGCCTATTTAAAATTTTTTGGATATGAAATTATTTTTTGCATAAAAGCAATATCTAACAAGAAATGTTAACTTCTAACACAATTTCTAATAAATTATTTCCAGAGGGATAAATAGATACACAATGTTTTAAAACTCTGGAATAATGGCTCAATAACTAGTAAAAACAGCTTATTTTTCTATTTATAGAAGCAATCTTGGGTTTTACAAACCTGACAACGTTTTCCAAGAAACATTGCTTGTATACAACATTCAAATCCAACTTTTTATTTCCTAAATTTGTAATTTCCCTGATGGATATCAATATTGACAAACCCTAAATAAAGAATTGATTTTTTTTAAGGTAGAAACACTCTCCCCTACTTAAAAGAAAACATCTTTTATCAACATTTCAGATATAAATGAACCTTATTGTTATCTGGCAAATCTCTATCGACCTCAGCAATTATCAATTAAATAGAGAGCTGATATTTTTTCTCGGCGTAGAAATTTTTCTTCGTAAAGATGTTTTTCCAACTACAGATCTCTATTGTGTGGAGGATGGGAAGTCGATCGATTGGATGTCAAGGAAAGTTAGGTATCCAAAATCTCATGAGAGAAAATGAATAAAAATGTAAAAACTGAATAAATATGATTCATTTAATCGCAAGTGTTTTTTTACTAGTGAGGTAATTAAAAGAAGCTGTGTGACGAAATAGCTAGAAATTCTCAGTGATCCATTTGTTTTTTGAAAGCATTATTCGATGAACAAACGGATTTTTCTAAATTTCTGTGAAAAGAAAAGTCTGCGTATAACCTCATTGCCAATAATAAGAGCTTAAGGCAGCATTCAGGAATCAATTACTTATCAACCCTCATAATAATTTTATAATTTATAAGGGTTGATTGATAAGATTTTGCAAGATAGTAAGGTCCTCTAGTTAATTTAACTATGAGGATTGATTGATATTGATTTAGTCTTCAAAGTGATTGAAATAATTTAAATTTATGAGGGTCGATTTATATGTAAGGTCCCCTAGTTAATTGAAATAATTTTAATTTACGAGGGTTGCTTGACAAGGTTCCCTATTTGATTAAAGTAATTTTAATTTTCGTGGGTGGGTTGATAAGTAAGGTCCTCTAGTTGATTGAAATAATTTTAATTTATAAGGGTAGCTCGACAAGGTCTCCTAGTTGATTGAAGTAATTTGAATTTTCGAGGGTTGGTTGATAAATAAGGTCCCCTAATTAATTGAAATAATTTGAATTTTTGAGGGTTGATTGATACGTAAGGTCCCATAGCTGATTGAAATAATTTTTGTTTATGAGGGCTGATTGATAAGTAAGGTCCCTTAGTTGATTGGAATAATTTTAATTTATGAGTGTTGATTGACAGGTAAGGTACGTGAAAGGCGTCGCTTGTAGTAGAGGAAGGAAAACGTTTCCACATGCTTTCGGTACATGTGTTTCAATTTGGGCAAATGAGTTTAGTTTCAGTCCCCTGCTTGACGTCCTAGAATAACAGCGTTCGTTAAGCATGAAAGCTATTTCCGAGTTACGTAAAATTCAGCGATCAGTAATAATTCTTTAAAAAGGGTCAAAAAACAAGTCCAAAAAATAGGACTCTTCTCTTACATAACGAAAACTTAAAGCCACATTAGTCGACAAACGATGGAAGCAATGATAAAAATGAAATTCACGTTTGCGCCACACCCTCCTTGCAGCCCAGATTTTGAATCTTCCGATTTTTGGTTTTCCATAATTGTGGGGCCGTGGTAACCTGGTTAGAAGGGTAACGGTTTAGAAACTCCAGGATTACAAGTTCGATTCAACCATAGACCGTCGTGTACTTGAGTGCTGGTGCTTTTTAAATATATCGTGTCCTCAAATGTCCTCATGTTGGCTTGGTGTGGAAGTTTGGAGAGTGGGGTGACAGCTCAGATGTTGACCTCGTCATCTGGCATCGGTTGAATTTACGTCCTAGGATGTGTGCCTAAGCCTAATTTACGTTATCCTAGGTAGTGTTGCCTAGGATCTTTCCCTTCAGGATTGATCCAGGACGATAATTGTTGGAGAGTGATTGATTACGAGTAATTGGGACGATAATAGCTGGTGAGTCATTGTTTTCGAGAAAACGATCAATTTAGTGTAATCTTTGTACAGGTGATGTGATAAAATATTCATTCTGTATATTTTGCATATGAAAGTCTTTATTCTAATGTCAAATTATGGATCATATGATGATCATTCAAGGATTACTTGGCGAGAATGTGACAGCGAACTTTTTCAAACCCTCTAAGTGACTTTGACGATATATCTCGTCCATCAAGATCTGGTCAGATTTGTTAATTTCGAGATACCTTGTTGAGACAACCACCAGTAATGTTAATATGAAGGAACTTTCAATGCAAAAATAAAGACCATCTATAATTTAAAACTGGATCGCGGTAGTCGATTGGATGCAGTAACGGATTAGTAACCGAAGGTTGCGAGTTCGAAACTCGATCCATCCAAAGACCCACGTGCACGTGGGGATATGGTGCACGTTAAATTTGCAGTGGCTTCAAATGTCCTCACGTTGTGGAGGTGCGGAAGTTCGGAGAGGGGTGCCAGCTCAGGTGTTGATCTCGTCATCCGATCGAGGTTCAAAATAACGAGGTGTTGTTCTCCGATCTTTTACTTTGGGATTCATCCCGGACCGCCGCATATAGCCCGTTGTGTTGCTCCAGTGAGACGTTAATTCAACTACCACCTTCCATAGTTGAACTATTGAAAGTCCAGCATTTTTCATCCAATACCGAAGTGGAAATTGTTGTGAAAGCAGACCGCAGACTTCCTTCATGACGGAAAGGGAAAGAGGATAACGCATTTGAAAAAACGTTAAACAGTAACTATGTTAAAATTAAGGCGCAAATACCCAAGAGAAATAAATTTGCTTCATTTTGTACAACTTTCATTGTTTTATTTTGTCGAAAACTTATTTTTGCAATTGAGGAGACAACTTATCAATCAACCCTCATGTGTGTGTGTGTGTACTTCATACAAAATTCAATTAATAGTGTATCTTGAGTTATTTTGTCCGCAAGTGTCAAGGAATTCGTGAAAAATCACTTATTTTTAAATGGATGGCCATAATTTTTTAACCCCATGAAAAATAAGGGTGTGGTCGAATATGAATCTTCTAGGTTCAGACACAAGATATTTTCTGAACCAAAAATATCTAAGGTGACGGATGAATCATTACAGATTCATGAGGCACTCAATTTTCAGAATGGTAATCCTTCCGAGAGCATTTTGGCATCAAAACCTGAAGTTCATAAAATGTATTTGTACCAAAGGCTATGATACATATATAAAAATATCAGACTTGCAACAAAATATTTTGAGAGGTAGGAAATGAAAATTTCTTTGCACAAACAAAAGTGCACCGACCTACTTTTGTTTTAAAGTATAGATGGTCTACATTTTTCTATTGAATGTTCCGTCATATTAAAAAAAATTCACTACCACGTTCTCGCCAAGTAATTCTTGAAGATAGGTAATTAATTCACATCGCAACAACACAACGGACTATCAGCCACGGTCCGGGAGCAATTGCGAAGGGAAATATTCGAAGACAATCCCTCTTAATTTTCAACTACGGTCAGATGACCAGATCAGCAGTTGAGCTGGCACCACACTCCAAACTTCCACACCTCGGGAAGACAATTGAGACCACGATAGATTTAACGTGCACAGCCCCCACGTACACGACGGTCTTTGGTTGGATCGGTTTGCAAAATCACAACACTCCGGTCGCTAATCCGTTACTCTTACAAAAGGGCCACCGCGGCCCCTAATCTTTGAAGGATCATACGATCCATAAGCAGGTATTCAAGTAGAGACTTTCGTATGCAAAACATGCAGAATTAATATTTTATCACATCACCTATACACTAAATTTATCGTTTCCTGGAAAACAATCACTCCTATTATTACCTGAAGAAAATAAACCTTATCTTCTACTCTAGCTCAGCTGCTACTTCCTCAAAACTTCAATCTCAGCTGCTCAAGAATAGAAAATCCGTCCACGGTCATAGCGCAACATATAATAAATAATTGTATAGATGTTTTAAGAGCAAACAATGAAACGAAATATACTTTATTCTCCATTGTTTAGTGCAGCGGCAGCACCTAAGTGCGACCTTAACGATCGATTGATGGCTTAAGTTTCACAAGGTATTTTGTTCCCACTTAATCAAGCGAAAGATGAAAGGACTTAAACTTTACTACCCCGTTGGAGCCACTTTTGATTTTAGAAGGATGTTAGAGATAAATCTGGGTGGAGCGCACAAAGGTAAAAGCTTAATTACGGCAATTTTTCTAATAAAAGTGGGGTTGCGATAGACCCGTTGGAAGAATAACGGATTAGCGACAGGAAGGTTGCGAGTTCGAATCTCGGTCCAACCAAAGACCGTCGCGTACGCGGGGGCTGGTGAACGTCAAATCTGTTGTGGCAACAAATTTGATGTAGGCGGGGTGTGGAAGTTTGGAGTGGGATGACGGCTCAGGCGTTGACCTCGTCATTTGACCGTATTCCAAAATGACGAGGCGTTGTCCTTGGATCTTACCCGCCGGACTAATGGCTCGTTGTGTTGCCCTAGTGCGATGTTAATTAATTACCTACCTCTAATAAAATAAGTTTATAATTATGCTATGCATTTCGGAAAGAGGGTGAAATCATCAATGGGTGATCTTGGGCGACACTGAAAAATGCAGCCGGAACTTGATGAATCAAATGCAGGAATGTTCTCTCTTTATATGTTCTGTTGGTGATCGGTGTTGCCTTTCTCATCCTGCAGCTGTCTTTTTCTATTACGATTTCTCAGAAGCGCCAAAACTCTGGATAGTCCCCTAAAGTATACTAGATATCCACACTGTCAACGCCGGTGTATGTGAAAACCTTTTCTTTATTCATAATAAATAAAAACGATCAAGTTCCTCGCTTATCGACCAATTCGCTTAACGACAGTCGTAGGAACGGAAATCGGTCGTTAAGTGAGGAGTGCCAGCATTCATCTCTGAATATTTAAATAATTTTGGTGTCTCCCAAAACACTTCTTTATCTCGATTACGATTGCTGAGAGGGATTTTTAGACTTGCAAGTAAACCATCGGAAGACGAGGATTTTACTTCTGTCTACCCAATACGGAGTACAAACAAGAACTCCGTTTTATCACAAGACATTAGTGCCATCTGCATTTAGCTTTACAGAAAAAGACTCGCATATCTTAGTTGTAATTTTCTAGATTATTTTACTTAGGTCTTGTGCTGTACTATGTAGTACATGGAGAGAAACCTTTTGATCAGAAATTTAAAAACTCATGGGCCTTCTAGAAATGGATTGTGTTTGAATTTTACTACAAGTGTGTAAATAAGACCAAAAATGTATTCCATTTCCCATTTATCTAGAAAAATTATTGGTTAAAATTACCACACAAAATAGATATCCTACTTAATTAACCCTCCTGGTGGTTGTCATTAGAAAAATTGATCAGATATTGATGGACGAGATATCTTGTCATTAGAAAACTAACCAGATCTTAAACATGTCATAATAAAAAAATCAACAGTATCTTGATTACGAGATATTTCGTCATTAGAAAGATTAGCCATATCTTGATGGACGATGCTCGTCGAAATCACAGGTTAGTTGGTTGATTTGAGTTTTTTGGAGCAAGATAGGATAGGATTTTGAAGCAAAGGATAAGCTGCGCCAAATATAAGACAATAATTTGAGAAAGTAGATTGATAGAATAATCAGACCAACGTTAAAAGGAGAAATGCAAGGAATAAAAAATGAGTTGTATAAAATTTAAATATCAAGATTTAAAAAATTTTAATTGAGAAGTGTGTAAAAACTTATTTTTTAAAAATGATTACTAAGATGGGGTATCCCATCTTAGATGAAACTTCATGAAATTCAATTTAAAATCTTATCAATTATAGATGTAATAAAAACCTTGAATGTGAAGGAAGGTAAAAAGTGATGGATGAGGATGGTGATCCAACAAATCCAATAAAAATTGGTGATGAGGTATTAAAATATCGACGATAAAGATATTTGTAATGTGAACAAGAAGTTAAAATAGGGCGTATGGTTAATGGTTGATGGCAATGTGGTGCGATGGAGCGGTTTCATTTATAATGGAAACCACAGGGAACTACTTTTCAACTAAGCACATCACTTGTCTACTCAGACATCAATATTTGATGAGAAAAGTCACTGAGTAAAACATAAATACAAAGGAAATTGCTAGAAACATTATTTTCTCTTATCTGAACTTCTATTGCAAACAGGAATTGAAGAAACACGACCGGTGGGGTAAATAACAGAGTATTTGTCGAGAAATAAAGCTCCAAATCACTTCAGTATCAAATTTTTATTGCTTTGCAATTTAATGCTTAGGACCGAAAGTTAAGAAATAAAGTTTCTATCCTTATCTCAAAAGTTAGACTACCACTGAAAGTTTATATTTTATTTATTTCTGAAGATATATATCTCCCGATCGCCTTTTATTAGTTTTCATTTCAATGTACATTTTACGTCTCTACTGAAATCAGAGTTTAGTGGGGAACAAAAGTAATTCAAATTAAGGTTGACGAAAAGAATTTTGTTGTTTTGGAATCATAGTAACATTTCTGGGGTTGCTACGGTTTAGATTAAATGCGACATAAAATGTTTGACATAAATGACAATAAAGTTTGATGTAAAATAAAAACAAGAGAATTTTTTCCTTGATTCAGTACCGTCTTTTTATAACCTGACGCGCAAATGCAAAGTATTTTTAGTAGTTTGTCGAACATTTTCACTGTCATTAGATTTTTTAGCATGTTCTGGCATACGCACTACCATGAAAATACCGAAACTTCATGAAAAATATAGTGTTTTCATAAATTTCTTATTATGAATATGTATTTTCCCCTGCAGCTTCTGATATAAATAAAGCGCACTTGATTTTAATATTTCTACTATATCATTTTTTGGTTTAAAATATGGTCAGGCAAAATGCAGTCTTACACTTGACAAATTTTGATGGGTATTATTAAGTTTTGTATTTCATAATACAAAACTTAATAACACCCTAAACGTACGCCTAAACGATAACTTAAGAAACAAACTAAGAAAACTTTATTAAAGCAATTTAAAATTACAATTTGCTCGTTACTTTCATAACCTTTTTATAAGATTTATCAGTTATAATCTTATTATGATTTATTTAAATTTTATTGACTAGTTTAATTTGACAAATGAGAGAATATTAAATTATGTAATATTTTAAGTTCCTTTATTGACGTAATTAAATATAAAGATTTTTATTTTTGATAACTGTATAAACCGCACAAGTCTCTAGTGTAGTTCTAGAAATTTAAAAATCTCAAACTAAAAGTTCTGACAATCAAGGAGTAATTTTAAAAAAATAATTTCTTGAGCTTTCTCCAATATGTCAGGCTTCAGAAATCAACGAAAACGAGAAAGTTTTTCATTCTCCATTAATTATTTAATAACTTCACGCACCGACGTTCGACTTATGCTAATATGGAATATAAAATAAAACCGGTGAAAGGAGAAATCTTATTAGCTAAAGAATAACGTCCTCAATAATTTATAACAAAACCTTAATGTTGTTATCAACAATTAAGTCATTTTTCTTCGAGAATAAGATTATGTTCTCTAATTAAAAGAGCCTTTTCTCCACGAAAGTAAAAGTGGAAAGAAAGCCCAGATCTCCCAGTTTTCATTTGTTATGCATGAAAGAGTTCCTGTATTAATCGCAGCAAATAAAAGACATTTCTCCTGTTTCTTTTCTCTTGGCGGAGCTTCATTCTCTGCAAGTGCAGATCTGTGAACTTTTATCATTCTTCACAAAGGCTGACTTATATTGTGAATTCGTATATTTCCGATTTCCCCCTCCCAAGCAAAATTAAGTTATTTTCATTCCTTTTTCTTTCCTATCACTCAATCTTAGACACTCAGGAAAGAATAAAGTGTTTTTCTCAACTTATTCTTTGCGTTCTCTTTCTTATTCGAATTCGTGTTTTATTTGCGCTCCAATGGT
Source organism: Meta bourneti (assembly GCA_933210815.1). Lineage (NCBI taxonomy): Eukaryota > Metazoa > Arthropoda > Arachnida > Araneae > Tetragnathidae > Meta > Meta bourneti. The sequence goes on from OW119929.1 coordinate 23,183,664, forward strand.
AGTCTATCCCCAAACTTTCAGGGGGAAAGTTTTTCGCTATTGACTTTGAAGCATGCACTTGAACTTTGGCAATAGTATCGGGACGTATTTCTTTTCGGTGGGAGATGATTTGATTTTTTTCCCTCGTAGCGCAGTCGGGATGGCGTGATTACTTTAAATATGTCACTTGTTTAGAGTTTCCTTCTGCTTATTACGCATAGCTGGTGCATTCAATTGCATTCTCATATTGTCTCTGAGAGATCAAATGAAATGCGAAATCAATAGGAACTAAATCTTTAGCATGGGAACTTTCAAGTATTTGTTCAAAGTTCAATTTTAAAGACCCAACTGGAACATTGAGCGAATTTTCAAGAGCATCAAAAGAAACTGAAAAGTAAAGACCTTTTACTTTGAATGCACCTAAAGAGCATGTAAAATTGATATTTTGACTTCATAAAGTTTTAAAAACATGTAATCTGAGATATCGCGTATGTTTTTGCTAACATGGAAAGCTTTTCTCCAAAAGTCTGCAATGCTTGAATCAAGTCACTTGGAAAATAATCGAGTAAAGCAGATTAGCTTCCCAAGAAAGTAAAAGCTAAAAGCATAGTTGTAGTAGCAAGCTTTGAAACATTTAAGGGACTTTTGAATATTATAGTATGAATGTGTATGATAATGTAACATGAAGATATATATTCAGACTAATTTCAATTGTTATTCCTTTTGATAATGTTTAGTATTGAACTGCATTGTCTGCAATATTTTATATATGCTTTCCAAAGAGAAATCTTCAGAAAAGAACTGGAATGTTTTATTGAGAAATACAGCTCGTATCTCAGGTTGTACATGTCTCATGATATACCCAATGACATATATACCTCTTGAATCTGCATTAAAAAAATCAAAAATAAATAAACCCTCTTGGTGGTTGTCCCAACATAAGGCCGTCAGTATCAGAAAACTGACCATATCTTGATAGACGAGATATCTCGGCATTGGAAGTAAACTAGCAAGATCTTGATCTCGTCATCATAAAATTCGGCAATCTCTTGATGACGAGGTGTTTCTTCATTAACAAAATTGGTCAGATTGGTCGAGATATCTCGTCAAAACCACTTGGAGGGTTAAGACTGGTGTAACGCCTAGAACTGTAAGGGTCGCTTACTTGCTATTTCTTACAGGACATGACGAGGACACTTACACCGTATTGGAATAGCGAGATCAGCTATCTGTCCCCTTAGCGAACAGAACAAAATGACTGGAAACCACCTCAAGGACTACCCTAAACTTCCAGACAATAGAATTGCAAATACTCTTGATAGTGTTTTCAAGTCATATTTACTTTAGAACTCTATTGGGCTGCTCATCGGTTGATGGCTAGAGACGGGCGTAGGATAAAAATTTTATATATCGTACCCTGACTGCAATACCACCATAATTAAAAAAATGAATTGCTAGTTTTAAATGTAGAAAGACTAAGTACATGCTTCTGTAGGCTGGAAACCTGCCACAGCTCTCTATTGGAATTTTCAATTGTGGCAGTTTTGAAGCATGTATTTAGTCATTCTCTACATAAAACTAGGAAATAATTTTTTTTAGTTGTGGCGGTGTTGCAACAGGGCCGTTATATAATGAATTTATACATTTTTAGAAGCATCTGATGCCATCACTTTTCTTAGAAACAAATAAAAACACATTATACAATTAAAGTATCTGATCCTAGCAACTAAATCTAATGTTAGTCCATTTAACCCTCATGGTGGTTATCTCAACGAGGTATCTCGTCATTAGCAATGCTGATCAGATCTTGATGGCGAGATATCTCGTCGTTAGAAGAAAACTAACCAGATATTGATTTCTTCGTCATAAAAAATCGGCAATATTTTGATAACGAGGTATTTTTCATTACTGAAATTTGTCAAATCTTGACGGATGAGATATCTCCTCGAAATAACTTGGTGGGTTAAACATAAACAAGATATTAACTCCCCGAAATGTTTTTGAGGAGCGTTTTTTAGATTAGATGCTATCAATAAAATATTTTCAGACGATTAATAGTGTCAATGTAAACTCACAAATACATCCTAACAGACGATCATGAAGTACCATTTTTATTCTTTTACTTAGTGCGTCATCTTCAAAAGAGTCATCAGAAAGGTTTTATACGGTTACGGCTCATCACCTCTCTTCATTCATCTTTCGAATGATGTAAGAAATCGAGTGCAGGAGGCAGGAGTTGCGTTGTCTACCCTGATGGTCCATGACATGCAGAAGAGTTTCCCCTGTCCACAACTTGATGGACAGAGTATGTCAATACTCTTGTATAAAGGGAAGACACCGAAGTGTTTGCAGACACAGAAAAACATCACGCAAAGAGCCATTCTCTAGCTTTTAAGTAACCACTTCGGGGGAAACAAAATGAAGTCCATTAACCCTCATGGTGGTTTAACTTCGCGTCGAAAACTGCCCTTTAGTGTTCTGATGCAAGAGCCTGTTCTGAACCATCACCAGTTCTAGGCAAGGTAAAATTTGTTTTCCGTACTTGAATCTTTACTTCCCCTTTGATAGGTAATTATTTTAATTAACGTCACACTGGAGCAACACAACGAGCTATAGGTGACGGTCCGGGATCAATCCCAAAAGGAAAGATCCGAGGACAACACCACGTAATTTAGAACCACGGTCAGATGACGCACTTCCCCTTGGGATAATAATAGAATAGTTTTTCTCGACGAGGTACCACGTCATTAGCAAAACTGACCAGCCAGATGTTGAACGCGATATCTGGTCATTGATAAGATCGATAATTTTGTTGAGTGAATGCATCACACAACAAAACATTTCTTTGTACCAGCATTCCTGGGGGCCGCGGTAGCCCGGTTGGAAGAGTAACGGATTAGCAATCGGAGAGTTGCGAGTTCGAAACTTGGTCCAACCAAAGACCGTCGTGTACATGGGGGATGGTCCACGTTAAATTTGTCATGGCTTCAAAGGTCCTCACGTTGGCATGGTGTGGAAGTTTGGAGAGAGGGGAACAGCTAAGGTGTTAACCTCGTCATCTGACCGTGGTTAAAAAGTAAGGTGGTGTCCTCGTATCTTTCTCTTGGGTTGGTTTGTTTTGGGGTTTTATGGAGCAAGGGCCATATTTGGCTATTCTGCACCAGACAATACAATATTAAGTAATTGACACACACAATGAAAGCTTTACTGACACAGAAGAGAGAAATGCTGGCAGGAATCAAACCTGCGCCGCCTACAACTCGAAGGTTGCTAGAGCAGTGGGCATACCCGAGCCATGACAGCCCCTTTCCCGTAGGATTGATCCCGAACTGTCGCCAATAGCCCGTTGTGTTGCTTCAGTGTGATGTTAATTAATTACAATTATTGCATTCCTCTTTAGACCTGGTCTAATTACCCCTCGTCTAGAAAGTAATGACCATGGAGTGACAAACCAAATCGATTCTCCCCAGACGAGACGTATCGGGAACTGGTCTGAGTCTCTGCTCACTCATTGGTTAAAGTTATATTTAAATTCTTTCACGAGAAATTGCTCGCACGCAATAAATATTAAAACATGACAGAAGGAAATGATAAATGCAAGCAATAACATTTATATAAACTAGTAGAAAGCGCAAGCGATGTTTATACAGAAACCGCGCATGCGATAACATAATTAAATTATATAATTCTCTATATTTGGCATCGCCGAAATATGTTTAATATTTTAGTTCCATTTAGAATTATTAATTGAAATGTAGTTATGAGCTGTAAGTTTAATTGAGTTATTGAGCTCTGTAATATATACTGAGTTTTCGTGATATTGCTTAGACTTAGATGTATTTTTGAGTTTTGAGATTTATTGACTTACTATACCTAGTATTTTGAATTGCAAATATTCAAGAACAATGAGGCAAATCATGAGTACGCTTCGATGCGTATTTATTATTTACTATTACGTCTCAAAATTGAATTATAAGCACTTGGATAACAATAAGTGATTTCTAGAGCCAGTTGTATTCTTATCGCAACGTCTAGTCTTTACATCTAGTTATTTTAACAAAATAAAACAAAAATGGTTAGCAATTATGTGAAAATTCGAATTTTTTCTGGATATTTCATGCAAGACAAAAGTTTTTGAAACTAGGAAACAAGCTCATATTATTTTCCAAATAATTCATTAGTCACAGCTCTAGATTTTTCATAAACGTAGCTACTTTATTTTTCTTTGTACCAGAGCATGAATTCGAGAACTTTTCATCGATTTATTTAAAGGACTTTGTCACGTAGGGTTACTGGTCCTGTAATTTACAAATTCAATAAAAACATGGTTGTGCGAATCAGTTTATTAAAAATTAAAAAATCAACAATTAAATCCACACACACAACCAACAGCAAGGAACAAAACTTCCCATAGCGTTAAACTACACGAAGAACGAACTTCCTATAGCTGCTGTTTAACATACTAAAAAGCAAATCATCAGAACTCCTATTACCGTTTGCAAGTTCTATTACTGTTTGGAATCATGCTCGTTTTACCAGACTTTCTCACGAAATTCTACCATATAAATAATCTGAACGAAAATGCCTATCTTAAATTATAACTTGGTTTTTAAATATTTATTCGATTCGCAACTTCCAGAAAGAATTATGCGTAGCAAAATAAGTTTCTTTCATATTTATGATCACCACTGAGAAGTACGGCGATTTCTCCTTTCAGCTCAAACACTTTTCAAAAGTAGTTTGGGACTAGACAGTCAACCGAAGGAGCTATGTGGAAATGTGTTTTACCCCATCACACAATTTTGCAAACAGCCTCATTTTCACTGGGCTGTTTTTTATAAAAATGCATTTCTCTTGTAACAGCTGCAAAGACCATATCTCATCACTCATATTTTTATATAAGAAACTTGCATTTTGATTCAAGCATGACGCGTGCATCGATTTGAGTTTTATTTTCATGGAAAAATGTGTCTATGGGAAAGTTGTTTTCGAACATTATTTTCAGAACTAGCTAGCTACGCTCTCCTTGCATTAACGTAACGACCCCCCAGGGTATGTGCCCTGCAGTTTAGAAAACATTGCTTCAAGCTACCCCTATTTTCAAGTAGAGATGAAAAGTCCTGCTGAAATTCTGAAAAATAATTTCATGTTTCTTTATATTTCTTTCTGGCCCATTGAATATGCTTGGCCAAATACGAGGGTTATTCGGAAAGAAGTTCCGTTACTGTGTAAAAAAGGACAGATGTGGACAAAGATACATATTTAATAACGATTTACAAACATTTCACTACTTTTCGACATAGTCACCCAGCACATTAAGGCATTTATCGTATCGAGATGCAAGGTTTTGTATGACAGCATCATAGAAGGTGGCCGCCTGTGAGGTTAGCCCGGATTTTTCGGCATCTTTCACTACATCATCGTCATCAAAACGCTGGCCCCTCAGGAATCGCTTCAAGTGTAAGAATAGGTGAAAGTCACTTGGCGCCAGGACAGGGCTATACGGTGGATGATTCATTTGTTCCCAACCGAAGGACTCGATGAGATCTTGAGTCACACGAGCGGTATGTAGCGTGGCATTGTCGTGCAACAAAATGGCACCATCACTAAGCAAGCCGCATCTCTCGTTTTGAATGGCACGTCGCAGCTGTTTCAACGTTGCACCGTAAGCAGCGCATTGACGATTGTCTCTGGGTGTGAAATTCACCAATATGACACCTTTTATGTCCCAGAAAATGGTGCACATGATTTTGCGTGTACAAATGGTCCGTTTGAACATTCGCCATGTCGGCGAGGCGGAGTGCTTCTATTCTATTGATTGTTGTTTCGATGACGGTGTGATATGGGAAATCCAAGTCACACCGAGCACTATTTGATAGAACTATTTGAAAGTCTCATCGCCAGTCACAATGTGATTCAACGATTCGTCACCCTCGGCGTTATATCGGCTCAGAAACGTCAAGGCAGCAGCAAAACGTTTGCCTTTATGCTCCTCTGTAAGCATTTTCGGTATCCACCGTGCACACACTTTTCGGTAACGCAAGCGTTCAGTAACAATTTCATACAGAACGGTACGCGAAATTTCAGGAAACCACCAACTCAAGATTGGAGATCGTGAAACGTCTATTCGCACGAATTTTCGCATCTACTTGACGAACCAGTTCATCATTCACAGCAGATGGCCGGCCGCTTCTCGCTCATCGTGCACGCTCGTTCTGCCAGAATTAAACAATCGAACCAATCTTCTAATCATTCCCTCACTCATAACTGCATCGCCGTACACCTCAGATTTGCCAATGGATTTCGCATGGTCGCATATTCCTTGCATTCAAAAAGCGAATTACAGAACGAATTTCAGTCGGCGGGACCTTCTATAGTCTTAAACATCTTTAGCGCAAGATTTACTCGTGTCAGTGTTTCACTATACGAACTTTTCAGCTATGACGCATTCTTTAGTCATTGAGGACGCGATACCGCATAGGCAGATTAGCGCCATCTGTCATGTGCGGGAATTATTACATTCCGGAACTTACTTTCCGAATAACCTTCGTATGACCTTAGCGCCATAAAACCCCCAAGGCAACCAACCAACCAATATGAAAACTAAAGCTCCGTGAAACTTAAAATATAATGCAGTGTAAAAAATTATTCCCTACAATTCTGCCCGAATTTGAAATTTTTGTACAGTTAATTCTCATCAGGGATGGAATTTACTCCTTTGCCTAATGACTTGTATGTTGTAGGGTAAAAGCAATACTAAACTACTCGGAATTCTCGTGATAAGACCGCTGAACAGATAAACATAAAATTTCTTATTAATTTCCGACGCCTTTGCTAAATATCAACAAGAGATTCTAATAAGACCTTTACAGGAGACCCACTAAGATATTTAACTTTTTTTTAGAAGTGAACAAACATTCATAACTACCTCAGCAAAATGACAGACAGCACTTCGCCAGACGAAGATTCGGTACTGGTGCTAATTGGCATCCAAAAGTCAATATTTCAGAGCACAGAAAGAGTCCAAACAAATGCGACAAAGTACCAAAGGGAGAACCCAAAGGTGTGACAGTAAAAAATCGTGTAGGCTGTGTCAGAGCACGGCCACGAGGTTTTACGTGAATGCATCTTGTTAGCACATACTATTTATTTGGATGTAATAAATGAAAGAAAGATAAATTCAATAGTCAGTTCAGTGCTTATTGTAAACTGACGAGTTGCTCTTTGGTATAGACTACGTTAGATGTGTTTCTGCTTACCTTTTCGACGATTGCATGCAGAATTTTGAATTTTTCAACTGCAATCCAAAATTACACAACCAACATTGTATTCGGTTTCACTTTTAATGTCTTAAATCGGCAGATTTGATGTTAGCTTTCGTTTCAGACCAATTTCAACGTCGTAGCACTTTTCAGTCCTAAGTTATATTAATTTGAAGTGTCATTGATAACGTAGTCCCCAAACGCCGCCCACTCCCCTCATTTCCCGCTTATCGCGGCGCGCGAACTCAAGGTCACCAAAAAGAATTGGTTCCTTCAGCTATGGAATGATGCTAGTTTGGTTTGGTTCGCATTGATAATGTAGAAATTATTAGACCGAACTCGATGTGCTCATTTTTCGTAACGTTCAACACTTTTCGTATTGGTCACCTAGTACTGGTATGATTTTAAAGACGTATTCACATAAAAAACAGTGAAGCTTATCTTCTCAGATTACTTTAATATCCGATAATAAGGTAACAAAACAATTCGTAACTATTAAATGTGTCTGGTTTATTTAGAAGCATTATTAAATAAAATTTCAATTTTACCATCCCAACTTATTTTGTATCCACTTAATTATGGAAAGTTCATGTATAAAGTATTTATATAAATAGTATAGTTGCGTATAAAGTATGCACACGTTCTTGTTTAATTAAGCACCTGGTAGATATTTCAATAATTTACATCCAGGTTTTTGTACTTAGAGACTCTTAATAATAAAAGCATCAATAGAAGCATTAATATCTTTGAAAAGCACTTGAAATCGATATGCAATGAAACCAGAGACATTACGAAAGAGAAGAAATAGAATTGCTATGAATAGACTAGAGAGAAACAAACTTTGAGAAAAGTCAGAATTCTGGAAAATATGCGATTCGAGGAATTCGCTAAAATGTAGGCTCATTGACAAAATAATCTCGTGTGCTTGCTTTTGGCTTCGAATGTCTGCATATTACTTTCTTTTGCAAAAACTTTAATATATAAAGAAAGGCTAGAAGTCTGAACTTATAGACGAAGTGTTTGATCTTATCAAAGAAGATCCCTTTACACTGTATCTTCCAAAATATATTCTAAACTTCGTACATAAACTTTCCACCCTGTTTGATATATCTGCAAAGAATATAAAATGCATTCCTTATAGGATAGAATAATTTTAAAGAATTGATAATAATGATACACTTGGTTAGAAATGGAGTATATACGAAATTGTCATGCTTGTGCATTATATATTTATTCTGAAACTGTTAAAAAAGTATCATCTTTTATCATCTATTAACCTTCCTGGTGGTTGTCTCTACGAGGTATCTTTGCCATTAGCAAAACAGGCTCGATCTTGGTGCACGAGATATTTCTTCATTAGAAAACTGGTCAGATCTTGATCTCGTCATTATAAAAGAATAGGCAATATCTTGGTGATAAGATATCTGGTCTTTAGCAAAATTGGTGAGATCTTGATGAAAGCTATCTCCTCGAAACCACTTGGAGGGTTAAGGTGGTCCAGGTAAAATCTGGCGTGGCCTCAAATGTCCTCAAGTTGGTCAGGTGTGGAAATTTGGAGAATGGGGTGCCAGCTCGGGTGTTGACCTCGTCATCTGACCGTTGTTCAAAATTACGTGTTGTCCTCGGATATTTCTTTGTGATTGATCCCGGACCCTCGCCAATAACCCGTTGTGTTACTCCAGTGCGTCGTTAATTAAAATACCTACCTACCAATAACAGGTCACGTTGGAACAAAATCATCAAAAAGGTCATGGCCCAAATTGGGTTGTCTAGCTGATGAAAATGTTTCTCAATTCTCCTGGTGGTTGTCTCAAAGTGCTATAAGCAAAACTGACCCAGATAGTGATGGACGAGGTATCAGGTCATTAGAAAGAAAACTGAGCAGATATTTTACCTCGTCATCATCAAAAAACCTGCATTATTGTGATGACTAGATATCTTATGAGCAAAATTTGTCAGATCTTGATGGACGAGATATCTCGTAGAAACCACTTGAAGGGTTAAAAGTAAATCTTCGTGCAAAAAATTATACAAATTTTTGCTGTAGGTAGTCACTGTTATGATCCTGAATTTGTACTGTTGTTTTTCAGACACGTAAAAAAATTGAAGCTATTGGGAAAACTTGCGAAAGAAAATTGTTCTATGGATTACTTTACCAAAGCCAATATAAGAACCAACAGTTTTCAGATATAAAAATATGTATTTAGTTGAACTGAAGTCTTTCTTCTACATTATGCTCCATTAATACAATACAAAAAATGTTCAAGAATTTCTTGCGTGTATTTCAGGTAGGTATTTTAACACAAAGAGCTATTGGCTACGGTCCGGGATCAAACCCGAAGGAAAAGATTCAAGGACAACGCCACGTAATTTTGAACCACGGTCAGATGACGAACATGTATTTCAGAATTCGATGAATGGAAAATTTTAAATATTGTGATAAATGTTTATACGATGGCATCCAAAAGCTTTTTTAGACGCTATTTCTTACTTTACAAAGTCCAATTTAAAAACCAAGTTTTCAGAAATAAAAATATGCATTTAGTCGAACCAAAGTCTTTCTTCTACAATGTGCTCCATTAATACAATACAAAAAAAATCTTCAGGAATTTCTTCCATGTATTTCAGAATTCGATGGTCGGAAAATTTTAAATATTGTAATAAATATGTGTATACGATAGTCCAAATCAACAAGATGTTATAGTCGTATCAGCTTACGGTAGCCTCCAAATGCATTTTTAGACGCTATTTCTGAATTTTTGGTATTCATTACATCTGAGTACTCATTAACAACCCTTATTGAAGCCATGGTAACAAAACATCAAAGTAATATCGTTGATATCGCATTTGCAATTAGGTGAACACAGGAAATTGCCTGTGTTTGAAATAAGTGCTCAGGCAAAGACATAACGTTGAACAACAGCCCCTTAAGTGATTATTTAAGACCTATTCTGAGAATTCTCAAGGCATTTAGGTGCGTTATACATGCTGCGTTGGGCAAAATACCCATCGTAAAAGAATATCTATTGTACCGTGCTGAAATGTCCCAGATAGCAGAAAGGATAGCAATCAGAGCATACCCCAAGGGCAAATAGGCAGGAAAGTGCTCAATAAGCCATTTCCCTGTCATGGAGCCGATGATATTGAATGGCAGGAATTAAATTAATGTGAATTGTAATATCTTAAATTTAAAAATCATTTCAATAAGCATTTTGTTTTAGAACTTGGTCTTAAAGGTTTAACTAAAATATCACCTTATTGACGAAATGCTTTGTGAGTTTGTGATTATTCTTTTATTTATGATTTCTATTCACTGAGGGGGTTCACACGCATATATCCGCTTTGCAATCTGCAGTCTACCCTGAATGACTTCTAAACGGTTTTGACCTTGTGCAATAGAAATTTATTTAGGATTCTTCTCACCAATACAGGGGCCGCGGAAGCCCAGTTGGAAGATCAGCAGACTAGCAAACGGATGGTTGCGAGTTCGAATCCAACCATAGACCGCCGTGTACATGGGGGGGAGTGCACGTTAACTCTGGCGTGGCCTCAAATGTCCTCACGTTGGCGTGGTGTGGAAGTTTGGAGAGTGGGGTACCAGCTCAGGTGTGACCACGTCATCTTGGAATTATGATTGGAGTTTTAGTATTTCACTAAGTTTCGGATGACACCATTTTCCTGTTTATTTTGATCTAGCATAAACGCTTTGATGTTTGGTAGTTGGTCGGTTGTTGAATTTCACTTCGCACTGGAACACCAAAATGTGTTATTGGTGACGGTCCGAGATCAATCCTGAAGTAAAAGATCCGAGGACAACACCTCGTAATTTTGAACCGTGATCAGATGGCGAGGTCAACATCTGAGCTGGAACCTCACTCTCCCAATTTCCACACCACGCCAATGCGCGGATATTTGAGACGACGACAGATTTAATGTGCATCAGCCGCCACGTACACAATGGTCTTTTGGTTGGATTATGTTCCGAAGTCGCTAGCCTCCTGGTGACGAATATACGACTCTATTAATTGGGCTACCGTCTCCCCCCCCGCTTTGATATTTGAAATTATCTAACTTCCATATTGCATTGTCTACAAGATATTCTAGTTGAATTCCAGTCCATCTACAGGTTATTCTAATCCTCCATATTGAAATTTAATCAACTCTTTAAATTATCTAGTGAATTATACTAAAAAAACTCGAAAAGACATGAAAAAATGCAATAGAGGAATAAAAGAGAAAATCCAATTTATTCCAAAGCATAGACTGTTGAAAATCCATTTAAGGTGCTTTTCGATTATGCTGTGTAATTGAATCGTATGTAACATTTTAACGTAAAGTAATTTAACATTTTTTTCCAATTCAATTTAGATATAAGAGGTTTAGTTTTTCATTAGAAATTATCTGTGATTTTCAAACATATACTAAAGCAAACAGCATGGAATGATTTTAACCAAATTATTAAAATAAACGGGAGTTATTTTAAAAGATAAAGGATGATGTAATTCTGAAATAAAGTGTCATTGAAAAGTGAAATTACTTTATTTTTCTTTTAAGCTCCGAAATAAAAGTCACCCTCTGCACAAACAAGATAGTCAGATGAAGGATTAAAAATTTATGGAGTACTCTATCAGAAAGATAAGGAAATAATATTTTAAAACTTAGAACCCCTTCTGACAGTCCAATCTCAAACACATCGAATGCAAACAAATCAAATGCATATAATATAGTATTAATTATAGCTTCATCCACATTCATAAATTTGAAATTTTGCAGTAATATGCTACAAAAACTAATTTTAAGAATTAATTGGGTTTAACATTTTATATTTTATACCGATCCAGCATTCGACGATAGGATTTTATTCTTATGAAAAGAATTCTCTCTTCATGTAAAAATATCTCCAAAACTTAATATAATTTTTGTATTGTTTTCGTTCATCGTACCTCAGAAAAGACAGAATAAAAGCATATATCATCGATTCCGTGTAAAATTATCGAATGTGCAAAATTATATTTTTTTTTCATATTTGTTACCATTGTTTCATTGTACAGGATATTTAAGGTCGCAAATCCGTGAATTTGAGACGCCGTAGAAGTCCGAAAAGGGCTATGACAAAGTTTCTAATATGCTCACTTTCTTCCAGACATAAATGACGAAGCATAAATATGTTCTCTTACTATAACGGTTTTATAAAATCTTTCTTCCTGGATGTTGTAGAGTAACGAATATAATATATTCGTGATTTAAGTCTGTTTATGCTTATAAAAACCATATACATGCTTACTTGGAAATCTAAAGAATCTAATAAAGGTTCAATTGGCAAGGAAGTTAAAACTGCTAGTTAGAAGTCATGCTGGGAACACAGCTGGTTACAGAACGGCTATAAGTGTGTGAACCCACCAGAGGTGTAAAATAAGGTAACTAAAAAAGGTGGGATTATTTTTTTATTTAGATGATATGGCTTTTTATATCAACGTTTCTTCATGTGAAAAATTATAAACATCTTGTGTAATAATAAATCTTAGCGGAATTTCTTAAGGAATTCTATAAGACTAATTCTCATGTATTTTTTTAACCTTTTATTCAACAAAATGCTTGAACAAATGCAGATTCCTAACATAAGGCAAATAAAACCAAAACACATGGGAACCCGATTCTAGGACAATTAAAAAATTCCTCTCTCTGGTGTCCTTTAATTAAATAATTAATTAAGGAACACCAGGGAGTAGCGTGTAATGCTGCTGTAGTGACAATAACAGCATTACACTCTACTCCCTGGTGGCTGTCTACATGTGGAATCTCGTCATTAGCAAAACTGACCGGATCTTGATGAACGAGATATATCATCAATAGAAAAAACCAGATTTTGATGGACGAGATATTTCGTCATTAGAAAAAAACTCGCCAGATCTTGATGGAAGAGGTATCTCATCATTGGCAAAACTTACAAGATCTTGATGAATGAGATATCTCATCAATAGAATAAACTTATAAGATCTTGATGGACGAGATATGTCATCAATAGAAAAATGACCAGATCTTGATGGACTAGATATCTCGTCATTTGAAAAAATTGATCAGATCTGGATGGTTGAGATATAACGTCATTAGAAAAAATTTGATCTTGATGGACGAGATATCTCGTCATTAGAAAAAACTGACCAGATCTTGATGGACGAGATATACCGTCATTAGCAAAACTGACCAGATCTTGATGGACGAAATATCTCATCACTAGAAAAACTGACCACATCTTTATGGACTAGATACCTCGTCATTAGAAAAAACTCACGATATTTTGATGGACGAGATATCTCGTCATTAGAAAAACTGACCAAACTTGATCTCGGCATCATAAAAAATCACCAATATATTGATGACGAATCATCTCGTTGAAAGCAGTTAGAGGGTAAAAATGAATCTAGTTCAAAGAGCCATTTAAATGAAAGTGCTTATAGAATGTTAAATGAATTGTAAAGGAGTTCTTGGAAATAGTAGTTACTTCAGTATGAATTATCGGTTTTTAAAGCGGTCCCTAGGTTCTCATTAAATGGGAACCATGTTGGAATGCTTTTGCTGACATACTCTGCACTTGTTCAATTAATGAGGAAAGTTGGAGTAGTGGGTAAAAGGCTCGAGTGAATATTTTCTTTCTTTTGTTACAACTAACAAGAATAAAAGTTGGTGCAAAACTTTTGGAAGGATTTTCTTCAATTAACGTGCTCAAATCCAACTCTGGGAGGATCAATTAAACAATTGATCATCCGTTTTTCTTGCTTCCAACAAGAGCATACCACTTTATTTCTCTTTTTTCCCATGTCAATTAATTACGTTTCTCTGATATTCTATAAAACAAATACTGAACTGTCAGGCAAGCATTTATTTAATTAAAACGACAAATTAACCAAAAATAAGAGTACCGTGAGTAATAATAAAATAATGATAACACACAAGTGAAATAATAAAAGACCTCATGATGCTTAATAGTTACTATTAAATTTTGACATTAATTGCTTATAAGCAATTATTGAATACATTTAATGAATATAAACATTTATTAGCAACCAATAAAATTAAGTGGGATTGCGAATAGTAATTGTAATTATTTGATATGCTGTAATAGGAAACAACTATAATTTACGAAAAAAGCTGATTGACATTAAAATGATACAAATAAACAGTACAAGTAAAATAATTTGAGTAATTAATTTTAAATAAATTGTACATAAAATTTTTTTTAAATTGCTATTAAAAATTTTATTTTGGGCACTTAAAAATGGCATTTGCATTTTTCAATGAAAGATAAGTAATTATTGGGGACTCTTTCAGTTAACAAATTCAACTCGAGTAACTCCGGGTAGTAGTTCTGGTTAACAAAAATGTAATTAAATATAAATAATTCCATTTAATAATAAGGCGCAGATGTAGCCCGGTTGAAAGAGTGACGTATTAGCAATCGGAGAGTTGCGAGTTCGAAACTGTCCATCCAAAGACAGTCTTGTACAAGGGGGCTGGTGCAAGTTAAATCTGTCGTGGCCTCAGGTGTCCTCACGTTGGCGTTGTGTAGAAGTTTGGAGAGTGGGATGCCACACAGCTCAGGTGTTGACCTCGTCTTCTGACCGTGGTTCAAAATTACGTGGTGTTGTCCTCGGATCTTTCTCTTGGGGACTGATTCCGGACCTTCGCCAATAGCCCATTGTGTTGCTCCAGTGCGACGTTAATTAGTTACCTTTATCATGTAATATTAAAGATTGTTTTACATGTGTAACAGATCTGGTCGAGAGATACTAGATATTACTGGTGTGAACACAGAGAAGGACGCAATCCTGCCATAAATCATTTTTATTTCTATGCATACAGTGCAATATTTACAGACTACTGAACCGTCTACTGCCAATCTCCGTTCTCTAACGCAAAAAAAAATACATTTATTTGGTGACCTTTATTTGAGGCCATGCGCTGCTAGACTAACCAGCATATTATGTTTATAGAATTGTGATTAATGTAACTTATCTGGCCTAATTTTTCATTCCACCAATCGGTATCTTCATATGGAATCCCCTCTGTACAACGATATGGTACGTATTTTTAATTAACGTCTCACAGGATCAACACGGGTTATTGGCGACGGTCCGGAATCAAACCCGAAGATAAAGATACGAGGCAACAATACGTAATTTTGAACCACGCCTCTGTACAACGGCGCAAATCTTTTTTCCTGTCTTCAGTCTTTTCCTAGACTGTCTGACTCGCTGCTTTTTTATCCACTCTCCTCGTACGCAAGGGGTCCGTCCCTTAGTGGCCGAGTCCTCTAGATCTATGTTGCCCCCTTGTGAGGAAAAAAGATGTAAATCCTCATATATAACATATATAAACCTTGTGCATGAAGGTTCACTAGGAGAGGATTGAATAAAGTCCATCCTCCTGGTGGTGTCCTCGACGAGGTGTCTCGTTATTCATTATATTAGGTCAAAACAGAGGAGATTTTGCTGAACGAGATATCTCGTCATTAGAAGAAAACTGACCAGATTTTGATGAACGAGATACCTGGACATTAGAAGAAAACGGGCCAAATTTTGATGAATGAGATATCTTGGCATTATGAGAAAACTGACCAGATCTTGATGAACGAGATACCTAGTCATAAAAAGAAAACTGACCAGATCTTGATGAACGAGATACCTCGTCATAAGAAGAAAACGGGCCAAATTTTGATGAATGAGATATCTTGGCATTATGAGAAAACTGACCAGATCTTGATGAACGAGATACCTAGTCATAAAAAGAAAACTGACCAGATCTTGATGAACGAGATACCTCGTCATAAGAAGAAAACGGGCCAAATTTTGATGAATGAGATATCTTGGCATTATGAGAAAACTGACCAGATCTTGATGAACGAGATACCTAGTCATAAAAAGAAAACTGACCAGATCTTGATGAACGAGATACCTCGTCATAAGAAGAAAACGGGCCAAATTTTGATGAACGAGATATCTTGGCATTATGAGAAAACTGACCAGATCTTGATGAACGAGATACCTAGTCATAAAAAGAAAACTGACCAGATCTTGATGAACGAGATACCTCGTCATTAGAAGAAAACGGGCCAAATTTTGATGAACGAGATATCTTGGCATTATGAGAAAACTGACCAGATCTTGATGAACGAGATACCTAGTCATAAAAAGAAAACTGACCAGATTTTGATGAACGAGATACCTGGACATTAGAAGAAAACGGGCCTAATTTTGATGAATGAGATATCATGGCATTATGAGAAAACTGACCAGATCTTGATGAACGATATACCTAGTCATAAAAAGAAAACTGACCAGATCTTGATGAACGAGATACTTCGTCATAAGAAGAAAACGGGCCAAATTTTGATGAACGAGATATCTTAGCATTATGAGAAAACTGACCAGATCTTGATGAACGAGATACCTCGTCATTAGAAGAAAACGGGCCAAATTTTGATGAATGAGATATCTTGGCATTATGAGAAAACTGACCAGATCTTGATGAACGAGATACCTAGTCATAAAAAGAAAACTGACCAGATCTTGATGAACGAGATACCTCGTCATAAGAAGAAAACGGGCCAAATTTTGATGAATGAGATATCTTGGCATTATGAGAAAACTGACCAGATCTTGATGAACGAGATACCTAGTCATAAAAAGAAAACTGACCAGATCTTGATGAACGAGATACCTCGTCATTAGAAGAAAACGGGCCAAATTTTGATGAACGAGATATCTTGGCATTATGAGAAAACTGACCAGATCTTGATGAACGAGATACCTAGTCATAAAAAGAAAACTGACCAGATTTTGATGAACGAGATACCTGGACATTAGAAGAAAACGGGCCTAATTTTGATGAATGAGATATCATGGCATTATGAGAAAACTGACCAGATCTTGATGAACGATATACCTAGTCATAAAAAGAAAACTGACCAGATCTTGATGAACGAGATACTTCGTCATAAGAAGAAAACGGGCCAAATTTTGATGAACGAGATATCTTAGCATTATGAGAAAACTGACCAGATCTTGATGAACGATATACCTAGTCATAAAAAGAAAACTGACCAGATCTTGATGAACGAGATACTTCGTCATAAGAAGAAAACGGGCCAAATTTTGATGAACGAGATACTTGGCATTATGAGAAAACTGACCAGATCTTGATAAATGACATACCTAGTCATAAGACTGGCCAAATCTTGATGTACGAGATACCTCGTCATTAGTAGAAAACTGATCAGATTTTGATGAGCGAGATATCTTGTCACAAGAAAACTGACTGAAAATCAGATGTGAGGTTCGCCGGCCATGAACTGTGGAAAATATTAATCAGAAGGAACCACTTGATCTTCTCCCCTTTGAAGGGAAGTGGGGCTGTTCCTAGGAAGGTGATCCGACTATTAGATGGGCTGAGGAAGAAGAAATTGAGGGGTCCTCTCGAGGGATGGACTTGAGGATGAGAGGATGTCGAGGTGAACTTGAATACTTGTCACAGCGACATGAATCTCTGATATGACTTGTAATTAACCCTATTGGTGGTTTGTCTTCCTATCGAAAACTGCCCTGTAGTGTCCAGCCTCTGGTGCAAAAACTAGTTCTAAACTGTCACCAGTTCTGGACAAGGGATGATTTTTTCCCATTTTGATCTTCACTTTCCTTGGAGTAATGGAGCAGTTTGTCTAGACGAGTTATCTCGTCTTTAGCAAAATTGACCAGATCTTGGACGAGATATCTCGTCGAAACCCTTGGAGGGTTAATACAACGTACACCAAGAAGCGTCATCCTTAGTAGTGCAGAAAAAGAACGAATAATCATAATTTGTAGATATGCTAATAGAACATGAAGGGAAAGCGAACCATCATAATTGATCTATCTATCTCGTTTTGTACAACCTTTTAGTGAACGAAATTTTTAATTTTACAATTTCAAAGGTTTGTTTAAAAAAATAAAAATAAAATCACTTGGCAAATTTTTAAATGTAGAATACATAAGTGCTTGTGATTTAGTACAACTTAATTTGAAACCAATTCCTTTTATTTGTAATTTTTTAGAAACGTAGAAATGTACTCTAGATGTTTTGCATTCTTAAAGGAGAAAATAAAAGCTATCTAAAAGAAATTAAATGATTATTTACACAAGTACAAATTATCCCCGACAGAAACCGATCCATTACTTTTTTCATGCATCCATTAAGACTTTTTAAAAAAGTATTACCTTTAAAAAAATTAGAATGTAACGAAACTGTTTTTAAAAACAGATTTAAAAAGTAACGCGTTATTTTTCAACTCGAATTCCACTTAAAATTGAAAAGACTGAAAGTGAAGCATACTTATTTTTTCCGAAACTGGATATGGTACAAAGTATTTTCGGTGCCATTTTTTCTTCAGATTTCTTTTAAACAAACATTGGGAAAAAACGTTTGAAAGAGATGCGACAAAATATGCACTTTTGCTATTGTGCCTTTCAGATTTATATCTGTTTTCTTCCCCTAAATATCATTGCATTTTTATGAAAGTGTTTCTAATTTTTCTCTTAGATTCTGCTTTGAAAAAAACATTTTACAATGTAGTAATAAATTTGTGTCGTTAAACCATTACATTTTTAACTCAAAGACAAAACCAATTTGTATTTTTGATTTGTTTTCCGTTTTGCTTTCGTTTCTTGGTTGTTTTCTTAGTTCTTATGTTGGAATTTTGCTGGCGTCATTAAAAGAAATATACAGTAAATTGTCAAAAGTTGACGTAAACTATGAAAATTGCAAGCGAAATATAACTAGTTTGGTAAACATAAAGAAAGCCTCAACAAACATTTTGCTGGCAAAAAGAAGACAGACAAGAAATATTTCGTTACATAAAAAGAAATATATATTTATTTCAAATTACGAGTGATTATTATCAGTTTGCATAAAATACTGGTATACATTTCTTTACTTTTCAAAAATGTAAGCCATTGAACTTAGTTTTCCATGCTAGTTGAAGTCAGGATAGTGAAAAAAGTATGTGCAAAACGGAGCAGAGTGAAAAGTGCACATTCAGCAAATTTCTGATGTTCGGTCCGAGACGCCTGAGATAGGAATGTACTGACTGAATTAACAATGTTATTGTGCCTGCTAAATGTATTGAGATAGAATAAAGTGTTCAAGATATAATAGACACTGATATTGATAACGAGATATAACAGAGTGACTAAGTTAGATAGCGAGATATAACAGTGACTGAGTTAGATAACGAGATAGAATAGAGTGATCAAGATATAATAGAGTGACTGAGACAGATAACGGGATATAATAGTGACTGAGATAGATAATAGAATAGAGTGATCAAGATATAATAGAATGACTGAGACAGATAACGAGATATAATAGTGACTGAGAGATAGATAAAAGATATAATAGAGTGACTGAGACAGATAACGAGATTGAATAAATTGATAAAGATATAATAGAGTAACTGATAGATAAAGAGGTATAATAGGGTACTGACAGATAACGAGATCGAATAGTGACTGAGATAGATATCGAAATAGAATAAAGTGATCAAGATATAATAGAATGACTGAGACAGATAACGAGATATAATAGTGACTGAGAGATAGATAAAAGATATAATAGAGTGACTGAGACAGATAACGAGATTGAATAAATTGATAAAGATATAATAGAGTAACTGATAGATAAAGAGGTATAATAGGGTACTGACAGATAACGAGATCGAATAGTGACTGAGATAGATATCGAAATAGAATAAAGTGATCAAGATATAATAGTGACAGACAGATAACGAGATACAATAGTGATTGAGATAGATATCGAGGTAGAATAGAGTGATCAATAGAGTGACTGAGACAAACGAAATTTAATAGTGACTGATATAGGTATCGAGATAGAATAGAGAGATCAAGATATAGTAAAGGAACTGATACAGATAACGAGAATTAATAGATATCGAGATAGAATAGAGTGAGATAGATATCGAGATATAATTGTGAGATATGTATCGAGATAGAATAGAGTGATCAAGGTATAATAAAGTGACTGAGATATAGATAGAATATAGTGATTTTAAAGAAAAGGGTTTCAGGATTTCGCCTCATGCATCTGTGTTACCTAGACATGAACTTTCCAATGCTTATTTAAGTAAAATAACTAAAATTACAGGATACAAAACTGAAAAATATAATTAAAGCGCACGAAACTAAATTACTCAGGAAAATTAGCTTCCACTTCTCAAAAAGAAAATGCAAGAATACAAACATTAAAATTTTAGCTTATGAACTTTCTAGACTGCTGTTTCGTTTTTTATTATATTTATCAGCTTTTGAAGCTTGAATAGGCACATTACAAAACTTAAAAATACGCTTGCTGAGCAGCGTTTGATATTCGTCAAAAGCATTTTTTCGCTTAACGAATATTCTATGTAAACATATCCCTTCTTAGTGATTTTTTGTAACTCTGTAAGAAAATAAAACTTTTTATCTGGCGGCAAAAAACGATAGAAGCACCCTTCAGCGTTTCTTTTCAACCAACAAAACTGTTAACAAACATTCTGAGTTTTCCCTTTTATTTGTGGAAGTATCTTCACAAAAGAATATTACTCATAAATTGGAATGAAGAGTTTAAATTGGGGGTTTTCTTGAGTATTATGGGATCTTTCACGCACGAAATAGCAATTATCATGCACTTCAAGTGATATTGAAGTTGAAATTTTATTGAAAATATTTTCATCGTGTTTATTACTTAATTTAACCCCCTGGTGGTTCTCGCGATGAGGTATCTCTTCATTAGTAAAACCGACCAGATCTTTATGGAAGAGATATCTCGTCATTAGAAGAAAACTGATCAGATTTTGATCTTGTCTGTCATCAAAAAATGGGTAATATCTTGATGATGAGATGTCTTGTCATTATCAACATCGATCAGATCTCGATAGTCAGTCAATATATCTCGTCGAAACGACTTGGAAGTTTAAACACTTCTACAAAAACTGAATGGTTGTTTTTTAAGATATCTAAAGTTTAAGAATCTTAAGTATGTCATATTTTTTATTAAAAAAACTTGTTACAATAAAGAGTATTTTAAGATCTGAATTTTTAATGCCGGGTGTATCTTTCATTTAACGATTTTTTAACGAAACGATCTTTGAAAACGATTTTTTAAATTGGTTTAAAATATGTTTAATGATTATTTGTTTGAGAAGAAATTATAATATTGGGGGAGCTCATGTTTCAGAATTTTATACAGATTTCTGTCATTAACCATAAAGCTTTCTTAAAATTCACTTTGAACTTTTGATCAATTCAGGAATTTTATGAAACATATTTTATGAAGCTTACATTTTAATTTATCAGGATTGATTTTTTAATTTTTAAGTCATTAATTTTAGATGGCATTCACCCACTTTACGGACACCTAATGATGCTGTAAGAATTCATTTTTTTAATACTATAAACTGGAAAATCCTAAAAAAATTATATTGGCGTGGAGGTCTCTTTCTTAGTCACTCAAAATAAGTAAATGTTTTGTTAAAGTATTCAATATTTTATTACAAATATCCCCAAACATCGAAAGCAGCCTTTTTAACAATTATCTTTGGTTCACAACTCCTTTGTCTAGAGGGCCGTGTTAGACCGGTTAGAAAAGTGGATTAGGATCCGGAGGGTTGCAATTTCGAAACTCGATTCAAACAAAGACCTTCGTGTATGTGGGGCTGGTGCACGTTAAATCTGCCTTGTCCTCAAATATCCTCCTTTTGGAGTGACGTGGAAGTTTGGAGAGTGGGGTACCAGATTAGGTGTTGACCTTGTTATCTGACCGTGGTTCAAAATTACGAGGTGTTATCCTCGGATCTTTCCCTTCGTGATGAATCCCGGACCGTCGCCAACATCCCGTTGTGTTGCACCAGTGCAAAGTTAACTCAACTACCTACATACATATCTTTTGTCTAGACGAAAGTACCAGAGGCTCCTTTGTTTAAAAATTGCATTTGAATAGATTGCATCCAAATTAAATTAAATATTTAACAAATTACATATGAATTACTGAATTAATTATAATTGTAAAAAATGGCAACTTATGTCTCGTGAGATAGAAAAAGCACTATAAACCTCAATAATTCTTACTCAGAGAATAAAGACGTAAGACTCGACAGTTTTACGGAGACATCGTTACCACCACGCCAAAAGCACCA
The DNA here is from genome assembly GCA_933210815.1 of Meta bourneti. Lineage (NCBI taxonomy): Eukaryota > Metazoa > Arthropoda > Arachnida > Araneae > Tetragnathidae > Meta > Meta bourneti. Next base: position 23,206,125 of record OW119929.1, read on the forward strand.
ATCTGCAAAATTGACGTTTCTACAAAAGTCTTGATGCTTCGGGAAAAATCGAGTTACGGCTCGAACGTTGTTTTCTCATAAAAATCGGCATTTCCACTACGAAACAAGATGATTCGTGACTTTGTCATAGTATAAAACATGAAATGGTGACTCAAAGCTGCAGTTAGGTGAAAATAGCCAAAATGTAGATTGGTGCCTTTGGCGTGGTGGTAAAGACGTATCTACAACTTCAAATCAAAACACAAAAAAATGCAGAGACGCGACTATTTTTTCCTCCTAAAATAAAAATTTTCATTTTTTGCCTGTTTTGCTAATAAAATCCAACTGTATCATTCCGCCGTCATCTCAATCCCTCTTTGATGTTTGAATGCCGGATCTCAACTTTTATCCGCTCGGTTTAACCTGACAGGGATCAAAATTAGCAACATTTCTTTCTGAACCCTCCTAGTGGTTGTATTGACGAGGTATCCTTAGCAAAATTGACCAGATTTTTATGGATGAGATATGCCGTCCATTAAGATCATGTCGTCTCTCGTCATTAGAAGAAAGTGGACCAGATCTTTGTCTCGTCTTAATAAAAAAGTCGGCAATATCTTGCTGACGCGATATCTCGTCATTAGTAAAATTGTTCAAATTTGATGGACGAGATATCTCGTTGAAACCACTTTGAGTGTTAAGCAAATACAATTTCATAAAATACTCCTAATACAGCAAAATATTATTGCTTTTCTTTGATTTTATTTCGCGGAATACCTTATATAGCGGAATACAAGTTTTCCAGGAATAGACTTCATCTGAACTTTATCCGAGAACTCCAGAAAAGGAAGTCATATTTCGATCGGTTTTCCATCAGTCTTGCGTAGGATTTTGTCTTCCATTTCCGGAGTTTTCGAACTTCTCATCCGTCCCGCATTGTGCCTGCTAGCATGAGGGTTCCAGTTTAGAACAGCTGGTGGTACAAACGTTAAAATGTTTCACAATAAGGCACTCGCCTTTTGTGGAAGTGTACACGGTACAATCTTCAATAAGCACTTCCATTTGCACTTGTAGCCCCATACTGTAGGTACATATCAGCCGCCTTGGTTTGTTGGTTTAGGTTTTATGGCACAAGGTCCAGAAATGGCCAAGCATCAGCCACCTCGGAGAATTCGTGGAGTGCTCTTCCGCGTGCGAAATACACTCGCTGTAAATGATTAAGTTTTTAAAAAATGAAATAACTGTAAATTGCGCCCTCTGGCACTTACGCACGAAAACGATTTGACAATATAGGCATTTTTTTCACCTTTTAAAGAGTGTCGGCATGGAAGTCCAAATCACCTCTTATGGCAAACAGTCTCCGATCCTCTGAAAGGAGGCACCTTATACCTCTGGAATCGCGACAAACAGCTTGAGAACCTGAATCAACAATCTGACCGCAAGTCACATGTGTTTGGCAATATTTGTTGAAATACCTCTGGGTCACATTTAAAAAAAAAACACCACTTTTTACTTAAACCTTGTCTTTGAAAGAATCCTCTTTATTTATTTAATAAAATATTAAATGTTTATTCAAATAAAATAAATAAGGATTTAAATAAATAAAAAGAAGGATTCTTATTTCAAAAACAAATAAATAAGATTTTTTGGAAAGAACCCTTCTCCTTATTTATTTATTTTTGAAGGAATCCTTCTCCTAATTTATTTAGTTTTGAAAGAATCCTTTTCTTCTTATTTATTCGTCGTCAATAGCCCATTGCGTTGCTCCAGTGCGACGTTAATTAAATACCTGCCTACCTTATTTATTTAGTTTTGAATGAGGGAATCATTCTTCTCATTTATTAAGTTTTGAAACAATTCTTATTTATTTAACCGTGGTTCAAAATTACGTGGTGTCCCGGTCTTTCACTTTGGGATTGATCCCGGACCGCCACCAATAGCCCATTGTGTTGCTCCATTGTGACCTTAATTAAAATACCTACCTACCTCTTATTTATTTATATTTGAAAAAATCCTTTTCTCCTTATATATTTTAGAAAAAAAGAATCCTTCCCCTTATCTATTTACTTTAAAATAATTCTCCTTATTTACGGGTACGCGGAAGTCCAGGTAGATGTCTCCGATTAGCAAGTTCAAAGCTGGATCCAATCAAACACCGTCGCGTACTTGGGTGTTGGTGCGCAATAAAACTGGCATGCCCTCAAACGTCTCTACTTGTTGGCATGGTGTGGAAGTTTGAATAATGGGGTTGCCATCTCTAATGTTGACCTCGTCATCCCATCGTGGTTCAAATGACGAGGTGATCTTTTCCTTCGGTATTGTTCCTGGTTATCGCCAATAGCCCGTTGTGTCACATCAGTGCGACTTAAATTCAACTACCTACCTTATTTACTTCCCCAGGTGCTTCACCTAACTTTTCCCTTAAGCGTAGTGTTATCTATTCACTAGCGTAAAGCTGGATGCTGCTGGGTCAGAACTTAATGCTCCTTCTGAGTTCCAAGATAACACAGGATTTGAATTATAAATAGCATCACTAATTATTGCACTACAGCGTATTCAATCTTGTATATGACAAAGGTGCTATACACAATATTCGCCGTAACACAGGTGTTTGATACACGAAAATCTATTCGTCAATCGCACATGTTTCTCAAGCTTTAATCATAGGAACACAGTAAAATTCAAACCTAGGAGATCGAGTTAAAACATTACGCCTTGAATCTTAGAATATTATACACAGAAAAGTACGAAATTGGTAAAGAAATGATGATACAGTCACTAATTGCAAGAAAAAAGGTAAATATTCCTATTGCCAAAGATTTATCTTATAGTCTCATTAAAGGAAATACACATTGCTCATTGGTGGATGGTGTTAAGGATTATTGTATGATTTGATGACCAATTGTTTTAGAATAAGTAGTAACAAAATCAATAGATTGCAAATTCTCACCATGAATAACTCAGCTGAGCCACATGTTAAATTCAACATATGAGAAATACACTACTTTATTCGTAAGCTATCTGAATTTGGAGCGTCATTTTTCCAGATGTACTCAGTCGAGTATCTGAAAACTGATTAAATTATGTTTCATTTTTCCTCAAAATGAACACACGCACGTGGATGTCGAAAGTAAACTATTTTTAAATGATTGTTTCAATTTACGTATAATAAGAACCATTAAAATGTAAAATTATCATTGCTTTTGCATTTTATATACACTCCTGAAATAAATTGCCACCGTCTAGTACCAAAATCACTAGATGGCCGCCTATTTGTAAAACTGGATAATTTTAAAATTCCTGTATCTAATACAGGACAAAATATTTAAGAAATTGAGATTTGAATGTTTCAATGTCATTTATAGCGAAATTATGGAAAATATAGCTCAGGTGTTACCTCGTCATCTGATCATTGTTCAAAATTACGTGTTGCCCTCGAAAACATTCCCTTCGGTATTGATCCCGGACTGTCGTCAATACCCCGTTGTGTTGCTTCAGAGTGACGTTAATTAACTACCTACCTACCTACCTAATGGGTCACATGGATGGTAGGCAGGTATTTAATTAAAGTCCTACTGGAGCAACGCAACTGGCAATTTGGGTCACATGGAATGCCCCAATGTTCTTTTCCGTAAGTAAATAGTTTCACACGGAACTTCCTTATTAATCTCTATCTTTAAAAATACTTTTAAGATGTTCACAATACTTTGAAAATGCAAGAAAATTAGAAGATTTCAGCCGTCATTTCAGCGTGGTCACCTTATGCATTTTAATTTTTTTACAGATTCAATTAGCTAAATCTTATCAATACCACGTGCGTTTAAGTTCCGAATTGATTAGATTTAGCTCTGAATTATACTACACATTCCTTTCCAAATAAGGTTCTGTTTTTATCGCGTAATCTAATTTTCTTTCTAAGTCTCCGAAATCTAACGGTTTTAAATCTAAATCTTATTTGTTTGAATCTAAAACTATTTTTAAATATTGCAGAGAAAATAAAAAGTAGTTTTATAAGATAAGTACGCCGTCCTTTTTAATTTCTGCCTATTTCAGCAATCTGAACGAAGCTATTTTATTTTCGCTGACGCCACCATTGTTCCTATCGAAGTGAACAAAAGCGCAGAAAAGATTCTTTTCTTTCGTTTCTGTTTCGTTTTTATAATACTTTTTCCATCTATCAGTATAAGTGCATTAGAAATTTAACTTATCGGAGCTCCGTAGGTTTTGAAGCGATAATTCAAAATTTTCTGTGAAATACGGCTCTAAGAATTGAGTGACGTTATTAAATCACAATACCTTTCACAGGCTTTCCTTGTAGAATATTTTGATTTTTCGGCACAGAAAACTATGTGTTCTAAACAATATGGCTAAGATTGGAAACGTTAGTTTATTCTTCTTAATAAAACTTCAATTACGACGTTGAAAAATGTGTTGGAAGTACTAAACAACATGTATTTTACTTTAATGTACAAAATATTGGGTCATCCGAAAAGTTCTGCGGTTTTTCAAATCGAAGCGCGCTTTCTTATTACTATTTTGCTACTGCTGATAAGGAGTGACCTTGATTGAAGCAGATGTGTGAATTCGGTCTTTTCTGCTTTCACTGCATTATTCTAGCTTGTGTTGTGGAACAATTTTTGTTTCACTGCAGTGCTAAGAATGGAGAACCAAAAAGTTCATTTTCGTCATATGCTCTTTTATTTTTAGAAAGGAAAAATGCTAGTCAGACTGCTCGTAAAATGTGTGCTGTATATGGACAAAGTGCTGTTTCTGATGACATTCGAAGGTGGTTTGATAAATTTAAGCGCGGAAATTTCAGCCTCGAAGATGATACCCGCTCTGGATGACCATCCTCTGTAAACGAGGACCCATTAAAATATGCCATAGCTGAAAATCCACGTTAAACAGTTCAGGAACTATCAGAATAAATATTTCAAAAAGTACAGTTCATGATCATCTGAAGAAGATTGGGTATGTAAGCCGCTACGATGTATGGGTACCCCATACTTTAACACAGCAGAATATGCTTGCTCGAATTTCGGCATGTGATTCTTTGCTGAAACGAAATGAAGAAACTCCTTTTTTGAAATGGCCCATTATTGGAGATGAGAAGTGGATACTATACAATAATGTTACAAGAAAAAGATCATGGGGTAAGAAAAATGAACCTCCCCAAGTAATAACGAGAGGGGGCTGCAACCCAAAAAAGTAATGCTTTGTGTATGGTGGAACTAGAAAAAAATTGTTCATTATGAATTTTTGCCACGAAATCAGACAATAAATTTGGAAAAATACTGTTCTCAAATGGCAATATTAAAAGCAGAAATCGAAGCAAAGCGTCCTGACCAATCGTCGAGGTGTCTTCCAGCATGACAATGAATGTCAAAGACTTATTGAGTATGGCTGAGATGTTTTTTGTCACCCCCCATATACACCAGATCTTGACCCCTCAGATTTTCACCTCTTCAGGTCACTTCAAAATTCTCTGAACGGCCTGGAGTTCAATTCTTTGGAGACTGCCAAACAGCACCTTGATAACTTCTTTACAAATAAGCCTAATGACGTTTTTAGACCTCGTCATCTGACCGTAGTTCAAAATTAGATTGTGTTGTCCTCGGATCTTTCCCTTCAGGATTGATCACGGACCGTCACCAATAGCTCTTGTGTTGCTCCAGTGCGACGTTAATTAAGTACCTACCTACCTCCAACCAATATATCGGTTGGTCGAGCAGGGTATTGTATGATGCAATGACCATATCTGGGTTTGATCCCGGACCGTCGCCTATAGCCCGTTGCGTTGCTCCAGTGTAATGTTAATTAAAATACCTACCTATCGCCTTTTATTTCTTTTTTCGCACATCCCGTTACGACATCGACCAGCGAATGAAATAGACGGAGCACGAGCGCGAAACTTCGTGTTATCCCTTCCGATCTCTCGGTTTGGATATCTGTCACGTGGTTATGAGAAAATCATAAATCCTAATGAGGGACAAACTATTGATTAGTCGAAGTGATTATGTATCGTGATTAAAAACACTAGTCTGCGCTTCGAATCGGCCCAAGCGATTCGTAAGCCCCAGTGACACCCTTTTGAGATCTTACGATAGAAGAGTCGATGCATTTCGACCCTCTCATTTGAATCTTCCAGTCTCAGTGATAAATGTCCCTACTCATATCGCCAAATGAAACCCGATCCGATGCCAAATCCATGCTATAAATACTTTTTCCGGATTATCTCAGATAAAACGTGACGTAACGTGATTAAAAACACTAGTCTGCGCTTCAAATAATGTTACAAGTCTGCGCTTCAAACGATTCGTAAGCCCACGACACTTACCCTTCTGAGATCTTACGATAGAAGAGTCGATGCATTTCGACCCTCTCATTTGAATCTTCCAGTCTCAGTGATAACTGTCCCTACTCATATCGCCAAATGAAACCCGATCCGATGCCAAATCCATGCTATAAATACTTTTTCCGGATTATCTCAGATAAAACGTGACGTAACGTGATTAAAAACACTAGTCTGCGCTTCAAATCGGCCCAAACGATTCGTAAGCCCACGACACTTACCCTTCTGAGATCTTACGATAGAAGAGTCGATGCATTTCGACCCTCTCATTTGAATCTTCCAGTCTCAGTGATAACTGTCCCTACTCATATCGCCAAATGAAACCCGATCCGATGCCAAATCCATGCTATAAATACTTTTTCCGGATTATCTCAGATAAAACGTGACGTAACGTGATTAAAAACACTAGTCTGCGCTTCAAATCGGCCCAAACGATTCGTAAGCCCACGACACTTACCCTTCTGAGATCTTACGATAGAAGAGTCGATGCATTTCGACCCTCTCATTTGAATCTTCCAGTCTCAGTGATAACTGTCCCTACTCATATCGCCAAATGAAACCCGATCCGATGCCAAATCCATGCTATAAATACTTTTTCCGGATTATCTCAGATAAAACGTGACGTAACGTGATTAAAAACACTAGTCTGCGCTTCAAATCGGCCCAAACGATTCGTAAGCCCACGACACTTACCCTTCTGAGATCTTACGATAGAAGAGTCGATGCATTTCGACCCTCTCATTTGAATCTTCCAGTCTCAGTGATAACTGTCCCTACTCATATCGCCAAATGAAACCCGATCCGATGCCAAATCCATGCTATAAATACTTTTTCCGGATTATCTCAGATAAAACGTGACGTAACGTGATTAAAAACACTAGTCTGCGCTTCAAATCGGCCCAAACGATTCGTAAGCCCACGACACTTACCCTTCTGAGATCTTACGATAGAAGAGTCGATGCATTTCGACCCTCTCATTTGAATCTTCCAGTCTCAGTGATAACTGTCCCTACTCATATCGCCAAATGAAACCCGATCCGATGCCAAATCCATGCTATAAATACTTTTTCCGGATTATCTCAGATAAAACGTGACGTAACGTGATTAAAAACACTAGTCTGCGCTTCAAATCGGCCCAAACGATTCGTAAGCCCACGACACTTACCCTTCTGAGATCTTACGATAGAAGAGTCGATGCATTTCGACCCTCTCATTTGAATCTTCCAGTCTCAGTGATAACTGTCCCTACTCATATCGCCAAATGAAACCCGATCCGATGCCAAATCCATGCTATAAATACTTTTTCCGAATTATCTCAGATAAAACGTGACGTAACGTGATTAAAAACACTAGCCTGCGCTTCAAATCGGCCCAAACGATTCGTAAGCCCACGACACTTACCCTTCTGAGATCTTACGATAGAAGAGTCGATGCATTTCGACCCTCTCATTTGAATCTTCCAGTCTCAGTGATAACTGTCCCTACTCATATCGCCAAATGAAACCCGATCCGATGCCAAATCCATGCTATAAATACTTTTTCCGGATTATCTCAGATAAAACGTGACGTAACGTGATTAAAAACACTAGTCTGCGCTTCAAATCGGCCCAAACGATTCGTAAGCCCACGACACTTACCCTTCTGAGATCTTACGATAGAAGAGTCGATGCATTTCGACCCTCTCATTTGAATCTTCCAGTCTCAGTGATAAATGTCCCTACTCATATCGCCAAATGAAACCCGATCCGATGCCAAATCCATGCTATAAATACTTTTTCCGGATTATCTCAGATAAAACGTGACGTAACGTGATTAAAAACACTAGTCTGCGCTTCAAATCGGCCCAAACGATTCGTAAGCCCACGACACTTACCCTTCTGAGATCTTACGATAGAAGAGTCGATGCATTTCGACCCTCTCATTTGAATCTTCCAGTCTCAGTGATAACTGTCCCTACTCATATCGCCAAATGAAACCCGATCCGATAACAAATCTATACTACAAATACTTTTCCAGATTATCTCCGATTATTCTATCCCATCTTTGCAACGTATTGAGCCGAGTTGTGTGCTAATGAGTTCAACGAAACAGCCTAAGTTATAAATAAACTAACGTTCATTTTACAATAACGATATGTACAATATCTTACAGCAGAGATGTGTATCCCTAAGTCATGGGCGCTGCAAAACAGGCAAAATGGATATCCTCAACGGCCGTGGCCTCATATCCCTAATCAAATCCAGAAAAAGACCTCGCTCTCATCTTGACAGAGAATACCACTTTCCCACAACGACCTGAACGTCGATGTGGTGAGTTCAGGGACTCCTTAGGGAATTTTCTGAACACTCCAAATTGACACTCTTTATTTTTATTCTTTTTTTTATTCCTCTTCTCTAAATCATCGCCATCCCTTAATCATCACCACAGCTCATGCGTTGTTTACCAACCTCTTTTCGGTTACTGATTTGCATAGCTCTCACTCTATTGGAACGTGAATTGGACTCCTAATTGAATCAATTACTAAATTCCATCTACTGTCTAAATAATTTACCTTTTTCAAGTGCATTGTCACTCCTTTTAATTTTTCTCCTTTTATCGCATCTTTATAATCAGTAAACTTTCTATTAATTATGATGTGGAGGTTAGCAGTCAATCTGCCAGGTTCTTCGTAATTGATACGTCCGTTCCGTTCCGGCCGTGGCCCCAAAAACGAGTACCACAAAACAAACACCTGCTCAGCTCGAACCCTCCAACAGCCCTCTGTGTCGTCAGTTTTCAGGGAAGCAATTGAATCACCTGCACCTCTAAAAACCATCTGGACGGGTGTCGTAGACCATCTGGATGGCCCCGGCAGATGCTTCGGGAAATTTTCGACGGAGGTCAGAGGTGGTGACCTCTGATACCGAGCTCTTGTTAGGGACATTACATCTTGTAAAAATATGTTCTTTCTGTCCATGACCATCATCATGTAAGGAACAAGGGGACATGCTGCTTCTTGTAAATGGGTGCCGACCCATAGTTATCATACTGAACCCATTACTGCAAACACTAATTTATATTTAAAACATTTTTATGTCTCCTGTCTTTCTGAGCGTCGCGAAATATCCGAGTAGTATAGCATTGTTTCACAACACACAGGAGTGGAAGCATTGTTTCACAACACACAGCGGTAGCCCGGTTGGAAGAGTGAAGGATTAGCAACCGGAGGGTTGCGATTTTGAATCCAACCGTTGACCGTCGTGTACCAAAGGGGCTGGTGCACGTTAAATCCGTCGTGGCATCAAATGTCCTCACGTTGGCGTGGCGTGGAAGTTTGAAGAGTGGGGTGACACAACTCAAGTGTTTCCTCGTCATCTGACCGTGGTTCAAAATTACGTGGTATTGTCCTAGGGTTTGGTATTTTTTTGGTATTTTCAATTAACGTCACACTGGAGCAACACAACGGGCTATTGGTGACGGTCCGGGATCAATCCCAGAGGGAAAGATCCGAGGACAACACCACGTAATTTTGAACCACGGTCAGATGACGAGGCAACACCTGAGCTGGCACCCCACTCTCCAAACTTCCACACCACGCCAACGTGAGGACGTTTGGGGCCACGACAGATTTAACGTGCACCAGCCCCCTTTGTACACGACGGTGTTTGGCTGGATTCGAACTCGCAACCCTTCGGTTGCTAGTTCGTTACTCTTCCAACCGGGCCACCGCGGCCCGTCCTAGGGTTTGATCCCGGACCGTCACCCGTTGTGTTGTTCCAGTGCGACGTTGATTAAAATATCCACCTACCGATCTTAGTTTCAAAAATACCTTTCAACTCATAAAAAATCACGCCGTACATTAATTATAAATATTTCCCGTACAACGTGTTATTCAAATAATATAGTGACCACGCATAATTCACTGAATACTAAACTGCCTACATTGTTGAGGCTTTAGACAAAAAAATCAATCACTATTCCTTATCGAGAATGAACAGCATTGGTTTTTTTATCATATCGAGTAGAAAGCCGTCCTTTCACACAAAAAATGCATCGATCGTCACCATAAAAAATTCTTCGATCACATAAAAATATTATTGATTTCGTAATGTGGCTTGGAATGAAATTTGAATTCCCAACTACAAAGGATCCATGAAATAGTGGGATATGGAATAAAAAAATAATCTGAAAAAAATCGAGATAAGATTTATCATGGAATATATTTTAAGTCAGCGTTAAAAAATTGAACTGTGTCACCAAAATGGCAAAAGAATAGGTGAGAGAAAAAGGCAACAAAAGGAAAAGAGAAAAATAACTATCGAATAATAAACACGAAATAATAAAACCGTGATTTATCTAGTCAGTTTGGCACGTGCAAATCGCAAGAGCAAATAAATGATCGCTTCAAATTCTTATCGAGAAAATGGAATCTTAGATAAATCACTTTTTCAATGAAAATTGTACGAAATTTCGCTAGATGACGTCACATCATTCACAAGATCAAACCACTTCCTTATTCCTATTGGTATTTGTCATCATACTATGACAAGTTGAAAAGCAACAAAAAATACGAAATGGAACGATTTACAGTATAGTGAATTGGGAGGGGTCAAGCCGTCACAGCGATTGAATATGAGATGAATGGACTTACCGGCATTGGTCAGAACAATGGGTATGGAGCTGGATTTTATTGGGGTGGAGGCAACTGACTGGGGACAAAACTGGGAATCTCTAGCGGGACCACGAGATCTCAAAAATTACTGAGAGGATGACGGGACAAGAACAAGTTCCTCAACGATCCAAAGTCAAACCTTTACCCTTCAAGTGGTTTCGACGAAATACCTCGTCCATCAAGATCTGAACATTTTTGTTAACGAGATATCTCGTCTATCAAGATTTGATCATTTCTGCCAATGACGAGATATCTCTTCGTCTGGTTGATTGGTTTGAGGGTTTCATGGCTCAAGGGCCATATTTGGCCCTGCTGCGCCAGACACGACATACAATATTAAGTAAGGCACATAATGAAAGTTTTACTGACACAGAAGAGAGAGAAATACATTCAGGGAAGAATGCACCACCTACAACACCAAGGTTGCTAGCGCAGTGGGCATACTCATTGAGCCACGAAGGCACCATCACGTCGTCTAGATAGGGACTGTATTTTGATGATGAATTTTGAGCATCGGAAAGAAAACTGACGAGATCCAGAACTGGTCAGTTTTCTTCCAATGACAAGATACCTCGTCCATCAAGATTTCGTCAGTTTTGTTAATAACGAGATATATCGTCGAGTGCAATCACCAGGAGGGTTCAAGAGTGATTCCTAGCCCAATAGGCATCGTCTTCATCTCAGCGTGTCCTGAATCAGTTACTACCCAGTGCTCAAAGCCAGACCAATCGGTCAGTACCACTCTCTTGAACTACAAATCATCTCATATTTGACCCCTCACCGTACCTGTCTGTATCCATGACGCTATCTCCACACCAGTACTACATATTGTACGAAATATTCACGAACTTAGTGCTTGAATGATCAGTGGAACTCCAATCAATTTTACATATGGCATCTTTATTCGATGTAATGACAATATTCTGTACATATCGTCGGCTTAGAGCAGAAACTCATTCACTGACAAAGATAATTTTTTACTATACAGCTGGTTAAAAACGAATTATTAGTTTTTAAGTCAAGAAGTAAAAATTATAAGCATTTTGATAGTATTATTATATCTTTTAAATAAGTTACAATATATTGTCATCCTCATGAAAATAAGTCTTTAATGTCTGAAAAAATGTTAGTTAATAAGTTTCTGCTCTGAGCTGACGATATATCGATACGCTTAATTGAAAATGATTAAATAAATTAATATTTAACTTTACAACGCATTGTACACCTCTATAACAGTATTTTAAACATTAAGGTAGTCAAAAATATGTATAGCATATTTAGATAGAGGCTTAAAGGGGTAGTACTATGAATCGACATTCATTCACCTGCTAGAAAGATGGCTTCACCGGCTTACATATTTAACGTGTGCATACAAATAATGCGACAGGTTTACACACATTAAATCTATAAGCGACATGTATAACACAAGGACTTCCAAATAGCAGGATAGGGGATCGAACCGGGTAAATCTCTATTCTCCAGCGAAATGAGAAATCCGTCAGCAAACCGATTTATCCTTCCATGGCTGATGTGGTCGTCACATGTGATTTCTAACTTTAGAGATATCAAAATTGAAAAAGTATAACTAATACAGTAGAACCCACAAACGTGAAATATAAGTAAAATGAGCATTGCTGTTGAAAGGCCCTTCGAAGTGTGACAAACATGTCGACTAGTAGTCACGTGACTGTGCTGTGGAAAAACTGACTGACTTCGCCGAATTTAGATCTTGTCGCCCCGTTTGATAATACAGCATCGTATGACAGATAGATGCATGAATGTACATTTCTAGAGGGGCAGCGAAAGTAGTGAAATCGTCAGTCTACTACCAATCAGATGATGAATCAACCTGTGTATTTCCTCTCCCGTCCCATGGACCAATCAGATAATGAATGTTCGGTTCCACCCAGCAGAAGAAAGTAGTCTGAGTCAAGTTACTACTAGCTTCTGTCATATGATCCTAGGTACATAAATAGGTTACAATTGCTCACTCTACTTTGACATTTCCTCTATGGTAGAACCTTGATTACCCGAGCTCCGATCAACCGAGTACCGAGACGAATTTGATACAGAATTTGTGTTTTTAACTTTAAATAAAACGTCCAGCATGAGTATGCACACTTTGTCAGTCGCTGGTCCGGTTTTGAGGTCGCAATGCTACCGTTAAGGATTTTTTCAAGAGTTTAAATATACATAACAAATGTTCAGAGTTTCTATATAATTATCACAATATATACATACTGTGCCACAAATTAGAGAGTATAGATAATTATTAATCCTTGTTTAATGAATCCTCCAGTAGTGTAGTAACATGTAGCACAGCGCATTTTTTTTATTTCGTATAGGCCGTTTTCTGTTAATAAGGCTGTATTATTCGAGTTTCTTGTTAGCCGAGGTGGTCTCTGTTCCATTACCTCGAATAATTAAGTTTATTCTGTACTTTTTGTCTTCTCCAATAACGACAGAAATGTTTCTCTTAAACCTCCAAGTGGTTTCGACGAGATATCTCGTCCATCAAGATCTGATCAGTTTTCTTCTAATGACGAGATATTTCATCCATCAAAATCTGACCAGTTTTCTTTAAATGACGAGATATCTCGTCCATCAAAATCTGGTCAGTTTTCTTCAAATGACGAGATATCTCGTCCATCAAAATCTGGTCAGTTTTCTTCTATTGACGAGATATTCGTCCATTGAAATCTGACCAGTTTTCTTCTAATGACGAGATATCTCTTCCATCAAGATCTGGTCAGTTTTGCTAATAAAAATATTCCTCGTAGAAACAACCACCTGGAGGGTTAAAGGTGCATCTTCACAAAATGACACACATGTGACGACGAATGTGTTCGACGACAGAGACGACGATTCAAAGTACTTCTTACCTTCATAAGATTAAAAAATAGTGCTAGCTTTGCCTACCTATTCAGGAAATTCTGTATTTTACCCATTAATGGTGAAATATAAGTAGACTGAGTATTGCAATTAAGAGGAACTTCAAAAAGTGTGACCATTATGTCGACTACATGATGGTCACACGTTTTCGAGTCGAGTCACAAGACTGATATGTACAAAAGTGACTTCGTTTACCGACGTATCATCTTATCGCCTCGATTAGCGATGTAACATCTCATGACACAGTAGATGCGTGAATGCGCATTTCAACAAACGACACAATTGGTGAAATCACCAAAGTCTACTACTATGTCGCGTGGACCAATCAGATGATGAATCAATGAATGGGCGTAGTCTCTCGTTCAGTGGGCCAATCAGATGCTCAATGTTCGTTTACATCCGGAAGGCGAAAGTAGTTTAAGGGTCACGTTACTACTAGATTTAGACACATGACCTTCGGCACCAAAAAGGTGTTACCATTACTCACTCTACCTTTATATATCTTCTATGATTTTAACCAACACAAAAGTGAATTCTTATTTCGATATTGGATATGTATTTATGTGGCATGGATTTATACCGGATCTCGCGTACGAGACACCAGTCACAGTTAAAAGGAAAACCAACTTGTCTCGAGAGGACGAGAATGTCTCAGATAGGTAGGTAGTTGCATTAACGTCAGGCAGAAGCAACGCAACGGGCTAATGGCGACAATCCGGGATCAATTCCGAAGTGAAATATCCCAGGACAACGCCTCGACATTTTGAACCACGTTCACACGACGAGGTAAACATCTCAAATGGCACCCCACTCTCCAAACGTCCATACCATGCCAACGCGAGGACATCAGAGACCACGACAGATTTAACGTGCAACACATGCATCTTTGATTGGATCGAGTTTGGAGCTTGCAACTCTCCGGTTGCTAATCCACTACTCTTCCAACAGGACTACTTCAACCCCTAAACGCCACGAGGGTTTCATTTATGTCAATCACGTCGCACTGGAGCAACACAACGGGCGATTGACGACGGTCCGGGATCAATCCCGAATGGACAAAACCAAGGTCAACGTCTCGTCATTTTGACCCAGTCAGTTGACGAGAACAACGCCTGAACTGGCATCCTACTCTCCAAACCTCCACACCATGCCAATGTGAGGACATTTGAAGCCCAAAAAGATTTAACGTGCACCAGCCCCCTTTGTACACGACGGCCTTTCGGTTGGATTCGAACTCGCAACCCTCCGGTTGCTAATCCGTTACTCTTCCAACCGTGCTACCACGTCCTTTAAAACAAATAATAAATAAATAAATTGGTAATTTGTAATTAACGTCGAACTAGAGCAACACAACGGGCTATTGACGAAGGTCCGGGATCAATCCCGAAGAAAGGTCCGAGGAAAACTATGTAATTTTGAACCACGGTCAGATGACGAGGCAACACCTGAGCTGGCACCCCACTCTCCAAACCTCCACACCACGCCAATGTGAGGATATTTGAGACCACGAAAAATGTAACGTGCACCAGCCCCTTTGTACACGATGGACTTCTGGTTGGATTCGAACTCGCAACCTTAGTCCGTCACACAGCGGCCCTAAATTAAAAGGGTATGGGTAGGGTATTTCAATTAACGTCACACTGGAGCAACACAATGGGCTATTGGTGACGGTCCGGGATCAATCCCAAAGGGAAAGATCCGAGGACAACACCACGTAATTTTGAACCACGGTCAGATGACGAGGCAACACCTGAGCTGGCACCCCACTCTCCAAACTTCCACACCACGCCAACGTGAGGACATTTGAGGCCACGACAGATTTAACGTGCACCAGCCCCCTTTGTACACGACGGTGTTTGGCTGGATTCGAACTCGCAACCCTTCGGTTGCTAGTTCGTTACTCTTCCAACCGGGCCACCGCGGCCCTCCTAAATTAAAAGAAAAACACCTAATTCGAGTGGCACTTGTAAAAATCTAGGTGATATTGACATTTCTCCTATATTGTTCAAGCTTTCCAATAACCTACGTCTAGTCCCTTTACTAATTAAGACCGTATTTGCTATGCGATGGTAGACTACAAAGAGATCATGCAAGCTACTAATTAGAGCCACAGTTATTTGTCTTCTGTATTTCTATAGAATCTAATTAGGAGAAAGCTGAAGCTGTTGAGGAAATATTATTTTACGAAAACTTTTGTCCAATTTTAAACACTATTCAGAATAAATGTTAAAGCAGCATCTTTTTATTCGTTACTATTAAGGATATATTTCTAATTAAATAGCGGCCAAATTTCTAACAGATGTGAATATATTGATATTTTGCCAGGGATCGTACTTGTAGCAAAAATACGAAAACTGCGATTGTAAATTTTGCAAAATCTAAAAATCAATTATTTAAACCATTAACCATCCAAGTGGTTTCGAACAGATATCCGCCAAGATCTGACCAATTTTGCAAATGACGAGATATCTCGTCATCTAGATATTGCCGAATTTTTTATAATCAAGATCTGGTCAATTTTCATTTAATAACGAGATATCTCGTCCATCGAAAATCAGGTCACTTTTCTTCTAATGACGAGATACCTCGTCGACACAACCACCGTTAATAGGTATCCTATTACAATAACCTTCATTTTCTGATTTTCATACCGATATTTCTCACGAAATAGTAGGAGCAAATAAAATCCTAAAAAGTTAAAATTGGGAAAAAACACAATATTTAAATTCATCGAAATCTAAAAAATCATCAGAATACTGTCTACATCATGTCTTTATATTAATATAAAAATTCAAAAGCAAAACTTTTCGAAAATGTGCCTAGTCAAACTTATATTCATTTCCTTCTTACCAACTTGGCGTGGTGTGGAAGTTTGGAGAGTGGGGTGCCAGCTCAGGTGTTGCCTCGTCATCTGACCGTGGTTCAAAATTACGTGGTGTTGTCCTCGGATCTTTCCCTTTGGGATTGATCCCGGACCGTCACCAATAGCCCATTGTGTTGCTCCAGTGTGACGTTAATTGAAACTCCCCCCCCCCTCCTTCTTACCAACAGAAATTCAGATTTATTCACATTTATTTTAACCCTAATTGTGGTCGTCTCTGGTCAATTTTCATTTAATAACGAGATATCTCGTCCATCGAAAATCAGGTCACTTTTCTTCTAATGACGAGATACCTCGTCGACACTACCACCGTTAAAAGGTATCCTATTACAATAACCTTCATTTTCTGATTTTCATACCGATATTTCTCACGAAATAGGAGCAAATAAAATCTAAAAAGTTAAAACCGGGAAAAAACACAATATTTAAATTCATCGAAATTTAAAAAATCCTCAGAATATTGTCTACATCATGTCTTTATATTAATATAAAAATTCAAAAGCAAAACTTTTCGAAAATGTGCCTAGTCAAACTTATATTCATTTCCTTCTTACCAACAGAAATTCAGATTTATTCGCATTTATTTTAACCCTCATTGTGGTCGTCTCGTTATTATGAAAACTGACCAGATCTTGAGTAAGTCATAAAAAATCGACAATATCCTGGTGATGATATACCTCGTCAGTAGCAAAACTGGTTAGATATTTATTGACGAGATATCTCGTCAAAACTACTTGGAGAGTTAAAAAGTACTTATATCATAGGCTTAAACCTTTAACTCATATACTGAAAAAATGTAATGTATTTTTGCTTACAATTTTAATTTAAAAGAATTTTCATGTGTTGTGTATATCGCAACAGATTACAATGTCAATGTAATTCTCATCATGAAAATAAGCAGTCTCCGAAATAATGTCAATTACTGTGTTTCTGTTCTACGCATATGATATGCTTGCTGGAGCATAATTTGTGATCACTTGAATACATTTAGTATTCATTTAACCGTCCAAGTGCTTTTGATGAGATATCTTGTCTATCCAGGTCTGACCAATTTGCTAATGACGAGATACCTCGTCATCAAGATTTTGTCGATTTGTTGATGCCCTGATTACGATCTAGTCAGTTTTCTTCTGACAAGTAATCTTGCCATCAGGATCTGGGCAGGTTTGCTAATGACGGGATACCTGGTCGGGACAACCACCAGGAAGGTTAAAACTCGGAACATGAACGAAATGTATATCACTTGTTGCTTCTGTTTTATCACGATTACAACAGATTACTTGCTGAACTTTTGGGAAGTTCAATGTGAAAAAATGAATGAAATGAAACTTACTTCATGAAAGTTATGACCCCGACGTTAGATATGTTATCGACCAACTGCTTCCACGTTTCTAAGATGAGTTCTTTTTGTTCAGGTGTAACTTCCTTTCCCTCGTTCTCATCAAGAACAAAGGCTTGTGGTTCCGATTGTCCGATCATTGCATCTCCGTTTTCCGACTTCTCGTCTAACGCCGATTTCGAGTTTTTACAACCCATTTTGACGATTACAAAATGCCTTCGTTTGCTGTGCGGAAAGTTGGAACAAGAAAATTTAAAACCGAAATATTTTCGACAATTCTAGTTATTCAAGTTTCTAGTCTAATAAAAATTGGTAATCGAAAAACTAATTGATACAGTTCAAAAATCAATTTTCGCTCAATAGCTCAAAAATAATCGTCTGCTCAATTAATTCAAAAATAATTATTTTAATAATTACAAAATGATAGTTCAGTTCGATGAATAGTTAGAAAACAATATTCCGCTCAAAAATAATCTGCCTTTCTGTCTAAAAAGTTCCGCAAAATCGGAGAAAAAGTTCGAATTTTATATTCTGTATCGTCTGCAAAAGTGAAAATTCTTCGAAAAGCGAATTGTTTTCTAATGAAATGTTTTTTTTTCAGACAATTATCGTTTGGTAGGTATGCAGGATGAAATAACTAATTTCTCTAACGACACGCACAAGTTATTCCACGAACGTTCCATATAAAGTGAAGTCGAAAGCGCACGTTTCTCCTGCCAGCGGAGCGGTTCACAGTTAGCGACCGGCAGTTCGGACGTTTTTCGATTCGAATGCAACAGCTTTGTGCGCGATCCGCAAGCTCCGGTTCATAGATGGCGCTGTTACTCGGAAAACTAACGATAGCCCAAAACTCAAAAATATCTTGTAGCAACGTAAGATAAAGAGATTAGCATCACAAAGGCAGATGACGTATTTTTTCGATGTTGCTTTTGAAGTGAAGTTGAATTTGATGTCTCCTTTCAAAGGGAACAAAGAAAATAAATAGTTTTAATCCATGACGTCATATTAAATTTTAAAGTTCTCCAGACGAAGTTCAAAGGAATGCTTCAACTTAAAAGTCAAATGAACCAAATTTTTTTATGCTTAAAGGAAATTTCATTTGATTCGTTTCATTAAATATTATTTTTCTTTGAAGTTTTACGTCAATTCTTACAATTTTCGGGAGAATGCTTTCAGAGATGAAATCAACTTTAGAGTAAGAAAAGGCACACGAAATCTAAAATACGAGATTTTTCTCGGCACTGGATATTTTTTATAACTCCGTCTACTCTTCACCTCGCAAAATTCAAATACAGCGGGTTTATAAAATATTACCTGCAGAATTTAAAATATATTGCACCGTCTCGATAAAAGTGACTCAACTCAAAATGGAAATTTCATTTTCTTGTATAACAATGAATTCAATAAAACTCTCGAAAAACCCCAATAAGTCAAAAATCAGCACATATTTCACAAATCTATACAAATAAAAATGGAGTGTGTGTTTGTACATTGAATATTTTCGCCATATTTCAAGTTATTTATCCGTTTTGAGTTTACCTAATGCAAAACAGTGCTTTCCGCGTTTGGTCTGTTCTATGTATGTATATGTGTCCTACATCCAAAGGGCAGGATACATTTTATGAAACTTAACATACTGTGAGTACTTACATTCAATTTGTGAATGAATCGTTGTGTCAGTCTGTCTGTCCTCTCTTCTTATGTCTGTTTTTGTATATGTGTGTTTGTATGAAGATCACTTGTGAGGAATATATAATATTTAAATTAGAGAATACATTATTTTAATTTCCTATGCCAACATTTTTCTGAGTTTCACACTAAAACAGCTGAATACACATGCTTAAATCAATCTTCATCCGTGAGTTTTGTAGAGCTGCGATGTATGTTGAGCATTGCGATTACTCAGATTGCTTTACCAGTACTACTGAAAAAGCAATTATTTTTGCAAAAATGATTTTTACAAATTTAAATTCTTAAATTTTACTTAATTTGAACTTAGTTTCTCTTTCTACGGTTATTTAATTCAACACGTGTAAGGTCGAATGATTCTGTTTGATTATAACAAACACGTGATGGAATTCTACAAATTTCAGATCAATAAGTAAAATATGCTTTAAAGTTCTCAAAGTTGTAAAAGTTGCTCCAGTGAGACACTAATTCAACTACCTCAACCTAAACTGAAAATATTTCTTTTCCGGTTGTGGATAACTTTAGCAAGTCGATTAACTTGTTCTAAAAAACGCTTACTTGACAAGAACTCGACTGCTGCCACACAATGTTAATCTTGTGAAAATTGGTATTTTTATCGTTTGATACAGCATAAAAGAGTTTAAAATATGAAATAGATCAGGTAGGTAGATATTTAATTAACGTCACACTGAAGCAACACAACGGGCTATTTGAAACAGATCGCCTTTTGTGATAAGTATGTGATCTGATTTGTTGATAAACGTCTCTCGATATCCATCATCAAACAATCTGAGGAGAGGATATATTTGAATGATAAAGGAGATAGGTAGTTAATTAACGTCACGCTCGTGACGGTTCGGGAACCATCCCGAGGTAAGCAGATATTTAATTAACTTCGCACTGGAGCAACACAACGGGCTATTGGCGACGGTCTGGGATCATCCCCAGAAGGGAAAGATCCGTGACAACACCACGTAATTTTGAATCACGATCAGATGACGAGGTCACACCTGAGCTGGGACCCATCTCTCTAAACTTCCTCACCACACCAACGTGAGGACATTTGAGGCCACGACAGATTTAACGTTTACCAGCTTCCCTTGTAGACGACGGTCTGGTTGGATTCGAACTTGTAATTCTCCGATTGCTAATCCGTTACTCATCCAACCGGGCTACCGCGGCCCAGGAATCCATCCCGAAAAGAAAGATCCAACTTCAAAACTTCGCAATTTTGAATCATGGTCAGATGACGAGGTCAACACCTGAACAGGCACCCCACTCTCCAAACTTCCAAACCACAACAGCGTGTGGATATTTGAGGCCACTATAGATGTAACATTCACCAGCCCCTGAACATGCGGTGCTCTTCCAACTGGGCTACCGCGGCCTCATCCTGATGTGGAAGAAATTGTTAATTGGTAAAGTAATTGTCCAGCCTGATTGAAAAACTAGTTTGAGCTTTGATAGACAATCAGCCCAAGATCTAGTCGTAAGCCAACATGACTTAGTGGTCATCGCAAATATAAAAGTATAATGAGCAATGGTAACCATTTAATGTGACCAAAATCATGTGACCAAAACTAGTAGGCTACTTTCATCTGAAGAACGTACAGTGGAAACGAACATTCCCCATCTGATTGGTCCGCGCAAAATAGACTGGCGATTTCACCATTTTTGTCACCACACTAGAAATGCGCATTCACACACCTTCCCTATCATAAGATGTTATATCGTCAAACGAGGCGATACGATGCCAAATCGTCAAACTAAGTCAATTATTCACACAGAAACCACGTGACTACTAGTCTGCATGTTGTGGTCACTTTTTGAAGCTCCTCTCAACCGTAATATTGTCTACTTATTTTTCGCGTCTATGGTGGTCATAGCGTTTGCCTGCATTCCAGTAGGACCTGGGTTCGAATCCCGGATTGTAAGCGGGATGTTGTTGAGTGTGCAGGGAGCAACGAAGTCCTATCCACTGCATTCTAGCCCCAAAACTGCCTCCAGTTGATCCTTGTGGTGTCAAAGGTCAAAGAAGTCAGTGATCGGGCATTAAATATCGTATGCAAAATATTTTATTAAAAAACTGTTGATAATTAAGAGATTAATAAATAAACTGCAATCAATATATTCCTTTAACTTTATTACATACACTTAAACACGAAAAATGACAATTTAACAATGGACAGAACTAATACAAACACTGACATATAACACTAAATAATTCATAATTCTAACAAATGTTATTGTTATTTTTTGTTATTTCAATTAACGTCACACTGGAGCAACACAACGGGCTATTGGTGACGGTCCGGGATCAATCCCAAAGGGAAAGATCCGAGGACAACACCACGTAATTTTGAACCACGGTCAGATGACGAGGCAACACCTGAGCTGGCACCCCACTCTCCAAATAAATGAATTTGAATTTGAATCAACCATGAGAATTTATATCTAAATAATAAGCATGTTTTGACTCACCAAAGTTGCGATTATCGATTTCGATTTATGGCTAACAAATAGGCTGGCTAATTTATCAGCACGACTTTATTCCAAATTAAAAAGGCTTAACATCTCGAATCGTCCATTTTCGCTGCATTCTAAAGATTTAATTATACATTCTAAAGATGTCTTAATTTTATTATTCTAACAAGAATATAAATTCTTTTTGGTTGACCAGATTCAAATCAAAATGCACTAGCGCCATCTAGTGGCTATACCCGAGACTCAACAAAGACAAAGGAAGAAACATTTACTACAGGTATATGTTTACGATATCTATTTTTAAGGCTCTCTTATATTTTATCCTATCTGATCACATCTCAAGGAACGTCTCCTCAAACGAACTTAAAGACTAACTGTCTTCATTCAATATTTAAGGAGTAGGAGTAGGAGTATTTCAATTAACGTCACACTGGAGCAACACAATGGGCTATTGGTGACGGTCCGGGATCAATCCCAAAGGGAAAGATCCGAGGACAACACCACGTAATTTTGAACCACGGTCAGATGACGATCAATATTTAAGTAAGCAGCCAGCATTGTTAAGCAGGCATTAAGCAAGTTACCATTTCAAACGAAGGCGTAATTGAATCTGCAGAAACTACCTCAATTGTCTCTGCTAAATTGAGCGATTCAGGATCTGACAAGGATAAACAGAGGATTCAATTACTTAACGTGCATCTAATAGGATATAATGATGTACGGTTAAAAAGGCTCTGTTAGATGAAAGTATTAAAATGCTATTTTCAATTAGTTACAAAACCCATGTTTTAATATGCATTATTGTTTGAAGTGAATTTGAAATAAATATTCGAAGAACGGATCCTTTAGATTCTTTTAGCTTTTGTTCGTTAATTGAGCAGAATAAATTTGAAAACTACACAGAAATTTTCTCTTTAAAGAAATGCTTTGGTCCTGATTAATTAAGCGGATCAGTGGATTTGTCCACTGGGCTAGCAATCTGCGAGTTACCCTAGGTACATTTCTCTCTTCTGTGTCATGTACAAAGGGGACTTGTGCTGGTTAAATCTATCGTGGCTTCAAATATCCTCACCTTGGCGTGGTGGTGCCAGATCAAGTGTTGCCTCGTCATCTCACTGGTACACAATTGCGTGGTATTGTCCTCGGATCCCTTGGAATTGATCCCAGACCGTCGCCAATAGCCCGTTGTGTTGCTCCAGTGCGATGTTAATTAAAATATCTACCTACCTCTGTGTCAATAAAACTTTTCTTGTGTGTCTTTTAGTCGAAGTCTTCTTCTGTTTGGATCTGCTTGACCAAATATGGCCCTTGCACCATAAAATAAAATCAACCTATTCTTTTTATCCTTTCTTGTGTACATTGTTTTATGTTTATAGAAGACGGAACCGCGGTATCCCGGTTGGTAGAGCAGCGAATCATCAACCGGAGGGTTGCGAGTTCGAAACTCAACCAAACCTAAGTCCGTCGTGTGCGTGGGAGCTATTGCTCGTTAAATTGTCCTGTGACCTCAAACGTTCTCACGTTGGGGAGGTTTGGAAGTTTACTAGAATGGGTAGGTAAGTATTTTAATTAATATCGCACTGGAGCAACATTACGGGCTATTGGCGACGGTCCGGGATCAAACACGAAGGGAAAGATGGAAGGACAACACCACGTAATTTTGAACCACGGTCAGTGACGAGGTCACACCTGACCTGGCACCCACTCTCCATCCTGGAATAATTCAAGAGTTACTGAGGTAAGAGTACCTCCACCTCAGTCTCCAATCCAATGAGGTGTAAGCCCTCGTGACTGAGGTGGAGGTCTCTCAAACCTGTACATATTCATCCCAATAGGATATCTTTTATTTATCTCTCATCTATATACACTTCCTAATAATGCCGATAATTTAAATAGGATCCGAGGACAACATGTAATTTTGAACCACGGTCAGTGACGAGGTCACACCTGACCTGGCACCCACTCTCCATCCTGGAATAATTCAAGAGTTACTGAGGTAAGAGTACCTCCACCTCAGTCTCCAATCCAATGAGGTGTAAGCCCTCGTGACTGAGGTGGAGGTCTCTCAAACCTGTACATATTCATCCCAATAGGATATCTTTTATTTATCTCTCATCTATATACACTTCCTAATAATGCCGATTATTTAAATAGGATCCGAGGACAACATGTAATTTTGAACCACGGTCAGTGACGAGGTCACACCTGACCTGGCACCCACTCTCCATCCTGGAATAATTCAAGAGTTACTGAGGTAAGAGTACCTCCACCTCAGTCTCCAATCCAATGAGGTGTAAGCCCTCGTGACTGAGGTGGAGGTCTCTCAAACCTGTACATATTCATCCCAATAGGATATCTTTTATTTATCTCTCATCTATATACACTTCCTAATAATGCCGATTATTTAAATAGGATCCGAGGACAACATGTAATTTTGAACCACGGTCAGTGACGAGGTCACACCTGACCTGGCACCCACTCTCCATCCTGGAATAATTCAAGAGTTACTGAGGTAAGAGTACCTCCACCTCAGTCTCCAATCCAATGAGGTGTAAGCCCTCGTGACTGAGGTGGAGGTCTCTCAAACCTGTACATATTCATCCCAATAGGATATCTTTTATTTATCTCTCATCTATATACACTTCCTAATAATGCCGATTATTTAAATAGGATCCGAGGACAACATGTAATTTTGAACCACGGTCAGTGACGAGGTCACACCTGACCTGGCACCCACTCTCCATCCTGGAATAATTCAAGAGTTACTGAGGTAAGAGTACCTCCACCTCAGTCTCCAATCCAATGAGGTGTAAGCCCTCGTGACTGAGGTGGAGGTCTCTCAAACCTGTACATATTCATCCCAATAGGATATCTTTTATTTATCTCTCATCTATATACACTTCCTAATAATGCCGATTATTTAAATAGGATCCGAGGACAACATGTAATTTTGAACCACGGTCAGTGACGAGGTCACACCTGACCTGGCACCCACTCTCCATCCTGGAATAATTCAAGAGTTACTGAGGTAAGAGTACCTCCACCTCAGTCTCCAATCCAATGAGGTGTAAGCCCTCGTGACTGAGGTGGAGGTCTCTCAAACCTGTACATATTCATCCCAATAGGATATCTTTTATTTATCTCTCATCTATATACACTTCCTAATAATGCCGATTATTTAAATAGGATCCGAGGACAACATGTAATTTTGAACCACGGTCAGTGACGAGGTCACACCTGACCTGGCACCCACTCTCCATCCTGGAATAATTCAAGAGTTACTGAGGTAAGAGTACCTCCACCTCAGTCTCCAATCCAATGAGGTGTAAGCCCTCGTGACTGAGGTGGAGGTCTCTCAAACCTGTACATATTCATCCCAATAGGATATCTTTTATTTATCTCTCATCTATATACACTTCCTAATAATGCCGATTATTTAAATAGGATCCGAGGACAACATGTAATTTTGAACCACGGTCAGTGACGAGGTCACACCTGACCTGGCACCCACTCTCCATCCTGGAATAATTCAAGAGTTACTGAGGTAAGAGTACCTCCACCTCAGTCTCCAATCCAATGAGGTGTAAGCCCTCGTGACTGAGGTGGAGGTCTCTCAAACCTGTACATATTCATCCCAATAGGATATCTTTTATTTATCTCTCATCTATATACACTTCCTAATAATGCCGATTATTTAAATAGGATCCGAGGACAACATGTAATTTTGAACCACGGTCAGTGACGAGGTCACACCTGACCTGGCACCCACTCTCCATCCTGGAATAATTCAAGAGTTACTGAGGTAAGAGTACCTCCACCTCAGTCTCCAATCCAATGAGGTGTAAGCCCTCGTGACTGAGGTGGAGGTCTCTCAAACCTGTACATATTCATCCCAATAGGATATCTTTTATTTATCTCTCATCTATATACACTTCCTAATAATGCCGATTATTTAAATAGGATCCGAGGACAACATGTAATTTTGAACCACGGTCAGTGACGAGGTCACACCTGACCTGGCACCCACTCTCCATCCTGGAATAATTCAAGAGTTACTGAGGTAAGAGTACCTCCACCTCAGTCTCCAATCCAATGAGGTGTAAGCCCTCGTGACTGAGGTGGAGGTCTCTCAAACCTGTACATATTCATCCCAATAGGATATCTTTTATTTATCTCTCATCTATATACACTTCCTAATAATGCCGATTATTTAAATAGGATCCGAGGACAACATGTAATTTTGAACCACGGTCAGTGACGAGGTCACACCTGACCTGGCACCCACTCTCCATCCTGGAATAATTCAAGAGTTACTGAGGTAAGAGTACCTCCACCTCAGTCTCCAATCCAATGAGGTGTAAGCCCTCGTGACTGAGGTGGAGGTCTCTCAAACCTGTACATATTCATCCCAATAGGATATCTTTTATTTATCTCTCATCTATATACACTTCCTAATAATGCCGATTATTTAAATAGGATCCGAGGACAACATGTAATTTTGAACCACGGTCAGTGACGAGGTCACACCTGACCTGGCACCCACTCTCCATCCTGGAATAATTCAAGAGTTACTGAGGTAAGAGTACCTCCACCTCAGTCTCCAATCCAATGAGGTGTAAGCCCTCGTGACTGAGGTGGAGGTCTCTCAAACCTGTACATATTCATCCCAATAGGATATCTTTTATTTATCTCTCATCTATATACACTTCCTAATAATGCCGATTATTTAAATAGGATCCGAGGACAACATGTAATTTTGAACCACGGTCAGATGACGAGGCAACACCTGAGCTGGAACCCCACTCTCCAAACTTCCACACCACGCCAACGTGAGGACATTTGAAGCAACGACAGATTTAACGTGCACCATCCCCCTTTATACACGACTTTCTTTGGTTGGATTTGAACTCGCAAGCTTCCGGTTACTAATCCATTACTCTTCCAACCGGACTACCGCGGCCCATACTAGAGTGGGTCGCGGTAGCCCCCACTAGTATGAGCTCAAGTATTGTGATCTCATCTGACTTCAATTCAAAGTTCCGAGGTGTTGTTCTCGGATCTTTCCCTTCGGGATTGATGACAGACAGTAGCCAGTAGCCCGTTGTGTTGTTCCAGAGTTCCGTTAATTCAACTACCTACCTTATACAAGACATCGTGATGTCAGTACAAATGCACCAGACGTAGATGAAACGTTATATCAACGGTACTCAGTCGATGCTTTATTTAGTCTTGCTTATTATTTTAACCCTCCGAGGGATTTCGACGAGATATCTCGTCCATCAAAATAAGACCGAATTTGCTTATGACGAGATATCTCGTCATCAAGACAGTGCCGATTTTTTTATGATGACGAGATAGAGATCTGATCAGTTTTACTAATGACATTTCACGACGAGGCCTTGATAGACGAGATATCTCGTCCATCAAGATCTATTCAGTTTTACTAATGCCGAGATATCTCGTCGAGACAACCACCAGGAGGGTTGAGATACTCCTCAAATTACGATCTTCAGGAGGACTTAATTTAAGGAAGAAAGATTGAATTTACCCGTCAGAAACCGTTTCAGATTACAGCAGAAAATGTTTAGCTTCCTGAAATATTGCTTCCTCTACAAAAATTCAACATAACATTATAATATAAAATTCTAACTCATCATTCAAAACCAGTGTCATTATTTATAACTATATTTTCCCAGGTTATTCATTCAGAATTAATCCATTTTTCTCTAAAGATGTGAGTGATGTGATACAATTTAATTCCACTTTGGAAACCTGATACCATAATAACTTAATGCATAAGACGTATATATAAAGCTTGTAATTTATTTCTTAACCGAATCAGTTAAATATTAACATGATAAAGATAAACGTGTTTTAGTGTACCGAAAACAATATTGAGTCTTAGCATTTATATTATTCTCATTTTCATTAAAACTTCAGTAACAAATGCTCATAAGGATTTCAAAATAAATTACTTCAACAGTAATATGTATTGGAATACATCTAAACACAAATTTTTAAGCATCAAATTAAAAATTCAAGAACATGGAGAGACGTATTTTGGGTTTACAAAGAATTTATGATACTTAATTTATTAAATATATATTTTAATGATAAAGCAAACTTCTGCTAATAATAAGTAAATTTTGAATATTGCTTTTAAAAGGCTAATTTTTAACGAAATATGCATTTAAGAGACTGATTAAGTAATTTCTTTACAGTTGGAATATCTTGATGTAAACAAAAATAAATTGGATCTAGGTGAATAAAATAATAAAGATCAAGATACAAAATCCATGATTAGCAAGATTCATGAAGAACCAGATGGATACATTGTGAAAAAAATTAACCTTAAATGACACTTTCATGCAATTTAAAATTAAAAATGTTAATTTAAAATATTTGCGAAAGGAACGGCATATTTTGGTTTTAATCAATTTTAACCACTGATTTAATCCTCGGAGAGGTTCAAACTGCATTCTTCTCTGTCTGACTTCTGACCAGTTTTGACTTTCTTAACTAGTAGAAAGAACCTTTTCTAGGGTTCTTTGGACCAAGATATTTCGTTATTTATTCCTTTGATATGACGTAGGTAGGTAGTTAATTAACGTTGCCAATAGCTCGTGGTGCTGCAATGGTGCAACACCACGGGCTATTGGCAAAGGTCCGGGATCAATCCAAGAGAAAGATCCAAAGACGACGCCTCGTCATTTTGAACCACGGTCAGACGACAAGGTCAACACCTGAGTTGTCACCTCCATCGCCAAACTACCACACCACGCCAACATGAGCACTTTTGTAGCCACGACAGAGTTAACGTGCACCATCCCCGTGTACACGACGGTCATTTGCTGGACCTAGTTTCGAACTCGCAACCCGATTGATAATCTGTTGCTCTTCCAACTGGGCTACCGCAGCCCAATGTGACGCAGGTTAGAAGCAATACTGCACAACTCTAAAATCTCGTGACACTTATTGGGTCAAAGTATTGAGTGAATGTAAAAATTATTGCTTCATTATAATGTAAACAAATCCATATATGATTTTCAGGTTAAATAAAACAGGAAATAGAATAACCTTTTGTAATAATAAATAACCAATTGACTATTAAATACAGTGGTAGAAGAATATAAAGATACTATAGCAATATTTATCAGGCAAGCTATATAAAAATCAAATAAAATCTCAGGACGAGACATAATATTTATTCACGGACAAGAAACGAAAATGGTACACATCTCCAAACGCACAACAGAAGATTGCTCACTCGCTTATAAATGTTACCGGCAAAGTTTGAAGCGCCGGCATTGTATAGAATACCTAGGCATTTTATAGAATGCCCGGCGTTTTTAGGCAAAGTATGAAATATGAGAATTATATACTTTCCCTAGACATTGTATATAATACCTAGGCATTCTATAGAATGACAAATGCTATTTAGGCAAAGTATGAAAAAAAGGTCATGATAAGGCAATTATTTAAAAACCGTTCATTCCTCAAAAATACAAATTTTTATTGTAAACTAGCTGAATTACCCGGCGTTGCTCGGGTTGAAATGGTTAAATGTTGCTTGAAAAGTGAATTAGAATAATCACTTTTCTTTCACAGAAAAATGCAATCATTTAAGTTGTACGGAAAATACGTTTTAACTTTTTCATAACTTCTACTATATACTTCGGACGCAAATATATGCATTTAATTCCTGAATATATTGCAATATCTAAAAGATTAAGACATAAATACGAACAGAAACGAAATTCCGACGAAAAAATGCAGAATTCTAAAAAACGAATGATGCGCAGTGTCGAATTTCGACTGCCTGAGTGTATTCTGAAACAGAGCAATTCGAAAAAAGATATTTGAAAATATTGATAAAGACGATAATGAAATTTAGTAATGCTCAAATATGACTGCAACATTTCGCTGTGTTAACTCAAATAGACAAACACGGGATGCTAAATCAAATTTATAAAATAATAAAAATTAATTCTGGTTTCCCAAATCTAAAATAACAAAATTACGCTTTTATGATTAATGAGTTGAAGTTTTTCGTGTTTCATTACAAAATGTAAATTATGAATAATGAAATATTTTAAATATCCTTTTTTTATCAAACAAATATTCATGTAAATATATAAAATTCATATAGAAATAAAATAATAAACTTTAATTCAATAATGCACATTACACCTGTCAAATAAAGTAGGAAATACTTATACAATCAACTAAAAGTTAGATTTAGTAATGCTCAAACGGCAACATAGCTTTGCCCGGGTATTTATCCCAATCTTCTATTGGACAGGAAAAGGAATGAAATCAATGTATAGTGTAAAATCAAAGTAATTATATTAACAGGTTCTAAAAGTATAAGTACAGTACACGCATTATAAAGTAAAATATTTTACAAATTCACTGCAATATAAATTTAACACAAAACTTGATTATACACAACATTTTTAGTTTCACCTCCGGGAGCAAGAATAAATAAATTCTTGGGTGAACCCACCCTCGAGCAACCAACATAAAGTTGTCCGTGGGAGAAACACGGCGATCTCAAATCCACTCCGCAGTACTTGATAGACTGCCCCTGCGACTTGTTGATCGTGATCGAGAACGCAAGTCTTACTGGAAACTGCAATCTCTTAAAGTCGAAAGGGAGATCCGTCGGAATGAGTGGTATCCGTGGGATAAAAACTGTTGCACCCTCTCCCTTTCCTGTCAAGATAGTCGCTTCCATTACATTGCCCAGCAGCTTCTTGACACACAGCCTCGTGCCGTTGCAAAGTTTTGGCGGGTCGAGGTTCCGCAGTAAAATAACCAGAGATCCCACTTTAAGTAAAAGACGATGTGGTGGCAATCCAGCCGGATCAAGCGAGTTCAGGAACTCTGGCGGGAAATTGACGACCTCATCGGCATCTACTACGGTATCGATGGACTTGTATTCAGTGACCACGCCTGGTAACATGACAAGTATTTGATTGTTTATGTCGTGGACGTCTTCATTTTTAGCAGAAAGAATGGCCCTCTCTCGCAACCAGTTCAAATCGTGATAGTTTTGGGAAACAGACGGATAGACTGCATCTATCAGCTCTGAGACGGACGACACCAGATTACAAAAATCGGATGGGAATTTAATCTTGCCAGAAGACTCGACTGCCAATCTGCCTTCTCCGATCTCCAGGAGTTTGTCTGAGAAAATTTGAGCACTCTCATCCCCCAGATGTACTCTCATGTTTTGCTTCAAAGTTATCTTTCGCACATGTCTCCACAAAAACGAATGTTTCAAACATGCATGGATCTCATCGGCCGGCGTCGACTTCGGGATGACGGGCAGAGTTTGACGAAAGTCTCCACAGAGGAGTACCAGAGCTCCTCCCATCAGGTTGTCGTTTCCTCTCAGATCTCTCAGAGTGACGTCGAGGGCCTCGAGAGCTTTCTTGTGAGCCATGGTGCATTCGTCCCACACGATTAATTTGCAAGTCTCGAGCACCTGCGCCCGACCACTTGCCTTGCTTATGTTGCAGGTAGGATTTTCCTGCCTGGCGATGTCAAGTGGCAACTTAAGTGCAGAATGGGCCGTCCTCCCTCCTTCCATTAACGTCGCCGCAATTCCCGAAGAGGCGATGGCAAGAGCAACTTCTCCCCGAGTCCTGATTTCGGCCAGTATTATATTAATCAAGAATGTTTTCCCTGTGCCCCCAGAAGCATCAAGAAAAATGATACCACCTTGTTGTTTTGCTGCCTGATCCATGATAATTTGGTATGCGTTTTTCTGATCTCGATTCAGAAGTGGCTTCTTGTCCGCGACGTATGCACTCAGCTCTTCGACGTCGTAGTTCGTTTCTCGCACGTAATCTGCGCGAAGTACGTCTCGTCGATCTCTTACTGGTGCAGGCAGGCCCAATTGCAGTAATGTTTTATTTGTCATGGCCACACATTTGTCCTCAAGAATAACCAAAGCCTCGTTGAAAATGTCCGGACCAAACGCGATTTCTAATGTCGGGGTTTCCCTCCGGACTTTGGCGAGTATATCCTCACTCAGGGCCTCCTTATACTTTTCCCATAAAGTGTTTGGATTCGATGGACTGCATGTAGTCAATATTATAGCAAACAGGTTTCTGATTTGCTCTGGTAGGGAGATCAATTCGGCTTCTCGCAACGTGTCATCCCAGTGCTGGTCTCCTTCCAGCAAACCCAACTTCTGACAGGCCTCTCTAAATGTCTGGCATACTTCGTCGTTTACCGTTCTCATCTCTGCGAAAGATCTAGGTCCTCGTACCGAGTGAAGAAGCATCCTAAGGAAATAGCATTCGGCGTTGTTGGGGTGAACAGTGTACACTCGACCCAAGGCGTCACTCGCGACTGCATCATGTCCAGGGACGGGCTGGCCAACTTTTCTCCTACAGAAAATTTTCCTCGACGCATTCCACGTGTAATATCGAGGTATCTCAGGATACAACAAAGTCCTCGCAAAAGGATCCTGCTGACACAGTTGAAAGAATGCCGTCAAAGTCGTGTTTGGTGGCTGATCAATCACTCTAGGGGCGCTCTCTGTTGTGAAATAAACTCTCTGACCATTTTCTAAATGGACGCTGAGGTGAACAACAGTAGGGTGTCTTTCGTGAATCGAAAAACCCAGTATTCGCCAAACTGCCTCGTTACTGCTGAGGTATCTTCCCAATTGATACCGCGTCACTTCATCGTTCGATCTCTCGTCGCTGATACCGAAAACAGCCATATCACTACCTTTGTTGACATACTTGCACACATATTTAATCGATTTCACACTGTTGCAGTACTCCACGTTGATGTGTGCCCGAAACATTTTCGACAGCAGCGGCGAAAAGGGCACAACCCACCTATTGTCGATTTCTATTTCCGTGTTGCTGCGTATCGTTAGTTTCGCCGTGAACCCTCCATCTTCCGGAGCCCGCCGTCTGTACAGGGAATAGCCGTCATTTCCAGTTTGTGTCTCTTTAATCAATTTTCTAGGGTATTTCTTGGTACACTTTCCGTCCTTCATACACGGAGAAATGGGATTGAGATTTCCACACGGTCCGTGGATCATGTTTTTCGTTACCACTTCAAAAAGTTCGGGATCTTGTTCCGGGTCTGGCAACTCGGCAGATATAACGTCATCGATTTGAGTGGGCTGAATTTTGTCCGCTAACCAGATCAAATTGTGCGAGTGTGGCAGCCCTCTTTTTTGCCATTCAATCGTATACATCCAGCATCTCGGCACTCCAAATACATGGCCCTTTGTTATAACGTCAATCAGTTTCAACTGCTTCTGTTTAAATACTCTCGCAATCAAGTCGTGGCGCTCACTGGGTAATTGACCATTGGTAAGAACCTCCTTGATCTCCGTCCAAGTGGGATTGCAGGTGAAGGTGATAAATAAGTCTGGTCTCCCGTACGTCCTCACGTACGTCATAGCATCTTGTGTGTATTCGTGCATGTGTCTGGGACTGCCTGTAAATGTAGCTGGTAGTATGACTAAGGCACCGAGGTTTTCAACGTTCCCGTCATTTGCCACAGCATCTCTCAGGTGAATATATTCGTCAACTCTCAGTTTACGTTGATTTAGACGAATGTAAAGGAGACGTTCACTCTCGACTTTAGCGTACATATCGACGATGAACTGATGAAACAATTGCCTGCAGTTCAATACGTGGTTCTGCCCAGTATCTCGAACCATTAATCTGTACGCATAGAAATCCATCGCTGAAACTTTCTTGCTCGTTGTTTCACCTGTTCTTGGGTTGATCTGCCTCAGATTAAATTGATATCCATCTTCACCATGGGGGAATATTACTGGGTACTGCAGAGCATCGTAAGATCGATGTGTTTCCGAAATACGCTGCAATGATTCACCTCGTCGTTGAATAACGATATCCCGTTGATGAAACTCATCTCCTGATATAACCACCGCGACTTCATCTGCTTGAGGAGAGTTAAAACGCCGCTCGTGTTCGCCTGCTGGTCTTCGGTCTGCTCTTATGACTACTTTATATTCATCTGTTGGCATATGTTCCAATGCTGTTTCAAACGTTTTAATAAGATTATTGTGCTCATGAAACATCCTCTGTAAGTTTAACACAATCTGACGTCTTGTTCCCGAGATGTAGGCGCACCTCTGATCAGTTTCCATTTGTTCGTTTTGAATAAAATATAGTTGTAGAAATTTTGGTGGTTGATCTGGCAGCGGAAGCAACGATCCCGCTCTATGGTAAACCTGCCCTTGCACCTTGAATGTCGACGGAAATCCGGGCTGTCCAACAACTGATGTGGCGCCGAATGATGTCATTTGGAAACATGAGTTGTATTTTCTGATGTTACTTAGAAAATGCTTCGACTCTGACGTATCTCCTGATGTGTAAGTCAAAAGGTCTTGTGGTGGTGGTTCCAGTTGGCAAAGTTTAACTTTTCCATTTTTGCAGCAAATACCAGTAGACTCTGATTTAAACTTTTTGGCTTGACAGTAAGTACAAACCATTTCCATTTTCCCGATCGTAACACTTGCATGCATCGAGTAGTCTTTATGTGAATCGTAGTGAAATCCTTCCAGTGCTAAGCTAAAATGGCTCGCAGTCCGTGATCGTTTGGCTCTATCTCTCTTATCCTGTAGTCGGGCCTCACGCTGCTGTGCAGTCTCTGTTGCTCTTGATGTAGTAGCTCTATCTCTCTTATCCTGTAGTCGGGCCTCACGCTGCTGTGCCGTCTCTGTTGCTCTAGATGTAGTAGCTGTCTCTTTCATATCCTGTAGTCGGGCCTCACGCTGCTGTGCCGTCTCTGTTGCTATAGATGTAGTAGCTCTCTCTCTCGCAATCGCAAGTCTTCTATTCCTCTCCTCGGAAGTTTCTTGACTACGCTCATTTTTCATCATCTTAGCCGTTGACTGCACTTGGCCGATTGCCTTCCGCTTCCTTGGAGGCATTGCTACAGCAAAGAAATCTGTAAAAGAATACAAAAAGCTATTTCATAAAATAAGCAAAAGGCACACTCTCACTGAGCAATGAAATCTATTATAGAATACAAAGAAAAGCTATTTCATAAAATTAGCAAAAGACACACTATCACAGAGCAGTGAAATCTGTCATTAAAAAGTTATTTCATAAAATAAGCAAAAGGCACACTCACTGAACAATGAAATCTATTATAGAATACAATAAAAAACTAATATAAACTGAATGGTAAAACAAATTTAAAATTGTGAAGTACTTACATCAGTTTAGGAGAATATCAAACTTTTAACACAAATAAAAAAAATTAATGCCTTACTTAAAAGCTGTCAATCAAAATACTCAAACACAGAATTATAAATCATACTAAAAAATAAACTTTTATTCTGGTGTAAAAAAAAGCATTAATTCTGATCCCCCATTAAACTTATTTAAAAAATTAAGCAAAAGGCACACACTCACTGAGCAATGAAATCTATTATAGAATACAATAAAAAGCTAAAATTAACGAAAAAACGAATTTAAAATTATGTAGTACTTACATCCGTTTAGAAATATAAATCCAAAATGTACGCTATCACTGTCGAATAAAGTAGGAAACACTTATACAATCAAAAGAGCGAAATAAAACTGCCAGATTCACTGAAAGATGATAAACTGGAAGACTTACCGAGTTAGCTTCCTTTAAATACGACCAGCTAAGAATCGAGTGGGTGCTGGAATGTTCTCCACCATGAGTCCAATTAAGTTTCCGTTTCCCCAACTTTCTAGAAAGTTCTACAAAGTTTTATAAAAAAAGTAAACATTAATTCTGGTGCTGCCAGATACCGAGTAGCAAAATTACGCTTTTATGATCAATGAGTTTTTCGTTTGTGCTTTTCGGAATAACGGTGCTTGGTTTAGAAATAAATATAATCGGTGTAGACAAATTAAACTGAATAGATAAAATTTTTTCAAAAAGCAGAAGGTCGATTTTACAGAATTTTTCAGAAAGAAAATCACTGCTTTCAACGGAGGATTCACATGTATCTATTCCGGACATTTTAAAATAAGTTACACGCCTTACCTAAAAAGCCTCGTGAAACAGAATTCTACAAATCATTACGTATTCGATAAATTATTTAAGGAAAGTTGGTCGAAATATACACCAACTTTCCTTGAAAATAATCCTTGAACTCCTGAAAACCTTTCCTTGAATTTCCTTGCAAACATAAATATTTTAAAATATTCTTTCCCCCTTCATCAATAAAATATCTATAATTTATTTACATCATGGGAAGAACTAAAAAGTCAGTTCAAACATAAATACTGTAATTTAATTTGTTTCGGAAAAAATTGTTTTTCGATCAACAGTGGTAAAGCAACCATCGCTGCCTAAAGCAATCAATCTATGCTCAATGTTATTTCTATTGCGATTTCGAATAGTTTTTAGCCCCCCAGGGCCAATAGAACGGGGGTTAAGAGTTAGCCTATGCTGACCGCAGTGTTCTAAATTATAAGTGTACCAAATTTGGTGTGGATTGGTCAAACGGTGTAGATTTGTATAGAAAATATACCCACATACACACACACACACATCCTATTTTATATATATAGATAATGAAAGAGTGCCATTAAAAAATTTTTATTCAAAATACGTAAAAAAAAATAAAGTTGTACAAAACAAAATTTATGCCTTTCATATTAAAGAAAACAAAATAAAATATGAACCTACTTGTTGCACCAAGAAAGGAAATTATTTTATTTTGAATTGCACTTAATTTTATTTCTTATAAACGTGATATTCGAAACGAATCGGAGATGTATTTCATACATTGCCGGTTTGTCATTTGGCATTCGATAGAATGCCTAGGAAATGTGTGAAATATTAATCGTTTCATACTTTGCCGGCCAGTTTTCGGCATTCTATAAAATGCCTAGGTATTCTATTGAATGCCGGATTTCAAACTTTGCCGGTAACATAAACATTAAAACCGCTCTCCTTTCAAACGGAACAGAAAAAAGACGTAGCACTTTCAAACGGCACATGCGCAGAAGAGAGCACGAACAGTAGTCCTTAGAAACAGCTAATAAACAGTTTCCACGTTCCGATTGTGGAGAAAAGAAAAAAAACACTAGTCTCTTACTACAATACATTATTATTTACAGTTTTTAATAATTTTTAAGTCTTTATCCGCTTAGTTATTTCAAATCATTATCATCGACATGACACGTGAAAAAAAATCGTATTATAAGGCTTTTTCTCTCAAGTAGCTCTACACGCACTTTAATTATAAATTCAATAACTTAGAATCGAAAGAGCTTACTTTTCAGTAAGAAAAGGCTTAACATCATTTGTAATCAAAACCGACAATGTGACATATAATTTTTAAATTTCCAGTAATGAATCAGAATTGGAATGTCCCCTCAGGGAATACAGTTGTAGTTAAGACACTGAATTTTTTGAAATACAGCTGGAACATTTTCAAATACTAATATTTTCTACTTAATGACAACCACACAAATCCCTTTTCATTACACATATTTCTAGGTACATTGATGGTAAATAAAAAATTCCCTTCATAAAAAACAAACATTTCCATTTTACTTTATAAAGCTGCTTGTAAATATATCCGTGAGGTATTACGACTTTTATGTTATCCGATGGGAGTTCATGGAAAATTCTACGAACTCGACTTTTATAATGGGAAAATAATTTATTAAGAAGCCTTCAGCTTATTTGTAAACAGTTTCCCTTTTTTGGACATCCATATCAAAGAGATTTGGAAAAGAAAACTTTGAAATAACAACGAAAACTTCTGTATATATAAATGCTCTTCGGAAATAGATACTGAAAAGAAACATTGAGAAAAGGGTCAAAACCCATGTGCCTCCAGCTATACGGAGCAATCTTCTACTGATAATATGATTTTGTGTGTATCTGTTTCCATCCCTCTGCCTGGAGCAAATTCTCTAAAATAGAAGTGTGTTCAAATACATAGAATATAAAAATAAGAATGACAGAAAAGGAACAGCTTTTCTGTAAATTCATTTATTAAAGTGGGATCTCAAAAAGTGACCTAATAAAATGTGTCTTAAGGTATTCACTTTTCAATAGACCTTATGAAATATTTTTCGATGAGCGGTTGATGTTTTATTTTTTATCATTTTTACAATAATACAATTATATTAAGTCTCACCTTCTCGTAAAGAGAAAATACTCCGTTGAATTTTTTATGTTTGAATAAATTATCGTGTGTATGGCAGAGGACAGTTCAGATTTAGTGACTCTAACAACATTTAGACTAATGATTCGCGTTTCTTAATGCAAATGAGCCCTTAGCCAATTGACTGCACTATGCAATTGAGTATTTTTTTGCCAAAATGACCAAGTGGGCAACCACCAAATTTGGCGAGTCATCGCCTTTGGTTACAACCTGAGATGCACCGACCTTCTAATGAAATAGACGGAGTATGTGGGCGAAGTCGCTGTCGTAAGATCTCTGAAGGGTAAATCACGTGGACATACAAATCGACTAAGCCGATTGGCTGTCGAATCGCAGACTAGTGTTTTTGTTCATAGTGTATAATCACTTTAACTAATCAATAATTTAGGATTCATGCTTTTACCCACAACCACGTGACAGACCTTCAAACCGAGCAACTGGAAAAAATAACATGAAGCTGCGGGCACATGCTCTGTCTATTTTATTATAGGTAGTTAATGAACGTCGCACTGTAGCAACACAACGGGTTATTTATTTTATTATAAGGGCGATGCTGAGATGTGAAAGTGACGCCAACAGCCATAACGGATAAGGTCTTCCATATTGATGTCTTCCATATTTCTGCATTTAATGAACCATGTGTTAAACTATTACACACGTCTACGTGTAATAGTTTAACTATTACAAGTAGGAATAAACTATTAACACTATTGGAATAAATGCCTAATTGTATTTTAAATGTCGACTATTCTTATACCTGCATGTAGTAAGATTTGCCTACTAGCGTATATCAAGTCTGTTTACCTTCATACGTTGACTAGTACACATCCATATCATAGTAAAATCAGTCTTTTCAATTCACATTCACAACGTGTTTCAACGTATTTATTGAAGGATGTCGGAAAGTTAGTTCCTGCTTGTAAAATCCGCTTGCAACAGTGCATTTAAAAGAATTATTGGTTTTTTGGGGAGTTTGAGAACACAATTTCTACTCTATTGAACTATGAGGTGCTTACAATTTTGAAAAGAGCAGTCTGAAGTTTTACATCACTCGCATATTCGAGTGCGGCTCTATAATAGGCTATCTCTATAGTACCAGCAATGAGTATAGGTGAGACCTGATAATCATTGATCAAGAAGGGGAGATTAAACATGCAAACTGCTATAGAAGAGTAAATAAACGCTGTGTAATAACGCATGAATGGCATGGACATCCATGTATAGGACACAATCAATATCGTGTCACGGTCAAATCATTGTCATGGACACATGGCAACGATAATAATTAACTAACCCGATTTAACAGATTAAAATTTGAATTCGAATAAATCTAATTTCTAATACATTCCTGGTTAATTGCTTTCATATAAATTTCATTACTCTCTCTATTGCAATTGGCCTGTCCAAATGGAAATGCTGTTTTCATTTAGTTGTGCAACGTTACTAGTCAGGAAGGACTCGGTTCTCGGTACACAGGTAGTTAATTAACGTCTCACTGGAGCAATACAACGTGCTATTACAGTCCAAGATCAAACCCGAAGGGAAAGATCCGAGGACAATACCACGTAATTTTCAACCACAGTCAGATGACGAGGTCACACCGGAACTGGCACCCCCCTCTCCAAACTTCCACACTACACAACGTGAGAACATTTGATGCTACGACATTTAACATGTACCAGTCTCCATGTACACGAAGGTCTTTGGTTGGATGCGAACTCGCAACCCTCCAGTAGCTAATCCGTTACTCTTCCAACCGTGCTAAGGCGACCCTTAACTCAGTTCTCGGAGTGGTGGATTTCAGTATACGAGGGGATTAGTGGTGAAATCGGGACGGACTAACCCTACTGTCTTCGTGTCAAAAACTGCCCTGTAGTGATCAGCCTCTGGTGCAAAAACCTGTTCCAAGCTGTCACCCGTTCTGGGGAAGGGGCAATTCGTTTCTCCTACTTGCATCTCCATTCCCCTTGGAATAATAGGGCAGTTTTGTCTCCAAAAGATATCTCGTACACAGCAAAATTGACCGGATCTTGGACGAGAACTGGACGTTGAAACATTTAGAGTTTTAGGGGTAGTAATACTAACCGTCATGATCAATTAGATCTTTGGCCAGGATGTGGTGATGGTCAACTATTGCGGTGTCTCAGGGACCAGACGAATGTGCTCTAATCAGACTAGTAGCCTCCACCAGAAGGAAAT
This sequence comes from Meta bourneti, assembly GCA_933210815.1. Taxonomy (NCBI): domain Eukaryota; kingdom Metazoa; phylum Arthropoda; class Arachnida; order Araneae; family Tetragnathidae; genus Meta; species Meta bourneti. Next base: position 23,246,756 of record OW119929.1, read on the forward strand.
GCAATTTCACCCTCAAGAACGAGAAATCCCATTTTCTTCTCTTCGAAGCTCTTCCACGAGTCAAACCCCAGCTTAATTTTTAACGCTTCGACCAATACGGGTAAGTTCACTCAACTCTCAGTCAATCATTCTGGGTGTTTTCCAGCTTCCTTTTGTCTAGTGCAGGGTCGCCAAACTTCTTTTGCAGTCGATCCCTTCAAGAGTTTCTTGACTTTTTATCGACTCCCTCTATTTTACTATTACGTAATCATAATAGGACAAGCAAAGAAGACGCTATGTGAGTTTTTAGATTGTTTATTTTATAGTTACAGTGGTTATTGTATGTATAATATAGCATAACACGACAAAGGGATACGTTTTTGTTTTTGACGTCTTTCATAGCATTACATATTGGAAAGGAGGGATAAATAATACATAAAATATAAAATTTAATTTAGATAAGGAAATAACAATAATACAATCTTCCTTATACATATGAAAATAAGATTTTTATTAACTTCGTGTACAATTTACTAGAAAATAAGAGTTTTATTAACTTAGTGTACAATTTACTAGAAAATAAGAGTTTTATTAACCTAGTGTACAATTTACTAGAAAATAAGAGTTTTATTAACCTAGTGTACAATTTACTAGAAAATAAGAGTTTTATTAACCTAGTGTACAATTTACTAGAAAATAAGAGTTTTATTAACCTAGTGTACAATTTACTAGAAAATAAGAGTTTTATTAACCTAGTGTACAATTTACTAGAAAATAAGAGTTTTATTAACTTAGTGTACAATTTACTAGAAAATAAGAGTTTTATTAACCTAGTGTACAATTTACTAGAAAATAAGAGTTTTATTAACCTAGTGTACAATTTACTAGAAAATAAGAGTTTTATTAACCTAGTGTACAATTTACTAGAAAATAAGAGTTTTATTAACTTAGTGTACAATTTACTAGAAAATAAGAGTTTTATTAACTTAGTGTACAATTTACTAGAAAATAAGAGTTTTATTAACTTAGTGTACAATTTACTAGAAAATAAGAGTTTTATTAACTTAGTGTACAATTTACTAACGTTGTCAAGGTGAAAGATGTGCTTCGTGACTCTTGACAAGATTAATAATGTTGGGTTCAAAATTAATAAGTTTCAACCTCAAATCGCCACGGAATTCTATATCTAGCTTATTTCCTCGTTTTATTAAAATTAAATTAACATGGCTGAAACTAACTCTTAATTGCCTTGTCATTCAGGATGGAGGTAATTCAAGTTAATCGAATTAGATATTACCTGTACAATGATGTCTTATATTTTTCTATCGACCCCTAACAATGTTATATCGACCCCTGGGATTTCGATATCGACCACTTTGGTGATCACTGCTCAAGTGCATCAAGTTGGCCCATTATCCATTATGACACAAACTACTACTACTACCTTACCAGTCTTTAAAAAATGTCCACATATCTGCTCGAATCACTTGTAGGACCTATTAGTTTCATGAAGTTAAATTATTTTTATTTATAATTTAACCATTTTTGACTTAATAAAAACTTCTTAAGCGATGACATGTTCTCATGTGGTGACATTAAATATTTTTTCAAGTGACCAAAAGAGCAACATTTTCCACTATCGATATCAAATCCTAACTAAGATAATTCTTCAAATCATGGTTCTGTTTTTCTTTCCAATAGACCCTCCCTTACGTCTCTAATTTCTGACTTTATTTTTCATTTTCTTTGCAACTCATTAGATTCAAACATGTTACTCTCAAGAGTTTCATGAAGAACAATAAAGGAAACAAATATTTCATTAAGGGCCGTGGTAGCCTATCAGTAAGAGAAACTTAACAGCAACCAGTGGATTGCGTGTTCGAAACACGATCCAACCAAAAATCGTCGTGTATGTGGGGGCTGGTGCTTAAACCTCCTGGTAGTTGTCTTGACGAGTTAACTCGTCATCAACAAAACCATTAGCAGATCTTGATGGTCGAGATTTCTCGTCATTAGAAGAAAAGTGACCAGATCTTGATCTCGTCATCATCAAAAAATCATCTCGTCATCTGACCGTGATTCAAAATGACGAGATATTGTCGGATCTTTCCCTACGGGATTGATCACGGACCGTTACCAATAGCGTGTTGCGTTGCTCCAGTGGGACGTTATTTCAACTACCTACCTCAATAATTTCATTACGAACAAAACGTCACATAAACGAAATAAATATATCATTGAAATAAATCCCAGGAAATGTGATAAGATTATTTGTTCACACCCAACTTTCCCAAACAATCCAACTGCCCTTCTTTCACATTCACGTCAATTAATTATTCTACCTTTAATAAACACCAAATAATAAATATTCAAGGCAGATTACTAAAACTCCGAAATCAACTATCCACCGAATACCAATAGGTTTGTGTTTTTTCTCCACCTCTCCAACAAAGAAAACTTCAGTGCCCAGAGAACACTTCTATTAGATTCCGTTGACTTCGTCATGGAATGAAAGCAACCTTCTTTCCTCCTCCATGCGTGTGTTGCTTTGTGTTATTAAATCAGGCAGTCGGTGTGAAATGGCTTAGACAAGAGGAATTAAGTTCGTTACCTTCTGTCGCTGCACAAGGGGACGATGTTTATGTATAATCCATTCGTTAGTCTGAAGAAATCAAGCGAGAATAATGAAATAACTGTGAAAGTGGTATTTCATTAATTTTTTTGCTGAAAGTGCATCACGTTGCAGATATCGGAATACCTTCTGCTGAATGTAGGAAAGTAAAGTAATACATTAGGATCATGACGACTAATTTGATATTGAAAAACTGCTCAGTACTCGCTCATTTTCATCTAGTAAAAGAGACGGTGAAACGTATGGGACGCGAAAATTCTTAGCTTTCATTCCAAATTATCCTGAGTTCATTTTCAAAGCAGTTGTTTGGTTCTAGGGCTCAAAAAGATTAAGTCTCAACGAATAATACCTTCGATAACAAAAAATTCACAGAAGCTGAGATTTATTTTCAACCCTCTGAAGGATTCACACGGACATAACAGTTTATCTACTTTTGACGTTTGTCCCTGTCTGTTTATTTGTTGCACAACTGATGCAAAAGGAAAACTTTTTTAACGTATCATGTATGCATGTAACATCTGCCTATCCGCTACATGACTCATGCAAAAACCAAACTGTTTCGCAACATATATCTGCATGTAACGTCTGTCTATTTGCTAAATGATTGATGCTCAAACCAAGCAATTTTGCAACATCAAATCTGCATGAAAGTCTGTCCATGTCTGCCTATTTGCTGCACAACTGATGAAAAATTAAGCTTTTCCAGCATATCATGAACTCATGTGACATGTCTATCTGCTATACGACTGATTCTCAAGCCTAGAATTGGCAATTTTCTTATCTGCATGTAAAGTCTATCTATTTTCTACATGACTGCTGCAAAAAGCAAGCTTTTTAACATATCATGTGAGTATGTAACATCTGTCTATCCGCTATATGACTGATTCTCAAACCTAGCTTTTACAAGGTTTCTTATCTATATGTAACGTCTACTTAACTGATGCAAAAACCAAGCTTTTTCAACATATTTACGCATGAAACATCTGTCTATTTGCTATATGACTGATGCTCAAACCTAGCTTTTGCAATTTTTCCTCATCTACATGTAACGTGTATCTATTTTCCATATGACTGGTGCAAAAACCAATCATTTTAACCATATCATATGCACATGTAACATCTGTCTATATGCTACATGACTGATGCAAATGACAAGCTATTTTTCAACACGTTATATTTTCATGTAACGTCTGTCTATGCCTGTGTATTTGGTATATAACTAGACTGCATTGTTTAGAAGCAAAGAGCCCAACCAATTCAACAACCAATGTAAAAGGAGAAAATAGAAATTATTCCTACAAAAGTAATGGTTTGTATGATCAGTCTTGATGGTTTAAAAAATCCAAAATCGCACCTCGAGGCGACTAAGATTCATAATTATTTAGCTTTCAAGAACAATTTGTACCTTGTTTTTAAATGCTGTATTTTAAACTCATGCATCATAAAATAGAAGCATTAAGTGGAAAGAAGAAACATCATGAACTAATTGAGTTAATTGCAAACAGCAAAACGAATTGTGGTTCGCTTTTACAGTTCGGTGGTTTAATGTAGTCTACGGAGCAATTGATTAATTTGATTAATCCATAAATAATTTCCGTAATTTCATTTCTGTACCAAGCAATTTTCTTTTTGAATCGAAATGCGTTGAATAGGACAAACCAGAGAAAAACATTTATTTTTTACTTCTTTTCACAAAGCTAAACAATCTTTGGAGCTCTTGAGGTAAAAAAAGAGGAA